>JAYJMJ010000292.1:29604-40273 GCA_036873875.1 Laminaria ephemera
TATTAGGAGTAGGACGGTGCTCCGTCTCGAAAGGGATGGGTGATCAATGGTAAAATTAATACAGTAAGGCAAGCAACAAATGAGTACGCCCCCCCCCCCCCGCTACCATAGCTCTGGTACAGAACACGTATAAAAACTCTCTGATCGGTCGATTACGCACTGCCAGAGCCAACACACACCGTCGTCGCCGTTCTACCAGAATCATGGCTCAGTTCAGCAGCACCGTACCGCTGTAACGGTGGAGCCATTCAGCACGAGGCACGCTGCGGTAGCCGTGTGCCAGGAAACGCTCACCGTTTGGCCACGGGTTATGGAAAATCGAATGTTGATCTTTTTTCTCCAGCTCTTCCCTTTCCTACCTGTTTAAGTCAACTTTTTGCGCGGACAGCTCAAAACCGGCCATTCTCTCGACAATATCTGTCCGGGCTCTCTTCCAGGGTTTTACAGCGATTCTAGCCTTTGCCTCGGGGGTTAATTTTTATTTAGTTCGAACAAAACGAAATGATCAACATTTATTTGTAAAAAACTCTCATTTTCCGTATCTTGGACGAATCTTGTCTCGTCGTAAAAGTCAGGTTATGTGCGCCTGTAGCAATGGATAGATTCGTTAGAAAACCCTGGAAGAGAGCTAGAACACTCATTTTCTTCAAGAGAATGGCCGGTTTTGAGCACTCAGCGAGGAGATATCAACTTGACTTGGATAGGTAGAAACGAAAGATCTGGAGAAAATACAAGATCAAGATTCGTTTTTCCAAAACTCTTGGCTGTACCTCGAGATGCTTCCCGTTGGGCAGCGCCGATTCCCGTCCGGCGGTACAGGCGGTTGGTTTCACGGTGCTGGGTTGGAGTGCTGGCCCAATTGAGCAAAGTCTGACAAAGGTTGCAACGCGACGCGAGGCGTCCGATTTTGCGGAGTTTCGGCGGTCCGTACGAGAAACTGTGAGAGCATGCTGCTCACGAACGATGTCGTAAGCGCTCTGTTGACGCTCCGTTGCCAGGTCGTAGTAGGCGAGCTGGTCGCGAGTTAAAGTCTAATAGCCGTCGATCCCGGAGTGCTCGAAGATAGCGAGAGGGGTACGTGGAAGCCTTACCATGTGGACCTCGTGGGGGCCTATCCCGGTGGTGGCGCTGGCTGAAGTGTGTTGTAAGAACATTTTACGTGAGGAAGTTGCGCATCTAGGTCACCTTGACGCTCGATGACGGCCGCAGCCAGCAATTGCAGCATTGTGCGATAGGCACGTCCCATGCCGTCGTTTTCATTGGGGTGGTAGGAGATGGTGGCAATTTTACGAGCGTCAAACAGCTTGTGAACAGAGTGCGAAACAGTCGAGCAGAATCGAAGGCCTTTGCGTCGGAGAGGATACTCCCCGGGCATACCCAAAGGGGAATTCACCGGTTGACAAGGACGTTGGCGGTGCCTTCACCGTACCATCGGCAACAAGGACCGCGAACGTGCCCGCAAGACGGCTGAAACGGTCGGTGAAGAGCAAAGGGTAAGTGTTACCCTGGGGAGTCGACGCTAATCGCATTGCACGGCCCCGAAGGCAGGGGTCGCATGCTACGATAGGGCTCAGCGTCTATTTTTTCTGAGGCTCCTCGCTTGAGGAGCTCTCTGGCTCACCCAAACGCGGACTTGAAGAAGTATAAACGTTCAACCCGACGAACAATCCCGGCGCCTAGCTGCTTTGCTAGTGTCACCACGAAACTCGAATGGGATTCCATCGATATGGGGTAGCTCCTCAGTTGACTTAGTTGAAAAGGCCCGCCAGCCAGAAAGCTAAATGGCCAAAAGGTGTTACTCCTATAGTAGCACGCGTCAGGGATATGGAAACGACGGGACAGCTAACAGTCAATCGTAACGATAGCCGTGCTTGACACTTCCGACAGTTGCGCAGCCGCCAGCGGGTAAAAATGCTATTCATCTTCATCCATCACTAGTGGGCGTACGTGCCGCACCAAGATGACAAGTTGAGTGACACGCCTTTATGCACCAAGGGCCAAGGGTGCGGTAGATGGGGCACGTTGAAGGCCTCTCATGTCCGCGGCTCACGGTCACTCGCGCGAGTGACGCGTGATACGACAGAGGTAGCACGTTTTGGGCTGAAACGTTTTCTGAATGACGGTGCTCCTTAACCCAAAATTTGTCGAAATTTCAGTAGCGGTTGTGGAAGTGTGTTTCGGTGTACACCTAGGCCATGGAGTTAATCGTCGGTGAGCACTTTAATTTTTATCCAAATAATGTCTCGGGTGACGTACAGAGCTGCTCATGTTAGGAGCCTCAGAACCAAAATGGTGCACCTCTACCATACATAGCATGCGTCGAGAGTCTACCCTATATATTAGCAAGTAGAGAGTTTCACGCTTTTTTAGGTTCGCCATACGCACCGCCATGGAATATTTGTCACCCTCGCGTTTTTGAGTGAACTTCAGAGATGTTCGCGCAAGTACCCTGACGCCGGCAGTGAAAATAGGGTTACCCGCCCCATCGTAGCCTGGGTACAAGGAGAGGCATACAAATGTGATCAAGCTCGTTGTCTATTCAACGAGCTGCGCGTGACACTGGCCGGTGTGAACGCGAGGGGGGAAGCGAGGTTGGGTTCCGGACAAGGAAACAAGACACCGTCGTCGGCAGCATGGACGCGGCCTTTGCCAGCAAACTCCTTAATCTCGATAAGAAACGCGGTGATATTAGGGGAAACGCACCCAAACATCAGCGGGAAGGTTCAACGGCCGGCGGAGAAGAGTGTAGCTGATCGTGGCAATGCCTGAAGACTCTGCCGGTTGCTCCTATTCCCAACCGGTGTGCGAATAGCGCGCAGCGGAATCACCCAAATGAAATTCGGCATCAGCGCCAACGGCATCCAAGATCAGCCTTGAGGATGGAGGGAGGCCCCGAAGAGGGCGGGAGTCTTAAACACGAGGCGCCCCAAGGCTTGCCTCGGTCACGGTCGGATGGAATAGGCACCGACAGGACACGCGTTGGAGCAAGAGGTTGGTCCTCAACGACGGCCATGGACGGTCGCGGGCGCGAAATACGCAGCGGAGTGCCGACTCGACGGACAGACGAACTAGAGGTGTCACCAGGTCCGAAACCACAATATACAACAGACTGCGCGGCGCCTGTAGCAGCGGCTATTCGTTGGCACGTCCAAGTGGAGGTGCGGCTTGAAGGCAACAGTTGCACGGTAATCCCCGAGGGCGACGGTGGGATTGGAGGACCGGGGAGCAAAGGGGCGGACGCGGCCGGATTGACGATGACAGCGAGATCGGCACTATGCGCAGGGCTCGTTGGTGAAGGAGCTGATTGAATATTCCCCAAAGAGACAGAAAAAATCGAAGCGAAGGCGGCATTGGCGACAGGAAATATTGACGCGCGGCCGAGACGGCGATCATCCGTGGCGGTGAAAACAGAAACCCGAGCGACGAATCTGGCCCGAAGGAACAGAAAGGTTGTTAATCCTTATACGCGACCCGTGTCCGCGAAAATCGTAAAAATTCAGAAGAGTTCAAAGGCAGCCCATTCAAGGCCAAGGCTACGTTAAAAGGAGGCACTTTAAGGGCTTGCTCTTTCAGCGGCTAAGAGTCTCTCGCGCGAGTAGCTACCGCTTTTTGTGCTTTTCGGGTTTGCGATATGCACTGCCATGGAATTGTTTGTTTCGCTGCGCCAAAAATAAACATCTGTGTGCCGTTTTTTGAGTGGCCTAAAATCGGTAGTGCAAGCAGAGGTACCCCCCCTTAACTTAGCCTTAGTCTCAAAACGGCCGCTCACAAGAGCCGATGCCGGGAATCGGCGAAGAGGGAGTGCGTAGGCCGTGGATCCGGACGAGGTATACAGCCCGACCGTCAAAGGGGGCGAGTCGACTAGACCTACTGCGGCTGTGGTCAGTCGCAGGTTGTGGAAGGCGGGGAAGAAAGTCGGTTTTACTGGTAGCGGTGCTTTTCAGTACTAGCGTTTGTAGATGAAACCTGGTGAGGTACTCGAGCGGACGATGAACTTGCGCGTAGTGGTCCTCGACGTTTCCATTAGGGCTAGAGTTAGGGTCCAAGGTTGCCAAAAATCGTGTCCCGAAGGTAGCCTCAAAGACGCTTCGTGGCCCAGACAATGCTGCCAGCTTCTAAGTCGGGCGGACTCCATATAGTGCCTCTCCGAGTAGAGGGGAGCCGGCTAAGGAAGTAATGGATCGCACGGAGGTAGGCAGGCCCAACACCGAAGGAAGGAAGCATTTTGGTCAGAACCCACACGCTCGAGCAGAGCAGGCGAGGGCGAGTCTGTGGCTGCAGTAGCTGCGAGGGAAGGGTCCGAAACGGTCGATATGTCAGGCACGTCGGTCGGGGGCAGAGAGCGGTCGAGGCCGCGGTCCATAAGTTGAAAATGTCGATGTGAGCGGGCATCAACGGGGCGTGGGCGACTCTACGTAAGTTGCCGGGTTCTAGGTTGGAAGCTCCAACCAGGGGAAGGACCTGTCGCCCGGAGGCGGCAAAGGGTTCCTATGCAGAAAGAAGGTCAGGCTGTGGCAGCGTTTCGAAGAGGTGACAGCCCGAATGAGCCGGTGAGCCGTTCCTACGGGCTAATCAACCGCAAGAAGCTGCGGCTCGTGAGATAAACTGACGCAAACTGCACCATCGTAGCGAAAATGGAAAACACCATCCGAGGCGAACGTATAACGCATAAACGCTGAGGCACCCGTTGGAGCGTGGTGACATAACACAAGCTCGCTAAAAGCCTCTGCTGGTCTGGCAGGCGAGAAAGGAGGGAGAGGTAGTACCTTGCATTTCAAATCATTCACGCTATCTCTACTCAACAGCATCGCCTACTCCATGACGGATGGACGGACAATGCAGGCCCATAATGCGAGGGAGCGAGTGGACTCATCAGCCCGGAAAGATGTTATGCGCAGGCGGGCGCTGGACACGTGCTGCGATAGAGGTAGCGCTTTTTGCCGGAGAAGTTTACTCAACGACGAGGCTTCTTAACCGCAAATCGTCTGAACTTCAACGAATTTTTTGCCATAATTTTCATTGCATACTTAGGCCATTTGATTGTTGATCGGGTAGTACTTTTATTTTTCCCAAATCAGGTTTGGGGGGGAGGTTAGAGCTCCTCAAGAAAGGAGCCTCATAAACAAAATGATGCACCTCTACCGTAGCATGCGTCGCTGGTCGAAGTGCCCCGGGGGGAAGATGCGTCAAACCCAGCCCAGGAACGAGGTCCTGCTCACACGAAACGGTGGCTGCACCTGCCGAAATCATGCGATCCAGCATCTTGTGAACGTTTGGGCGGAGTCAGTGTCCAAGAGTACCATAAACCAAAGATCACCGAGGCGGGTGTGCCGTGAGTGCTTCTCAGTTTTCCTTAAACGTCTTGCTTTGCGTAGTTCGTGTTTGCTCGAGATGAGGTTCACCCCTCGGACCGAAACTCCCTAATCGTGCTCCCCGACCCCTACGGCGACGGGGACGCCTCGACCGCGCTCGGGCGGTGCCCTGAGTCAAGCGTGGTTATCATTAAAAAGCTGGACAACATATACTTTCGAAGGTGGTGTGCCCTGAGCGCTCCCCAGCTTTTCATAGACGTATTTTGTTGCGTTTTTTTGTGTTTGTCCGCGATGAGGACCACTCCTTGGTCCGAATATCCCTCATCGTGCTGCCCGACATCTACTATCTACTGCGTCAGGGGCGGCCTCGACCGCGATGGCGCAGTGCCCTAGTAACCCTAATCCTAACCCTAGCCCGAAACCAAGGCCGCTTCCTCCTGCCCCTTCCCAACGGCTATGGTGTTTATTCTGTCATTACGCCGCTCCAGGTATCTGAACAACCGCCTCACAAGCAGCGTTTACAATATATCGCAACTCCTCTTCCTTCCTCGCGCAGTCCCCCAAGATCGAGCGGTTTAACTAAGTAGTTCGACGGATAAATCACCACTTGCACCTCCACGCCCCCCCTCCTTCTTCTCGGAGTGCGAGAGGCGAGATCCGTCTTTAAACGTCAACAGTGTACTCTCCGTCTCATAGCTTGTAAAACGGTATTCGTTTCGCTTTACTAACTGTAGGTTTCCTTAGGAATCAGAATGATTACACGGGTACAGCAGTGGGAGGGGGGGGGGGGGGGGGGGGGGCGTACTCATTTGTTGCTTACCTTTTATCATTTGACCCCTGACCACGCATCCCTTTCAAGACGGAGCGGGGGCTCTGGATTTCTCTGAGTAGAGACAGCGTTTTGATGTGGAGGACAACATTTACAAATCAGAGTCATTGGGAGAGCTCCGAATGTTACTGCTGTGAGTGTATTGTTGTTAATTACACGCACGCAGCTGATGTTTGGTACGATGATATCTTCAAAGGTCGTCAGAGTACCAGTCCTGCGGGCACCAGTCATCTCACCTTCTCGTACCCTTGGGACTGGTGCCCAGTCATTCCGGTGCCCAGGGACTCCAAGGACTGGCGGGACTATTGGAATATGGACTTTACAGTCCACTAGTATCTAGTTGACGTGCAGTTACTACCCTTGAGTACACTAGGTATCTTATTCTAGATGCGGGGAAATGCAGTATGCGGCGAGACTAGCGGTTGTTCCTTCTCACCGGCGTACTTTATTCTACTTACTTTATCGGGAAGTTGATCGTATTAATAGTACAGGGCAACCAGGTTACCACCATAAGTATCAGGGACCGTTGCAGGGGAACAGGACAGAGAACGTTACTGTAGGACGGACTGTCGACCAGTATAACAGCCCGTAGAGTACATCTGCCCGTAGCATGGGTATTGTCTGGTGATAATGAGGTGACGGCCAGCCCTACCTCAATCTCTCCTCTTCCTCTCCTCTCCTCTCCTCTCCTCTTCTTCTTTCCTTTCCGTCTCTCTTCTTCTGTTCTTTGGTTTCCACTTTCGGCCAACAAGTGCCACTTTCCAAACTGCCTACTTTCTTCTTCCCAAGTGATCTTCACATTCACCAGCTGCCACCTCTACAACTCTGATCACCGAGACAGAGCCTCGACACGCATCATTCTATCAGGTTATCAGCCTCGCCGTTTGATCTACACATCGACTGCCACCACCCAACGGCGTCCCGCTGAGGTCGTCAAGCGTTTGTAAGGAGTACGAGGAAGGATCTCCACTTTCTTCAAGTGCGGTGGAGGTGTTAGAAATTTCTTCAAAAGTAAAGACCAGACTTGACACAAGAGGCATCACATCTACGTCAAGTACACCAGGAATATACGAGAGAGGAGACTGCTTTCACGCTTGCGCGCGAAGAAGGTTAGGAATCTGCTAGCGCTATCAAATCGTGTAGCAGGTAAGGACTCCGGTTTCATGCTATCATACCTTTAAAGTCGTCATTAAAACCGTTTCTTCAAGCTACCACCTAGCACGAAGTACGTACAAGCATTTGTTCTCGTGTAGTTTTTATTGTACGACGACCAGACCTAAATGAGCTGTAACGTGCAGCAAGGTCGTCGACAAATCGGCTACTCAGACTAGCGGCGGGGGTATCACCTCCTGCCTACCGGGGCATTCACCTCCAGCAACTGTTTCACGCATTCATGCTAGAAGCATGCCGTCAGACTCGGAGGAACGGGGCATTAACTTCGAGCAACTGTTTTCAAGCTTTTACGCTCGAGGCACGTAGTCAGAGTCGGAAGCGGTCCTCTAAAATTATTATGCGTAACGGGTCTTTGCTCATAGCGAAGGGGTGTCACAACGTGTGTACAGCAGTAATGATCCGCTCAAGCTGCAAACGGCCAGGTCATCGAGTTCATAATGCCTTGCAGTCATTACACCGATGAGGAAATCAGCTGTCGTTGCATACAAGAACTGGTGTTGTAACCTGCACCAAACGAACCAGCGCGACAGCAAATCGTGCATAGTGCAACGGCGAGAGATAAAACATGGCAATTTCCATCGCTTCCGTCATGGCCAACATAATGACCTACTCAACTTCAACAGCAGGGCTCAAGCGAGCACCACCATCGACTACAAGTCACCAACGGCGATGGGTGCATACTGCCCAGCTGCATCTAGCCCATCAGCAACTTCTACTACTGCTACGCGTTACGAGTACACGTCATCTACTCGTGCGATTACTAGGACATTATCACCGCCACGAGAAGGCATAGGTGCCTTGTCCATCGCAGCGCCTTTAAAGAACACCACTACCTGGAAGCTAGCATCGTCTGGCAACATCAGCTTCATCAGCCATCACCAGCGACTACCAGAACAGCAGCACTACCTGGAAGCCAGCATCGGCTGGCAACATCAGCTCATCAGCTACAACCATACCATCAGCGGTTGCTAGAGCACCACCTGCACTTACTCGTACAGCAGCACAACGCACCTAGATTAGTAAGCATCATCCGGTGCATCCGGCCAGCTCGATCCAGCAGGGAATACAGTTTCTTTTGGGAATTTCAAGCTTAATTATTCCAGGAGGAGACGGGGATTCATCGCCGATTGCCATCTCACGAAACGCCATCAGCTCAGAAACAACCCCAACGGAGGCTGCATCATGCAGATGACCACGGGCATCTCCAGCAGAGTTCGGACCAGCTACGTGGTTCGTGAGATCCTTACCAATATGTGAACACCGATTGTTCGACTTTACCGAAAACGTCCTGAAACGGTAGTTCGACATTGTTTTTTTCAGTATTTTCTGGTGGAGCAAAATTTCAATTTCCGCGCATTTTGCAGCATTTTGAGCAACGGCCAAAATCGCATAATCGTGACAACAACGCAATAATCACCGACCGATTGCGAGGACAGGTCTTCATCTCCTCACCAGGCCTACTTCGCCACCATATCGTCATCATCATCAAACGAGCAACAACAGCAACAACAACGAGGCAATTCACCATGGAGCAGAGCAGCCTTCAGCGACACGAGCTAGGTTGTTCTGACCGTTTTTTCTTGTTTTGCATCTCGTAGGGAAGATTTTCTTCATACATTTTCTTGTTGACTTTGCTATATATGGCACTTGTACGAGTACCTATCATACAAGCTCCTACAAACCATATGGTGCATACTTGGTTTTACCGGACTTAATGTCTTCATGTTTTTGAGTTTATTATTTGCTTTGCAGCAACATCAGTACAAGTATGAAATGTACAAGCACATATAAAACATGATATACACTTTGCTGTATTGCCTTGCTGCTACATAAGTACATTCGTTTTGAGTCTTTTCTTTGGCTCTGCATTAGCTTTCTTTTCGAGTACGTGTATCGTACATAAATGCTCACAAAACTGAATGTGGTACATGCACATTGCAGTGTAGCGCTGGACACATATATACGTCCACGGTTTCATTTGTTTTTTTTTCGATTTCGTAATTGTTCTAGGATTCAGTTGAGGGGGAGCAGTAAACGTGCAGCAGATTCTTTCTTGCGCTTCTTCTCTAGGATATAACTGGTTTCGTCAGCTAAAAAGCACCACAACTAGTTTTTAAGATACGACTACACCCACCATAGTCTATTGCCGTACTCTCTGTCTTCGTAGACTTTGGTACGTACGTACATACACAAAACTGAATAGTACGCATGCTCGCTGTACTGGACGAGCGTCCACAGTTTATATGTTCTTCGGTTTCATGTAGCTCTAGGTATCATTTCAGGAGGCGTGTTGAACACCCAGCAGATCGGTTTGCGCTGCTTTTCTAGAGCATTTCTTGCCGGTAATTAGACCGCGAGTATTTTGTGACGTGATTCCATCCATATTGCCGCTGTTCACACACAGGCCTGAATATGTTGTTCCATTCGTAATTTGATTCTCTGAGTGACATGACTACATCCATATTGCCGCTGTTCATACACAGGTCTGAATATGTCGTACCATTTGTGTTTATTCGTTAGAGTATCAAGTTCCTCTAACTACTGACTTATCATCAAGGGGGCGTATTGGAATATCGACTTTGCAGTCCACCAGTATCTAGTTGATGTGCAGTCACTACGTTTGAGTACACTGGGTATCATATTCTAGAATCGGGAAATGCAATATGCGGCGAGACTAGCGGTTGTTCCTTCTCACCGGCGTACTGTATTCAACCTACTTTTTTCGGGAAATTGGTCGTATTACTAGTACAGTGTAACCAGCTTATCACCATCCGTATCAGGGAACATTGCAGGGAACAGTACAGGGAGCTTTACTGTAGGACGGACTGCCGGCCAGTACAACAGCCCGTAGAGTCCATCTGCCCGTAGCGTGGGCATTGTACCGTGATGATGAGGTGACGGCCAGCCCTACGTCAATCACTCCTCTCCTCTTCTTTCCTCCTCTTCTACTCTCCTTTCCATCTCTCTTCTTCTCTTCTTTGGTTTCCACTTTTGGCCTACAAGCGCCACTTTCCAATCTATCTTATTTCTTCTTCTTCACAAGTGATCTTCACATTCACCAGGTGCCACCTCTGCAACTCTTATCACAGAGACAGAGCCTCGACACGCATCAGTGTGTAAGGGACTCCGTCATTTTGGCTCCCAGCCACCGTGAGGACTCGCGGGACTCAGTCATTTCAGCGCCCAGGTACCCTGTGGACTGAGTCCTCGGAAATTACCAGAACTCGAGAGTCATTGGCTGAGTGCCGAGGAATGGTACTCGTACTCTGACGGCATTTGCTGATCTTGATCTGATCTTGGATCTTGATCAGATCAGATCAGATCAGATCATCGATGATCTGATCTGATCTGATCT
>JAYJMJ010000309.1:13648-28472 GCA_036873875.1 Laminaria ephemera
TCTAACCCCGTCCTCCTCTCCCCCCCCCCCACGTCCTCTTCCTCCTTCGCCTGCCCCGACGCTAAAACGAAAAAACAACCTTCCAGGCGAGGCGGGAGAGCATGGAAGGCGGGGCAATCTCGCTCGAACTAACTTTCCGAGAGTCAAGCCCCGAGCCGGGCGCAGCGGCCTCCCTCTCCGCCAGCCGCAGCCCCAAGCCCCGCACAGGGTGGTACTCCCGGGGGAGTTCCAAACGCGCAGGCGGCGTTGGCGCGGCGGGGTCGGGACGCGGACCCTCCGCGGCGGCGGGGTGGGCTAGCACGGACGCAGACAAACAGCCTTTGCGCTGGCGCTCGTTTGGCAGTGAGGAGGTGCCGGCTTTCGAGACGTGCACGCTTCTACCATGGTTGGGCAGGGGCGGCGGAAGTGGCGAGGAAGAGGAGGGAGAGGGAGAGGAGGCGGTAGCAGGGGGGGGGGCAGGGCTTGGTTCGGTCGGCGCCGAGTCGTCGCCCCGTGTGGAGGGACGCTGGGCCGAGATTGGGGTGTACCCCCCCGGAGATCGCAGGAGGCGGCGCGAGGCGCTCCTACTGGGCTACCGTCCCGCGCGGGTATCGCCGTCGCCCTCGAAGGGTGTTGGGGGCGAGGGCGGGGATGGTGAGGGATACGTAGTGGCATTGTTGGTGCGGGTGGCGCCTGAGGGAGGGGTGGCGGTGGCGGAAGTGTGCCGGGCCCCTCTGGAACAAGGGGAGCACCCGGTGGCGTTCAACCGCGAGAAGACGCCCCCCGGAGCGCCGACGAACGGAAGGGCGATGGCCGAAGCCGTGTGCGCGGACGGCTGGGTCCGGCGGTGGTGTGTGTCCTGCACTCTCCCTTCCTCTAGCGAAGGCAAGGGCAAGGGCATGGGCAAGGATAAGGATAAGAGTGAGGACAAGCTCGGGACCAAGCAGACGACCTTCGGCCTGAGCAGGGTGGACATCTGCCAGCCTTTCCGTGGGCCCGCTGCCAGTGGCGGCGGCGGTGGGGGGGGAAGCGGTGCCCGAGGAGGGGTCTCGACGGAACCCTCTCCCCTCCCCACAGCAATCATCGCGGTCGCCTCGTCCACTCTCCTGGCGGTTGCGCGGTCGGTAGGACCAAGCCCGGCTACGCCGGAGGCGTCGTCGGGTGCCGGCGGGCAGCCGCCAATGGTGGAGGTATGGTCTTGCGCGAAGACGCCGTACCCCAGAAGCGCGTTCAAGAAGGAGGGGACGGTGTCGCTGCCGGGGCTGCTACGCGCGGGACAGAAGGTGGAGGGAATGTGCTGGGTATCGCCCGAGGCGGGCGACGAGCGGGGTGCCGCGGTGTGCGGCCACGGCCTTTGTGTGTCGGTCGCGGGGTCGGTGACGGTATTGGCTAGGGAGAGGAGGCAGCCGGTCTCGCCCTCGACGGGTTTCCCGGGCCTCGCGGGGCCTCCTCCTGCCCAGGGAGGTAACGCTGCAGCCGCCGCCGGTGGCGTGACGGAGGGGGGCGAGGGAGACTGGACGTGGTCGCCCGTGTTCAGGGTGGCGAATCCGTCGTCGCTGCTGACGTGCCGCACCGCGGGCCTCCGTGATTTCTGCCAGGTGAGCGGAGATGCCCCAGCCCCGCCCCGCTCCGCCCCGCCCCGCCCGTCTGCCCCGCCTGTCACGGAAAACAATCTTGTAATCCGCTAGAATATTTGGTGCTCTCACTCTCTCCTGCGGCTTTTTTGTTTTGTTTTGTTTTGTTTTCTATCCTCGACAATTTTTTCGTTGTTTCCTTTGTTAACCCTCTTAGCACCCACTCGGAAACCGCATAAAAATAACCAACTACGACCATGTCAAAACAGCCCGGACTCTTTTGGGCCCACCACAGCAGACAGTACATCACTTTTCACAGCTTTGGCGTGGTAAACGGGGCATTCAAAGTCCACTCAAAGAGCATGACTCTAAAACCAAGTAATACCACATAAATTTGGGCCCATTTCATGGGCCGTCGTACGTATAGCGTTCTAGTGCTAACAGGGTTAATAGCGGTAAAATCCGCTAATCACGGCTTGTGACGCCCATTCTATACCCTATATGATTGTGACGCCTATACTAAACCTGGTATATTTTACCCAATCTGAGATAAGAGCGGTATGGAGATAAGAGCGGTAACACTGGCCTGTTCCGAGCGGCTCTTAAATCGGGTACCCTACTGTACTACCAGGTATAATATTATTGTTAGAAGGCCTGAGAAGTATCAGGTGCAGAAGTGCACATCGTCAAATCAACCGTACTAGAAACCCTGTTATGCCTGCAAGGGTCGTCAGAGTGCCAGTGGCAGTCCTCGGGACCCAGTCAACGACTCACGAGTCCCAGTCAATTTGGAAGACCCAGTCCCATGCGTACGAGGAGCGGAAATGACTGAGTCTTCGCTTGTCCCAAGGGTACGAGGAGCTGAAACGACTGAGTCCTCGCTGGTCCCAAGTACGAGGAGCTGCACCGACTGAATCCTCGCTTGCCCCAAGGGTATGAGGAGCTAAAACGAATGGGTCTTCGCTTGTCCCAAGCGTACGATGAGCTAAAATGACTGAGTCCTCGTTTGTCCCTAGGGTACGCGGAGCTGAAACGACTGAGTTCTCGCTTGTCCCAAGGGTACGAGGAGCTGAAACGACTGGATCCTCGCTTGTCCCAAGGCTACCACAGCTGAAACGACTGGGTCCTCGTTTGTCCCGAGGGTACGAGGAGCTTAGTGCTCGCTTGTCCCAAGCGTACGAGGAGCTGAAATGACTGAGTTCTCGTTTGGCCCGAGGGTACGAGGAGCTGGAATGACTGGATCCTCGCTTGTCCAAAGGGTACGAGGAGCCGAAATGGCCCGGTCCTCGTTTGTCCCAAGGGTACGAGGAGCTGAGTCCTCGCTTGTCCCAAGCGTACGAAGAGCTGAAATGACTTCGTTTGGCCCAAGGGTACGAGGAGCTGGAATGACTTGAGTCCTCTCCTATCCCAAGCGTACGATGAGCTGAAATGACTGAGTCCTCGTTTGTCCCAAGGGTACAAGGAGCTGAAATGACTGAGTCCTCGCTTATCCCACGGGTACGAGGAGCTGAAACGACTTGGTCCTCGCTTGTCCCAAGGCTACCACGAGCTGAAATGACTGGGTCCTCCTTTCCCCCGAGGGCACGAGGAGCTGAGTCCTCACTTGTCCCAGGCGTACGAGGAGCTGAAATGACTTGAGTCCTCGTTTGGCCCAAGGGTACGAGGAGCTGGAATGACTGGGTCCTCGCTTGTCCCAAGGGTACGAGGAGCTGAAATGACTGGTTCTCGTTTGTCTCAAGCGTACGAGGAGCTGAAATGACTGGGACTGGAAGGATTATTTATAGTACTCTGACGATCTTTGCAAGACCTGCGCGTCTGTGAAGTGGAGGCAGCAGTATGAATAGTGCCCTTTTCGATGTTCTCTCTGATTGGGCGGCAAGACCTTGAGACACGCCTCCATCCTATCGCTATGACGTACGTCTTTGGTGTCGATATGGCATACCTCTTGTGTGTCGGCATGACATGTCTCTTTACTCTGGGCATGCCATGGCTCTCTTCTATGGGCATGGCATGTGATTGGGCGGCAAGACCTTGAGACACGCCTCTTTTCTATCGGTATGACACATGCACCTCTTTGATGTCGGCACGACATACCTCTTTTGTGTCGGCATGACATGTCTCTTTACTCTGGGCATGACATGTCTCTTTTCTCTGGGCATGACATGTGATTGGGCGGCAAGGCCTCCAGACACGCCTCTTTTTCGATCGGCATGGCGTGCCTCATTTCTATGGACATGTCATGCCTCTTTTCTATCAGCATGTAAGGCCTCGTTTGTATCGGCATGTTATGCCTCGTTGCTTTTCTGTGGACATGTCATGCCTCTTTTATTTTCTATGGGCATGTTATGCCTCTGTTAGATGGGGATGTGATGTTTTTTTCCCGTAGGCATGCCCTTTTCCGTAGGCATGCGTCCTTTGCTCATTTGCTCATTTTGTTCGAAGTTCAAAGTGCCACTTACACGTTGGTTGCAGTAGGCTGAAAGCTAAAGGCTAACGGCTAAAGGCTAAAAGCTAGAGGCTAACGGCTATTAATATAGCAAAGTGTTAGGAAGACCACGTGGTGTGTGTCAAGTATGCCATGCGACATATTAGAATGAATCTATCGACTTGTTTGGTGTTATATAATCCTCGTATTTGCAGCACCCGTGTACATACACTGTTTTATACAATTATTTCAAATACGTTAACTGTGAGTTCGACCAGTTGAGCGGTCGATACTCATCTTTGCAAGCTGCGTGATGCACTTTTGTAATTTTGAAGCAGTACGGGAATGTCCCATTGGAGATGGAGCAACGACATTCCGAGGCTGCTGGAACTCACTGCATGCTATTAATATCATATTAATATCATATCACATCCGTATTTTTTCTGCCTGTAGAAGGTCGGAAGCATGCTTGCCACATTGACACGTGCCCCTGGCGCACTTGTACTTGTGTTGCTGTACATATAATATCATACGATGTACGAGTATCATATATAATAGTCATCGCTCAACGTGGAAAATTGAAGATATTATCAAGAAAGATGTGTTTAGTAAGGTAAATATATACTATGGGGGTACCCGGGTATCTACCAGGGCATTAACTTGGGGTCCTGCGTCTGTTGCGCGAAGCGCAACAGTAGCTTGAAGATGTGTTGTGCGCAACGATATATGCGTGAATATTCACCGGAAAACCACTTGACCAGGTGCGTTTAGACGCCAAAATGTTTTTTTACGTGATATATGCATGCATTTACGCCCGACAATGACTTTGACCACGTGCGTTTAGACGCCTTTTAACATTTTTTCGCCTGTGGCGAACACAAAAAAGGTGCCTCGATTTTTTTTCTCGGCCTCCAGCGAGAAAGACACGCGCAACATTCTTTTCGCCTGCGGCGAAAAAGGTTGCGCGGCGCGAAACGCGTGTTGCGCTGCACGCATCACGCCTTCCGGCACCTGTTGCGCAAAATAGCAATTCGAACCAAAAAGTTGCGCCCGCGCAACAGCGCAACAGCTAATTAATGCCCTGGTATCTACCTGAGTATGACCTAAACAACCAGGTTGGGTACCCGGGTACCCCAAAGTATTCACCCTATACTAACCACACCCTTGAAATATTGTATTTTGGAGGTGGCTTGTGAAGGCGTGCGGCATGGTATGCGGTATGACTGATATCCGTTGCGGCTCCTTTGCCGCTTGTCACGAATTTGGCGATGTGCTCCTCATCGCCTGCTTGCCGTCGGTGCGGTGCTATTACCCTGAACGGCCTACTGGGGGCGGGAAACAGTATCCAAACGCCGTCGTGTTCCCTCCCGACGTAACGACCACGTTTTGGCTAAAAATAACTCTATTTCGTGTGAATGTTTCTTCCACAGATTCCGCCATCGCCAGTCGCCGCCTTGGACCTCGGCACGTTAACCCTCTTCAGTACTGGAACAAAAAATCCACGCTAAATCCGAGTTATTACGGGAGACGATAGTAATCTAGTAATGAGGACCAAATATGGTTAGTAAAAACGGCGGGATATATAGGTTTTTGTGTATATCGTAGGTCCTGAATACTATGGTCCTCCGAGTTAGTTGTCCCCCAAAGGTTGGGTGCAGATCAAAAGGGAGAAAACATTGAACTTTCAACAACATTCAACAACATTCAACAACATTCAACGTGACGTCAACACGCGTGGCAAGCGGCGAGTCGATCACAACATCACAACACTGCTGTCTTCGTTAAAAAAGCAAGACCTCTCAGCTGTGAGATCGAGGATTTCGTCGAAACTCATCTTCGCAGGCTGCGCGTGATAATTCGACCGCGAGCGCGACGGGGCGTATTTCGTACCTGGTATGTATCTTTATTGAAGGACACAGGTCAGTGACTGTCTGTACACTCTGGCTTCGATCCACCGACGGTGGCGTTGTGAAACCTGGCGTTGATCACTAGCGACGATGGCGTTTGCGGCCCATGTTGTTTGGTTTGTCTGTGCAGTATTTTCAACAAGCTCATCGATGACCACGGCCACCTCGACATGCGAAACGTCACTACCCTCATCTGGGTGAACAGGATAAGGCCCGAGATCGTGGAAACTATCGTCGAGCTTCTGATTGAGGTAAGGTGCTTGCAACCTTGTTTTTTTCAGGGATTTTTCACGGGTCGGATCACTTTGCCTCACGTTGCCAGAACAATGGGCATCGCTGTATCGTGGTGTCTGTTACCAGTTAAATAGTTAACACACGGACTGTTGTTACGTAAACAGCCTTGTGTCATGCGTTACGGGTGGCATGTTTGAGAGGACCACTGCGGGGTCGAGCAGGCACAATAAAAAATACAAGGTACTGTAATGCAATGCCTCGTCGGCGGAAGTATGGCACGATATTGTTGTGTCTGTTTCGTAGTAAAACACTCACTGCCGTTACGTATACGTATTAATAGTAGCCTTGCGCCATGCGTTGTGTGTTGTGTCTGACAACGTTGAGTGATTGTTGTGGCAGCAGTAGTCCCCACGTCTGCAGACCACTGCAACTACTGCTGTGACACGTAGCTCATCGGCGTGCCACCTGCTGACATTTCTTCGAGGATTGTTGTACTGCTGCTCTGCCGCTGATGTTGGCTCACTGCTGCTGCTGTTGTTGGCTGCATGCTGGAACGCCGCGGGACTTTTTGTTTTTCAGAACTCGAACGAGCGACGAGTGTTCAACGGCATCGAGTTTTACCTCCCGCAGCTGGCGCACATGATCGTCCACCTTGACGTCCATCTGCCCTCGTCAGCGTTGGAGCAGTTCGCCCTTGTCGTTTGCCAGCAGAGGTGCGTTTTTTTTTTCTGCTGTGAGATTTTGTTGATGTTTGCGTTGGTGTTACGGTGTCCTTCTTTCCGTCTCTATTTGTAGCTCGTGGCTCTTGCTACAGAGTAGCAGGAGTGCTCGGTATGTCCACTATGGATGCGCTCTGGAGTTCTGGACTAGTGCTGTAAAGCTGTGCTGTACGTGTAACTGAACGGGGGGCACTGCTGCTGTAAACCATCACGCGAAAATCAACCAATGCGGTTAAACGGGGCACAAAGTAGAGCCTCTAACCAATCAGCCGAGGATGACCTTACCAGAACTGCCAAAAAAGTCCCACATATTTTTTTGTGCCCAAAACAACGTGTGCACCGCTAAAGGTGTTAAGAAATGCCCTCGAATTTCATCAAGAAATGCCCCCGAATTTCATCAAGAAATGCCCCCGAATTTCACCAAGAAACCCCCCTGAATTTGACGTCCTGTACATCGAATTTCGCGCCTCCCTTGGACAGCCTTCACGTGGCTCTTCAGTTTAACTGGATACTTGTGGCGGCGTTGGAGGACTACCACGCGGAATTGCCCGATGGCAGCCGTAACAAGAAGGCTAACACGGTGTACTTCAACAGATGCGCCAAGCTACTGCAGGTGGGATGGTCACACCACTTTCTTGGGGGGGGGGAGTACTGTCTTCACATTAAACCGTTCTTTCTATACTCCCAGCGACATCAGCGCACCCAGTGTCCGTCCTGATTCTTCGTCCCAGAGAGATACAAAATCTGTGGTCACAGACTGTGAGACAGCGAGAAAAATAAAATGTTTTGAAGTGAATCGAGGAAAACAAATGGAATGCCAAACGTGTCGGGCACGAAAAACACGGCAAAAACAAGCCAAACTAGAGAGTAAGACCTAAAAAACAAAACACAACAACGAAAAGTGGAGATTTTTCAAGCTATCGTGTAACCCGAAGTTCGCTCGACGAACTATCCCATGGCCTAGGTATTTATTTAGTGAAGACTATTGTAAAATCACAACCGAGATTCCAACGACATTGGGTATGAATAGTTCCTTAGTCGAGGAGCCCCGTCCGTCAGAAATACTTTGGCCAACAAGGGGTACAGTACCCCCAAAAGAGGTACAGTACCCCCAAAAAGAGGTACAGTGACATCGGGCATGAATAGTTCCTAAGTTGAGGAGCCCCGTCCGTCAAAAATGCTTTGGCCAAAAAGGGGTACAGTACCCCCTAAAGAGGTACAGTACCCCCCAAAATCCCAAAAGAGGTACAGTACCCCCAAAAAGCCAAAAATAGGTACAGTACCCCCAAAAAACCAAAAATAGGTACAGTGCTCCCAAAAAGCCAAAAAGAGGTACAGTACCCCTAAAAGCCAAAAAGAGGTACAGTACCCCCAAAAAGCCAAAAAGAGGTACAGTGACCCTATGGTAGTATGCGTCTGAAATGTGTTTTTGTTTCGTGTCCAGCCTACCACTTTATTCCCTGGTTTCTATGATATACGTCCCCGATGGTCTAGAAGCGCGAGAGCGTGAGTTAGCAAGATTCGATGAAAATCGACGAGCGTTGGGAATGCTGAACCCTCTGCGCGATAAAAATGAAGGCACGTACCGGGGGGGAGAAGGGACGACACCTGTGATCACGGCTTGTCCAGAAGCTGGAAAGTAAAAGTGAGATTATATATATATCCATGCCGCAGAACGTGGAGCGCATCGTCGACCTCGGATAGGATGGGACGGGATGGGACATTTCGTCAATGCGAATTCTGGCAGAGACCGTATATCATAGGATGCATGACGCGAGAATAGCAGCGCAAGTATATAGGAACATGCCGCTAGCCGTTAGTTCGTGCTTCATATATATATATATTGGCCCTCGTCCCTCGTCCTGTGAAATATTTGGTCGTAATGGTGCCTTAGAATGTGGAGCGTATCATCGCCCTCGGAGCGCCGTCGGCGGCTGGGCTGGAGGAGCTGTACAAAACGGGGCAGCTCAGCAGGCACGAGGTGGATAGCAGGACCATCGCTGAGAGGAAAAAACGGGCGGAGAAGGTGCGAAGTGCTCATTAAATGGTGGGGGGAAGACGCTGTTTTTGTTCCGTGGTTCGGAATGGTGCGGTGTGCCTTTAGATCATACCGCTATGATGGTAGCTGTTGCCTTGGGTACGTACCAGTACTCTTTGTATGAGGGTGCAGCTTATAGATGGTACCGTAGCTGGTACCTTGGGTACGTACTGTGATAATGCAGCTATGATGGTCGCTGTCATCTTGGGTACGTACTATGATATTGCAGCCATGAGGTAAACTCAACGTCACGTTCCAATCTCGCGCTTGATCGGCTTGTGACCCGTTACTTGTTCTGTCGTGATGCTTGTTTGATATATGGATAGGTGATCGGCAGCCCGAAGAGGGGCATTGTCGAAAGCGCCACGGAGGAGTACAAAGCCAATGGTTGGCTCTGGCACAAAAGGTGGCACAAAAGAGGCTTCCCGCACCGATCCCAGTGAGTGGAAACCGCCAAGCGGATTTTTTGTAAAGAATAAAAATACACATGAGCTGTGAGATCGTCGAAATTCTTCTTTGCAAGCTGTGTGTGATATACGCCGATCGCGCGTGTTACGGGGTTGTATGTCCTCATGAAGGATGGAGGTCGGTGACTCCGCTTAGTGGTAGCTATAATAGTACCAGGGTCAACAGGGTGATTTTACAAAGATATGCTTGAATTATGGCCTTTCATCATTCTGCGCAAGTGTATTTTATTGCATGCCTGTGCGTTCCTTGCACAGCGTTTGGTGCGAATATTACAGTATCTACTTGATGAAAATACTCTTGAGTATACGTATGCTTAGGTGATATTTTGCATACCGTCCGACTTACAGGCTTAGATTTGGAGCTACAGTACTTCAGATTTTTGGGGTCAGATTTTGACTTGTCGTAGTCGGCAAAACTTGGAACTGCACTATTGATCGTGGGTAAGCACAAGTCGACGCGAGTCGACGAAGAGAGAAAGTGCTGAATTCTTCTCGCGATAAAAATGAAGGCGCGTGCCGTAGTGGGGGGGGGGGAGAAGAGCGTGCTTAGTGGCCCCGGATCTGAGTTACGACTAAGGAGGGAGAAGGAGAAAGAGTGCGAAGATAATAGATGGGATGAGCAAAAAAAAAAAAAAAAAAAATTGGAAGAGCGGATTTTTGGGCTGGGCACCTCTCGGAAAGTCGGCGAACTCGTCCCGAGAAGCGCACGGCCGACTCTGTCGCTCTGCGGGCGTAAAACATCTGCAATTGGCTGAAAAGCCCAAATCGAATCGAACCCCCCCCCCCGCATATTAATCGGCCGAAAGTGATGACATACCAGGTATATATTAATTATCTGTTTTTTTTTTGGCGACGGTATGATGCTGTCGTGCGATACGTACTTACCTGGTATGTTTTTCAAAACCCTTGTGCACTATTTGGGCAATGATGATGAGTTCCTCGAGCCATGCCGTGTTGTCCGTGTGGTTTGTTGGTTTGTTGTGGCTGGCAGGTGGATTCGGCGGTGGTTCGAGGTGGAGGACCGCGTGCTGTATTGCTACGACTTTGAGCACCATGGGGAGAACAAGGTCAAGAGGGCGGCCGTTCTCTACCAGGCATCGGTCAAGGTGATCGTGGCGTGGTCACACGACTGTTTTTTTTCTCCTTGTTCTTTCTTTTCCATCCCATCTATTTTGTTTTTAATTTTTTCTCCAGCTCTCTCCCTTTTCGTAACTCGGATCCAGGGTCTATGTAAGAGGCCAGTTCTTACAATAAACTGATTCTGAAAACCGAAAATGGAGGTTTCAGCAGCTTCGCAGGCGTGTTTGACCCGGGGAACGGGAAACTCGGGCCCGCTGTTCTCAAATTCCGACTAGCCTTTTTGCGAGACGCATCCAACGATGTTTGCCGTTTCTTCAGGATAGGAGCTTGATTTTTTTTCGATACAACGCAGTTTCCTCAAAATCAGTTTCGGACGCTATTTATCCGAAAAATAGGCCATTTTTTCGGATGAAACTGCGATACATGTCCGAAACTCGTTTTACGATAATTAAAAACTGCTACCCTGAAGAAACAGCAAACGTCGTTGGATGCTTCTCGCTAAAAGGCTAGTCGGAATTTGAGAACAGCGGGCCCGATTTCCCGTTCCCCGGGTCAAACACGCCTGCAAAGGTGCTGAAACCTCGTTTTTCGGTTTTCATGATCAGTTTATTATAAGAGTTGGCCTAAGAGTAATACATCTGGCAAATGGCGGACACCGAGTCGCGAGCAGCGGTCCCACCAAGGCAACCGTCGCTCTGAAATATTCAACGGAAGGCGGGTATTCAGTTGTTTTTTTCGTATCTCTTTTCTTGGTGTCGTATCATATATATGAGTATCCAGGTGTAGATTTTTGTACCTTATTGCTGCGTCTCGTATTCACGTGTTGGGTTTTGTACTTCGTTCCTGCGTCTACTCTGTAGAACGAGTGTTCAGGTTCTGTTTTTTTTTATCCCTGTTTTTTTCGTCTCGTACGGATATTGACCCTTTTACCAGTGCGATAATGATCCCACACTAATTCCGAGTAGTTTGTACCCAATAACGTTCGTGCAGTTGTAAAAGGGCTTTGGTTTACATATGTACATACGTCGGCATCCCCGATGGTCTAGTGGGTTAACCTCATAACCACTAAGGTCGATTTCGCAGGTTCGAGACCCCCCGAGTGCATACTCGCACTCGTAGGGACTTTTTCTTGTGCTAAAAATTAACTTGCGGAAAGCGCGAGAGCATGGGTTAGCAAAATTCGATGAAAATCGACGAGCGTTGGGAATGCTGAACCCTCTGCGCGATAAAAACAAAGGCACGTACCGGGGAGGAGAAGGGACGACACCTGTGACCACGGCTTGTCCAGAAGCTGGAAAGTACAAGTGAGATTTAAAAAAAAAAAAATGTATTAATCTTTGCTAGGTTTTTGTACTGTACTTTGTCGTTTCTCGGCGATTATGATGCTAACAGATGTGCTTGTCTGTAACTTGTCTGTAATGAAGGATTGCGACTACAAGGACACGAAGTACGCGCATTACTTTGAGGTGCACAGCCCCATGGGAAGCATGCGGCTGCGGGCGGATGACGCGTCGGCGAAGACGGCGTGGATACACAGTCTCAAGAAGCAGGCCCAGGTAATAAACGCCTCCTTCGCTTTATAACATACTGGTATATAACACCCTTTTGTTCTGTTGCAAAAGTGACTTATTAATAACGCTAATGCCAAGTTTTGATACAGTACTGGTGGTACAGCAGTGCTGAGGTTTGTCCCCGAACTGTGCATACTCGGATCCTGTTAGAAATATTATACAGTATGGCAAAATTACTAGCATCCCCCCACTCAAAGGGCGGAAGACCTCCAACTTGTGGAAGATGGCCATTCTAAAGCTTGTGGAAGACCCCCAACTTGTGGAGGATGGCCGTTCTAAAGCTTGTGGAAGACCCCGAAGTTGTGGAGGATGGCCATTCTAAAGCTTGTGGAAGACCCCCAAGTTGTGGAGGATGGCCATTCTAAAGGGGTTAGCCCTTTCACTACCGCAAGCGTCTTTCACTGCTGCATGCAAGCATAGTCTGCAAGCATAGTGTGCAAGCATAGCCCCACTCTAAATCCGACTGGTTTGTCCCCAAAAACATGGATGCAATGCTAAAGGGATTAACCCGTTCCTCCATCGACTCGTATTTCTTCTTTATGTTCTTGTTGTCGCGGCCGCCCTCCTCCCCCCCCTCCCCCCCCCAATGTCCAGGCGATGCCTGCCGTTGCGCACCTGTACACGCACGACGGCCCGTCCACCTCCGTCACCGCCGGCCGCGGCAACGACTCCCCCGCTGGGAACACGCCTTCCATCTCTAGGACTACCTCCGCCGCCGTCGCCGCCGCCGCTGGAAAATTCAAGCTGGCCAGACCTTCCAGCATCACAGAAGGCGACGAGTCTTTCGACCAAGATGAAACAAGACCGGAGCCTGGGGCAGAAGGAGCAGCTGGAGCAGCAGCAGGAGTTGGGGCAGGAGGGGGGGCGGGAGCGGGAGCTGGGACGGAGGCGGGAGTGGGGGCGGGGGCGGGCGAGGAGATGAGGATGGTGAAGAGCGCGCTTGCGGTGTCGGTTGATGGGGGGGTTGTGGGTGGAGACGATGTGGGGGAGACAGCGGCGGCGCAAATTTTGGCGGGTACGCGGAACGAGCGACAGTCTGCCATGAGCATGAGCACGGTGGTGCTGCAGGAGGCCAAGAGGAATAGGAGGTTTAGGTTCTTCAGCGAAGAGAGGTGACTCATCTATCAATATACAGCGCGGGGGTTGTAGGCGGTGGTGTTTGATGTCTTGGCCCACCTTCGAAGACAAGCGGTTGCTAGTCCACGCTATGATAGCTCCTCGGTTTGTCTTCATTTCGAGATTTTTTTAAGACGGTTGGGGTCAGGGTACCGTTAGGGTGAGGGTTACGGATTTTATGGAAGTGTATTTACCCATTTTGTCGAAGCTAGGCCAAGTCCTAGGCAGCCCTCGTTTTTTTTACACGACACATTGGGCTGGGCGATGAGCGCCGAGTCACCCCGACGAGTCCGACACACTGCTGACCCTCTCATTAGAACCCCCCCCCCAAAAAACTCGACGTTAGATTTACGGGGAAATATTACGCATTCCGGACCTGTCAAGTATGAAGTCTAGCCTGTTCCTCACACCGGGAAAAGGCACAAACTTTTGGTTTGGCTGACCAACCCACCCCCGGTTCGCTTGCGTTCAGGGTGGGTTTGCTGACTTGCACGTGAAGTCTTCGCTACGAACACTTGGGCCAGCATCCCGGTTTCTTAGTAGAGGGCCGGTACTGTACAGCAGCGGTGCGTCGTGCACCTCTAGCCTTTTCCGCCCACCGGCGCCAGCCACCACGCCATACAGCGCGTGAACGGCGGGTTTTACACTGTCCGAATCGACCCTAATTGACTCTAGCCCTATCATTTTCCCAATCGATAGGGCTGTGAGACCGTTGCTAATGGCAAGGCGATGTTGAACAAAAAAGTTTCAAAACTTTTTGTTTTAGTGTTTTGCTAAGATCTTGGTACCGTCGCTGTGGGGAAAAAACGACGACAAATAATTTGTTTACCGTGGTATTATTTTTTTTTTGTCGGGCGGTGCAACTTGTAAATTTTCAAACAAGACTCGGTCGACGTTGTCCAACAACCTCGATAAAGCTTCGATCTCGAGATAGAGATATAACCCAAGGCCAACCCTCTTCGTTCCGGACAAGGCCACATGGATGTAGGTGACAACGCCGAAGAGTTCATGTTGATCCATGCTCTAGGGCGCGAGCGGTTGCCCGCGTTGTCCTGTGATCTCCCGTCAAAGCTGCTCAAAATTTTATTTTTTGCCCGTTTGGGAGCGATCGAGAGTTTTTGCCTCTGTTTTCTGCACACCAGCCGCCAAAATGATTTTTAACAGAAGCCTGGTCGGCGCCCGCCACACATCACCGGTGGTAGTGTGAGCACTGTATGCCAAGGGTGGGTCGGGGCCCGTATCGAGCTCGCCACGTTCAGATTTCACGACGCTGTCGTTAATTTCGTCGAACGAAGTGTGTAGAGCACACGAAATCTCGCCGCTTCAAATCCAAGATCCGCTTGAGAATTTCTCAAGCAGATGTTGCCCAAGATTGCCGCCAGGAATCCACTTTTTCTGAAATTTTGGAAAGTTCCCAAAACAAATTATAAAAAATTGGGCCCATAGGCAGCCGTATAGGTAAGCCGATCGCCCCGGTGGTCAAAGTGGTTAACCTCGAAGACTACTAAGGTTGGAGTCAGGGGTTCGAATCTCAGTATCGAGATTTCTTTTTCTGAGACACCAACTGCCGAGAGCGCCTTATAGCGTGGGTAAGCACAATTCGATGCGAGTCGACGAGGGAAGAAAGTGCTGAATTATTCTCGCTATAAAAATGAAGGCGCGTACCGTAGTGGGGAGGGGGGAGAAGAGCCTGCTAAGTGACCCCGGATCTGAG
>JAYJMJ010000309.1:35522-51412 GCA_036873875.1 Laminaria ephemera
GCGCGATGAAAATGAAGGCACGTACCGGGGGGGAGAAGGGACGACACCTGTGACCACGGCTTGTCCAGAAGCTGGAAGGTAAAAGTGAGATTTAAAATGCAAATAAAGAAATCTTGTTGGGGATTCGGAGGAAAAAAATGACGGATGAACCGGACGGTTGCAGCGTGAGTGAAGCGAAGCAAGCGACTCCAGCTGCTAGGCTCGGGGGTAACGCGTTTTATGTTGAACCCTAATGCATGGAGTTGCACGACCCGCGCGCAGCATGTACCATGTACTGTCGTATGTTGCACGTTCACACTAATATGATAAGACCGCTCTTTAGTTTTGTTTTGTCGTTATGAATATACTTGGGGCACAAAAAGGGTTGAGAGTAGTAGTTTGAGCTGCGTATTTTGGTGTCGACATTTTCACATGTATTGGCCAATACTTAACAGTAGTTTTTTCAAAGTAGGTTATATTTATATATTTTGATTGTGACTGTTGCGTTTCGGGACCAATATTAATCCCTATTACGTGTTCTAGTAGTAAGTTGAGCTGTTAGTTGGTACCAACATGTTTGTATGTACTCACTACAAGGCGCGTTTCGCTCCGCGGACGGCATCCGCCCGCTACGCTAGCTCAATTAGAACAAAACGTGAAGCGGACAGAGGTCCATGATTTGGTGCAACTTACGACTTGAAAATGGCGAGAGCTTCACGCTCTAGGAAAATAACCCGGACGTCGCATTCACGTATATCACATCATCCGCACGAAAGAGAAAGGACGGAGATAAAGAGTACTGGTACCAAAGTAGTGTTGTACCTGGTATCTTATTGAGTTGGAAAGAAAGGCACATCCTTCGCGCATCACCAGGTATTAATAGCTGCTACTAGTAATACTGCTCGTGGTTGCATAGTTTTTTTGGCTGAGTGCGCTGTGATGTGCTGTCCTTCCTTGTGGTAGATGGTCGACGACAACATGCATCGGGTGTAGCTCTAAAAGAGCTGTGAGTGAGTGTGTTTTTATTGTGAGTTGAGCAGGAGACGCAGGTGCTAAAATAAACATGTCGCAGTCTACGAACGTATCCTATCATATACCGGTAGGTGCAAAATAAAACGTACACGTACGTAAATACGAAAAAAAATTAATTGAAAAAAAACAACAAACGATTTTCCGAAGCTCGAATCAGAATCGAGAAACAGTAAAAAACGAGCGAGATAATCGAAAAAACGAAAAAAAGGATGAAAAGCAGCGAAAACCGAGGGGAAAAAAAAGTCGGAAAAAAACGCAAAAAAAAACAAACGATTTTCCGAAACTCGACTCAGAATCGAAGAAGAGTCAAAGCTGAGCGAGATAACCGAGAAAGACGCAAACTAACGACGAAAGGAAGGGAAAACGAAGAGAAGCGGGGAAAGAGAAAAACTAACACGAGGAAAGCGAAGAAAGCAAAGAAAGCCGGGAAGGTTCTCCAAGAAGAGGAGTTAGGCAGGCGTGTTCCAAGTGGGAGCGCTGAGAGCGAAGCAGGGCCTGTTAATCAAGTGATAATGTTTAAAAAAATATCAGACACAAATGTAATTATGTTTATTGTACTGCAGTAGATTATATCTTACCAGGCATCTATATTCGTTTTCGGGACCAATATCGTACGAGTACGTACACTTTTTCGTTTTTTTTCTGATATTGGAGCGATTAGGCTACACCAAAAACGCCCCCGACTGGGCCCCTGGCGGGGGGGCAATATGGTCGCCAGTATATCGCCTTTCCTAAGATATTGGACGGCATGGTATTGACTTCGCTGATCGCCAACATCCATACTAATACAAGGTTCCCCTTCGGGATGCGGTTGACTTCAAATCCCGGGGGCCACAAGTTGAAAAGGGGGAACACAGGCGTTCTAGACGTTCTTATGTGCATGAGCCTATGTTGCCAACAGACACTTCCAAGAAACCTTGTCGTGAGCCCAGTCCGACCGTAAACTCCGCTCTTATAGCGCGGACACGCTGTGTCATCGGAGCGGTCGTTCGGCGAGTTCTTCTTGAGAAACAGCGGCACGGATGCATGGGCGGTTAAGTTCCCGCTCGCGGTCTTCCTCAACCTCTTCCCCCCCACGTTCGGGCTTGGAAGGGAGACCGACCTCCCCTGCTGCGGCAGCAGAACCAGACGAAGAGCCCGCTACCCAAACACACTTCGTTGAACCTCACAGTCGTATTTCGCCTCTTCTTGCATGGTGTCCGACTTGCTTCAGCTATGTGTATCATTTTGGTTTGTTTTATTTTTTTCCTGAGGTATTCTTCCACTCTAGAGTGGTTGGAGCCTGTCCTGTGACCACGGAGTAGACTGGCGATGAGTTAGTGTGAGAGCAGCATCAACAGCGGCTTGGGATGCTGCTGGATAGGTGGCGCGGTTGTTTGTACGAGAGTTAGGGCCAACCCTAACCCCAACCCTACCCAAATATCAGTAATGTTGGAAGATGGTGTTTGGACGCTTGTATTCGAGAGATGAGCTGTCAACTTCTGCTTGTGAAAGTGGCAGACGTGGTGGTCTTATTTATAGTCTCTCTTAAATGTTCACCAACCCCCCCCCCCCCCCCGCGAACTTCCCGGAACGCGCCTGGTGCGTGGTCCCAACTCTACCTCTAACCTTCACCTTGGTTGTGGAGCCCAGTGTATATTCCTAACCCTACCCTTTTTGTTGCCCTACCTCCAGTCGGCGGTGGAGCCTGCTCGCGGCTCCGGGTTGCCTTCGTATACTGGCGAACCTAAGGAAGGTCAGCAAGCGAAGGATCCGAAGGAACATATGGAAGCGAAGGAGAAAGAAACAGCGAGCGCGTTACGCAGCAGTAGCATCACCGGTAGCATCGCCGAGGGGGATGACACGGGGGGAGCGGTGACGGTGGACGAAGCTGGCTTGGACAGGGTACGATGCTGCTTTGGTTGTGTGTGTTTTGTAACAACACATGCTGCTTTGGTTGTGTTTTGTAGGAACATGACAGGGCACGATGCTGCTATTGGTTTGCGTGTTTTGTGGGAACATGACAGGGTATGATGCTGCATCGTATTTGGTTGTGTGTTTTGACGATGCTGCTTCGGTGGTATATCTTGTAGGAACACGACAGCGCACGATGCTGCTATGGTTGTGTGTTTTGTAGGAACACGCCTCTGCCAAGGTCTTCGCACCGCCCAGCCGCTCCCCCCGGGATATTTGAAGGCGTGTAAATCCAGCCGATGTTAACGATTTATTCCGATGGACGTTGAATACATGCCGCCCTTGTTGCCTAGAGCTGAAGCACGTCGCCATGTGGAATTATTTGTATGTTTGCCTGTTTGCGAGTGTTGTTGTTTGTTTTGTTTGGTTGTTTGTTTTGTGTGTGTTTGTTTTGCTTGTTTGGTTTGTTGTTTGTTTGGCCGATTGTTTTTTTGTTTGTTGGTTTGCTTGTTTGCTTGCCTTATTGTTGGTGTGTGTTTATGTGTTTGTTTGCTTATTTAGTTGTTTGTTTGGCTGTTTGTTTGCCTGGTTGGGTTTGTTTGCTTATCTGTTTGTTTTGTGGTGGCCGTTTTTTACGTATGACAGGCTCTGCAGGAGCCGAGCGTGCCACGGAGCCGCAGTCGCAGCGAGAGCGGCTTTCCCGCAGGTTTGGATGACATCTCGCTTGCAGACAGTAGCTGCCGATCGACGACAAACGATGCCGACAAAGAGGACGAGGAGCTCCGAACGGTGAGCATTATTCCGCAAAATGTTTTATTTTAGTTTTTGTGTCCAGCCCATCTACTATTTTTTATAAAAAATTAAACATACACTACAGCTGTGAGATCTAGGATTTCGTCGAAACTTTCTCATCTTGGCACCTTTTCCGCGTAAATTGGTACCGAAACATAGTCGTGGCCCCTCATTAGCCCCTTCGAGATCCAGGTATCGCGACCTCAAAAACGACTTGTACGGTGTTATCAGCGCTCTAGGAAGAGCTTGCAACAGTAAAGGATCACCATGCTGCACGCGTGTCTTGCATTTCCTTACGCTGCAGTTCGGACGCATCCGCTATCCCTGCGACCCGGGCTATCATGTGTCGTGTGGTGGATGTTGTAATCGTCAGCTTGAAACGACATTTTTGCCTCTGAAGTCCCAAAGGGATACCGGTATTTATTAGTGCTGCGCCTTGCCAGATGGCAATACCCGCACTAAAGTGGGACCCCGATTTTGTACTCTGTAGGATAAGGTCGTGATACGCGATTTCCGCCGCACTAAGCATGGCCCCCACACTCAAGAGTACCGCACTAACGCGGAGCCTCGATTGTACGTGATGCTTGAGCCTACGTGTAGTTGTGTTTGGATTGGCGATTCTCACCTTGGTAGGGAGCTCCGAGTGTGATCGACGCTGCTTTCATACTGCTTTAGTGCTCTCGTTGTGGTTTGGTGTAATGCTTTCAGCGGGACGGCCGGAGTGGTGTGGAGTGCAGTCCTAAACAGTCCTAAACGGGGTATGCTGTATTTTAACGGGGGCTGCACAGGCGCGGCTTGTCTTGGTCAACTTTCCACCCCCGTGTTCTTATGCCACGTTTACATTCCGTCACAACGCTAGCTGAGACCAGCATGCAACATGCCTGCTTCATTCCGTGATGTGTGTTGTTGTCGTTGCGGTTTATGGTGGTGGTGGTGGTGATGGTGGTGGTTGTGGTGACCATGACTGTCGTTTCTTCTTCTTTAACCTGTGAAAGCGTACGAGGTGGGGCTTGTATTGGTCAACTTTCCACCCCGTGTTGTTGTACATTCGGCAATGGCGCTAACCGAGTCTAACACGCAACATACGTGCCCGCTTTTGATTCCGTGGTGGTGGTGGTGGTCGTCGTTGTCGTTTTATTTTTATTTTCTAGCCTCTGAAGGCGTATGGGGAAAGCATGGCGATGAAGGCCAGGCGGATCCGTAAGCAGTCGCTGGAAGGGGGAAGATCGGGGTGGGTATTGCAGCGACTGATCATGAAGAGCAACGACGACGTGAGGCAAGAAGTCTTCGTCATGCAGGTGAGATGCCGCGGTATGGAAAGGTAAGGTAGGGTTGGGTAAGGTAAGGTAAGGTAAGGTAAGGTAAGGTAAGGTAAGGTGAGATGATGCGGTGTGGTGCGGTATGGTGCAGCGACTAATGATGAAGAGCAACGACGACATCAGGCAAGAGGTGTCCTTGCGGGTGCGATGGTACGTTGCATCTACACGAGGCTTGGCTCGTGAATTTTGCCCGGTACCTGAAAGATGTCTCTACGTGTTCATTGGCAAGTGGCTGCTATTTATACCGGCCTTGCATAAACGAGTTTTATTTATTACATCGCTTAACCGAAGCGCGCCCGATTTTTTTTCCTCTTGTGTCGACCTTTGCTGCTGGTTACGTTCTCTCTTTTGTCGACTCTTGCAGCTGATCACCCTGTTTCTGTTCTGGCTCTATAGCAGCTGATATTCTTCTTTATCTTGTGTCGGTGTTAGCAGCTGATCATCTTTTTTTCTGTTGTGTCGAGCCTTGCAGCTGATCACCCTCTTTTTCCTCTGTGTTCTGATGACGTTTGCAGCTTATCACGTTCTATAAGGAGGTGTTCGAGAGGGAAGGTCTACCCTTGTGGCTTAAGCCGTACAGCATCCTCTCCACAGCTAAAACCACGGGACTCATTGAGGTAAGAGCAAATGGGTTAAAATAATCGTCGAAACGGCTATGTCCCTGTCCTACTAATACCACCGAGGTGTATTGCACCTGCTCTTTTTCTGGAAGGATCGGCTGGAATCTTGGTTTGCCCTTTCCCACGTGTCCACAACATTCACGACACGTGCAACATTCACAGCATACACCTTGCACACAGCATACACAAAATACACAACATTCACGACACATGCAACATTCACAGCATACACCTTGCACACAGCATACACAAAATACACAACCTACACAACCTACACGGCATTCACAACATACACAACATACAGCATACAGCATACAGCACACAGCATACGGCATAGACGACGACTTTTGGTAGTAATACTATTAATAGTACGGCAGGGACGCACCATTGTGTTTGTTCATCTCTATACCTCACCCAGAAAAGGGCTTTGAGACCTATGGTACGCTTTATCCGATGGACAATCCCGTGGCCATTTGAAAACACTGAAAACACAAATCAGATTCCAACGATTGCGGTAGTTGGTTCCTCAGGCGAGGAGCCCAGTCAGCCAGACATGTTTTGGCTCAACAATACGAAGCGTGTTTGCGATGTACCAACTTTGGTTGGGTAGTGGTTGGGTAGGAAACATATAATAATAGTATTAGAACCGTCAAAATCACAATCCAAGGCCAACCCAACCCAAGAAAAACCAGTTAAAAAAATTTGGTTAGTTTTTTTTTTTCTTACCATTTTTTCAATTTCCATCCTATTTTTTTCGTGGGTTGGTTGGCCATGGGCTATGAATGAAATTCGTCGGTTTCAATACTAGTTTTACCTTTTTTCCAACCCAAAAGAGTTTTGAAATTGCAAACACCCTAATGCTACCTACCCCTATCATATCACGGAGGACCATACTCATACTATATATACTATACTAACTACAGTAGGGATTAGAACCGGTCGCTCCGCCCCAATGGCGGAGTGGCCATAATCTGAGTTAACATCGTACTACTTTCCTAACAATGAAGCGTGGGGTTTCGGTTGTGTTGTGGAAGTATTGTTCCAACGAAATATGAATCGTATGAGATGCAGGAATAGCATGTACGCAATCGCGCAGAACACAACAGTAGGCGGCGATAGGGCTATAGGCTACCCGTACTTGCGAACGTAATGCCGTGTTTTTTGTGTTCAAGGGGGTAGTTAGATCAGGTACTCGTAGCCCTCCGGGCAGGTAGCAGATAGCTTGGCAAGCAGACGGTGTGCTGTGCACTCGACGGCTACTCATACGGGGGTTTGATATGTGAAGAAAAGCTTGTATCCACGGTGCTACTCATAGCTGTATTATAGCTCGGTCGAATAGACAAGTACGTACGTGAGCGGGACTGTTATTAATAGTTTTTTCAGAGAACCCCCGAAAATCAGCAGATTTTTCTGGGAATATGTTACTGCTGTAGAGGCGTTGCACAAACAGGTTCAGTTAGGCACGTACCAGTTTGTCCCCAAATGTAACTACCGGTTTGGTATCTATACATGTACATAGATGAAACGGTCCTTACACCAGGAGGCCAGAGGTCAGAGAAAGGCATAATCCACCGTCCCTGCCATGGTCTTTCGTTCGTCCGCACAAGGGTGATGGCAGATGACAGCGATAAATACAACCGTATGCCATTGGTGGTGTTGCTCGCGATGCCCTAGGTCGATGTCCAGACAGGTGTGCTATAACACACTAAATCCAAGGTAAAGCCAACGGAAGATCTTGACTCAGGTTTTATCAACTCCAGCTCTTACAGAATAGTATGATCAGAACCCACGATATACACAAAAAAATACTATTCTTTCCACTCTGTTTTTACTACGAAACTATATGTGGTCCTGATTACTATGTCCCCCCGTCGTAGCATGGACGTGTACCTCTTTCTGGGGTACTGTACCTTTTTTGGGGGTACTGTACCTCTTTTTGACCAAACCATTTCCGACCGACGGGGGTCCTCAACAAGGGACCTAACCAATGTCGTTGGATGTATGCAATATCATTATTTGTGCCATGGTATACCTTAGGCGATGGGATTGCTAGTCGGGTTGCACTGTGGTATTTTTCAGTGTCACAATCAGTTTTTGGATTCAGTGTGGACCTCCTCAAATCAGGAGCCTCAGAAAAATACATAGGGTGCACCCCTATGGTAAGACGCGTCCATACGTCCAACATACGTCCAACATACACATCGTTTTGGTGGTCGTGATTGTGTCTTCCACGGTTTTGGCCAGGTGTTGAACCAGTCGACCTCTTTGGACGGGCTGAAGAAGAGCAAGGGCTACGCGGGGTCTCTTTTTCAGCACTTTGTCGCGGCGTACGGTCCTCAGGACAGTGCTGGTTTCAAGGCGGCACAGAGAAGATTCGCATGCTCTCTGGCTGGGTGAGTAGAGCCGCTCTCTTGTAATACAACGAGTAGCAGTACAGGACATAGCAGTGCAGGACACCTACTAAGAAACAAGCTATTAAATAAGAAAGCCAGGCTGAGATTTACAGGAAAATAATAATTTCGAGAGCCGTTATACTGAAGTTAGTGTAGAACGCACCCTCTCCGAAAATAAGAAACCCAGTAAAAATTTCTGTTTCTGACGCATGCTACTAATACTACTAATAGTATGGAAGAGGTGCACCCTTTTTTTTGTGAGGGTTATTACTCGAGGACCTCTATACCTCACCCAAAAAGTTGTTTTTGAGTAAACTAAAAGTTCAACTCGACGACCAAACCCATGGCCCAGGTGTAAAAAATATTCATATTGGAAAACAAGAACGACATTTCCGACGAATTTGGGTTAAGGAGCCCCGTCATTCAGAAAATATTTTAGCGAGAAGTGCTGCCTCTATCGTAGCACGCGTGTTGTTACAGTAGGTGTTACAGTAGGTGTGACAGTAGGTGTTACAGTAGGTGTGACAGTAGGTGTTACAGTAGGTGTTACAGTAGGTGTGACAGTAGGTGTTACAGTAGGTGTTACAGTAGGTGTGACAGTAGGTGTGACAGTAGGTGTGACAGTAGGTGTTACAGTAGGTGTGACAGTAGGTGTTACAGTAGGTGTGACAGTAGGTGTGACAGTAGGTGTTACAGCAGGTGTTACAATAGGTGTTACAGTAGGTGTTACAGTAGGTGTTACAGTAGGTGTCCTGTAGGGTGTTCACGCGTTTGCTACTGACAGAAAATCCCCACACTAATTCTAAGTAAGGTGTCCCCAAAAACGTGCATGCAGTTCGAAAGGGGTTAATATAGCATACCAGGTAGCGTAGTGCGGTGTGCGGTGCGTTGAGATTAGTGGTGCTGTTTCGCGTCCGGCGATGGATAGTTTATACTTTGCAGTACGGTAGGGGTCCCTCTATGGTGCCGGTTACCCGCTATAGTGCCTGTGAAATCGTTTGGCACAGATGGGAACAACCGGTACTACTGTAGCAGTATCCGGAGTAGTGCCGGTTGCCGCTATAGTGCCGGCATTTCCAGATGGCACATACCGGCACTATAGAGGGACCACTGCTAATTCTGTGCGCAGCCTGTGAATGCCATGTGATCACTTTGCCTGGCCTTTTGCCTGCTGCCTCCTCGCGTGCTGCATCAGGCAGGTAGCTACAGTATCCCTTTTTGCTCTGACATGTTTGGTTTGCCCATGCTACCTGCCGCGTTTTCCGGAGATATCTGATATCTGACACGGTTTACATGCCCATGCTACCTGCGATTCCTCAATTTACTGAGGTTTGTCTGTCACCTAAACATCCGAGCTGCCTGTCAGCCTGACTGTCCAAAACATAACACGGTATTGTATACTCCTTGCAGGTACTCGGTGGTGTCATATCTGCTGGGCTTCAAGGATCGACACAACGGTAACGTCATGCTCGACTCCGACGGACACATCGTGCACATCGACTTTGGATTTGTTTTGGGCAGCGCCCCCGGGAAGAAGGTACAGTAGAAGTCCCTCTATAGTGCCGGTTGCCCGCTATAGTGCCTGTGAAATCGCTTGGCACAGATGGGAACAACCAGTACTGGCAGTATGCGGAGTAGTGCCGGTTGCCGCTATAGTGCCGGTATTGCCGACTGGCACATATCGGCACTATAGAGGGACCACTTTTACAGGGGCTACAAGCTTCCCCTTGTGTTTGATGTGGTTCGCTTGAAATCCCGGGGGTGTCGCAAGTATCACATAAAAAACTCTTGAAAACTAAAGAAATAATAATTAGCCAACCAGGCAAGTAACCGGGCAAGTAACACCGACCAGCCCAAACGAGTTTATAGTTTAGTCTATAACCAAAACCTCTCTCTCCTCCTGGCTGGCGGTCCTTGCTGATGGTATGTGTATGGTTTTCCGGTTTGTAGCGTGCGCACGGTATGTCTTGAGAGCCCTTTACAGCTGCAACATCGTATGCTTATTTCGAATTTGAGTGGGATGGTTTCTGCAGTGGAAAAAAGGTTAAAACTACAGTAGTTCAAAATATGTTGGCCACAAAACGGTATACCAGGGTGCTTTGACCAATGAGCGCAGCATATATAAGGTGCTTTTTTTGGCGGGTTTCCCCTGTACCGGCCCAAAACACCCCCGGTATATCGTTTTTTGGCTACGCACCTTTTTTGTGTCTCTACAGCTACAGCAGTAGGTCACGTAAGGTTTACAGCAGGTTCACCACGGGGCAGTTAATGTCCAGCAGACCAAACAATTCGTTTTCGATATGCTACTGGTACCGATCGATCGCGCCTGCTTGATGGTTAGCTGTTTTCCAACGCCTATTAATAACATTCTTCTATTCTAATTCCAACTGTTTTGTCCCCATATAAGGGGAATGCCGTGCTAAATGTTAAACTCCGTGTTTGTCGATGTGCCCCTTTTGTCTTTTACCGTTTTTTGTGCCATCGCGGGGTTGTTTCTGTTTTTTTACGGCAAAGTTCTCGATGGAGCGAGCAGCGTTCAAATTCACAGCCGAATACGTGGAAGTCTTGGGAGGGACCGACTCGGAGTTGTATGAGGAGTTCATTGATATGTTCACCAAGGGCTTGGCGGCGGCTAGGAAGTACGCGACGGTGACCATCACGATGATCGAGATCATGATGTTCAAGGTGAACAAAGATGTGTTGTTATTGTTGTTGTTGTGACGTGGACTCCTTGCACGTGGACTCCTTGCCATATTCTATTAATAGTCCACAATCACAAGTCACAAGACCGGCTGCAATAATTTTTGGAGTGGCAGAAAAAGCAAAGGTTAGGGTTAGGGTAATTATGCATTACGATTTACAACGATCGGCGCTCTGATGCGATGGTTATTGCCAAAACGTATACAGGTAATACATACCAGGTATAGAAGTGAATGCTGTTACGCCACCTAGCTTTGGAACATGCGATTGCATGGTAAAGGAAAAACAAAAACTAGTTGTAAAGTACTTGTACTACCGCTAACGTTACGACTGCTGATGCCCTAAAGCACCAGCCCAAGACAACCAGGATGGACTGCCAGTACCTCCCTGACCATTCCCCACAGAGTCATGCGCTCCAAGGGAACCCCCGCCCCACAAAGCACTCTAGCACTCTACGGGACTAAGGGTCGATGCTGTCATCGTATTTTTGTTGGTCGTTTTTTCCGTTTAAAAATATCGAAGGGGTTAATAACAAGGTTTTGGACGATCTCCTCGTCAAATATGTCAGGACACGGCAGTTTTGAGCGTCGCAAATCACAACTTTAGGGGCCCCACACTAGAAGTATTAATAACATTTTAAGTATAGACCGCCGTCCGTCACAGGTTTTATGACTGCCGTCTCCGGACATGTTCGGTTCTCGTGTGCCCCCCCGTTGTTATCCTATGCCCTATCACATCATATCGTGTCGTGTAGTCGGAGTTCCCCCGCTGCAATCGTCGTTTTTGTTCGTTTTTTTCCTGTTGGAAGTACCCAAAGGGTTAATTAATAACAACGACTTGGATGGTCTCCTCGTGCAACATCCCTTAGTCCCCCCCGCTGTCGCCATATGATATCGGATCGTATCATAACAGCTCGAGCCCCCACCCTATTGTATCGTATGATGTCGTAACAGTCGGAGTTTCCCTGCTTCGAGTACATGGGGGAAGCCGCCCTCAAATTGTTCAAGAGGCGGCTGATGATGGGCTGCAAGGACTCCGACGTGAAAAGGCGGGCGAGGCGGATGGTCAACAAAGCTAACGCGCACTGGGGCACCCGCTTGTACGACAGGTTCCAGCTTTGGAGCAACGGAATCATGCCTTAACTCTTGGTAGAAGTGCCCCCACAGTTTTCTTCTGCACCCATATTTTTTTAGGACAGAACTACTTGGTTTGGAATTTGTGTGGAATAATTTTGCGGTTTTAGCAGGGTTAAGGTTAACCTTCTTGGAACTGCACCCAAGTTGTTTTTTTAGGACCAACTAGTTGAAGTTTGTGTGGATGAATGTTGCAGTTCTAGGAGGATTTCGCTTGTCGTGGCGTGGAAGTATTATTTGAGCGCTTGCAGCCTTTGCTGGAATGGTTGATGGGTGCAAGTATGGGGAGTGTTCCTTCACCACGCCGCGGTTGGTGTCAGGTCAGAGATGGTGATATTAGTGCTTGGCAATAGTGAGTGATTTGTGTTGGGAGTCGGGTTAGTGCAATAGGCTGCGTATGGGGGGGGTACTCATTTCATGCATGGCCGTAGTCGTATGACCATAGACCCTCGCATGGTGGGCTGCGTCGGTGGGGGGGGGGGGGGGGGTGGCCATGGTGTTTGGAGCGTCGACAAGCGTGTGGCGAGGAGTCGTCGCCACAGTATCCGCCGTACGTGTCGACAGTCGAAGGGCTTGAAGGAAAGAGGGTGCGTCGTCGGTACTGCGCGCCGAAGGTGGTGTCGTTTTGCTCGGTAGGGTCGATACTTTCAGAACCACATTGAGTTCTGTCCAAAACAAAAGGCGAACAACCTTCAGTTAGTTGACGCCACGTCGGTGGCTGTCGTTATGATTTTTTCGTGCAATACTACAGTCAGCAAGCGGTCAGTAGTGAGCGTATTATGCAGTGGGCAAGGTGGGACACATATGCTGTGCAATAGACGGGTTGATTGCAACCGGTGATTTTGCTACGGCATCACAGACTGTAGAGGAGGCCGTAGAGGTGTCGGTCGACCACTCACCACGAAGCGGGCCCGGTTCGCCCGTTCCCCGAGTCAAACACGCCCCCAAAGGGCCGTCGATTCTTTGAATTTGGCACACGGCATTGTCGGCCTGTTCGTTGCTCAGAGCAACCGTATTTTGTCAAGTTGTTTGCTTAGTACTGTCAGATTCTACTGTAGGTATGATACGGTACAGTAGATGTATACTGTAGGTACGATACGGTACAGTAGTTGTCTACTGTAGATTTGATACGGTACAGTAGGTGTCTACTGTAGATTTCATACGGTACAGTAGGTGCTGACGGCGAGGGTTCTTGGCGTATCGTATTGCCTGTAACGATATGCACCGATCCCGCCGGTAGGGGTGTTGCGTGTGGGGCTTTCATCCGCTGCGTGACTCGCCAAAAACGGACGACGTGCATTGCCGCGCGATTTGGGGCTGTAGAGACATCCGTCTGTCGTACTTAAACGCCCGTCTGCCGTACATAGGTTTATGTCATTTATCGTACTCTGTTGATTATTACAGGTACACAGTGCTGATTCAATGGAACAATGAAGCAAACGATCTCCTGTTGTTGCTGAAAGAAATCCAAGCTTTACTTAATACACACTGTTTGGAGCTGCTTTACTTGATACTCCCTGTTTGAAGCTGCTTTGAATCTACTTGTCGAAGGAAGCACGAGCGATCTCATGTTGCTGAAAGAAATTCAAGTGTTACTTTACGGTCACTGATTTGCAGCTGCTTTGAAGGAAATAGTCACTGGTTTGACTTAACAATCACTGATTTGCAGCTGCTTGGAAGGAAATAGTCGCTGCTTTGAAGCCGCTTTGAAGAAAATTCGAGCATTGCATTGCATTGCTTTACTCGGTTGGGAAGGCGGACAAAGAAGTCGGCGATTATGCTATCACGCTAATATGTGCTCGAGCCACCCCCCGACAAAAGCGCCGGAGTGTTGCGCGCAAGGGATGAAGTGCCCGCAGTTGTGATTGGTCAATTTCGTTATTTTTTTTCTTCTTATTGTTGGAAAATCCGTGGATGACACCAGCCAAGGTGTCCGATGCTCTGTCTATGCACCCTTTTGCCGTCGATGACAGTCACTATTTTGAAAACGTGATCAGTGTATTGGGTGGCTGTTGTAGATCGGATTGCCTCGTCTGAGCATGTAACGCCACGTGCATGAAAGTCGACGGGTTCCCCTGAGGTGAGCGTGGGGCTCAGCTCGCTCAGACTTGAATCGAGTTGTGTGCAATCGTATACATTGCGGCCGTCGTGTGCCAAGACTTGGTGGGTTGTCAGAATGCATAAAAAAGGAGGATTTCCAACATAAAGTATATGGAGGCGTTGTAGGGGCTGTTGCCGAACCTTCAAGAACCGCATTTTTTTCGAGAACCTCTTGTGGATTTGCGAACCGTTCGCGGACTGGCACCGGTAACTCAAAACCCTGCATAGAAGCCGTTCTGCCCGGATAGAAGCCTCGAAGATCTGATCAGTTAGTTATCGGCGCGTACGCACCATACATGATGTAATTTCATTGGTTTTGCGGACCCCCAAGGGACTTGATGAGCACTCCGGTTGATAATTGATAAAACGTCAGTTGATAATTGATAAAATGTGAGTTGCACGTAACACCCACTACTCTACTGCTTGCAGGAGCGATGTAACCATTCTGCGTGTCTACGAGCGCGGTAGTAGGTAGCAGGGCTGCTATATACTTTGACTGCTGTTGCTGTAGCCCTGCCCTTTATAAAAACTGATTCAATGCGACATTCCGTTGTTTTCGCATACAGAATGATACTCGTAATGTGGCCACCGTGACAAGTCCCCACAGAGCAATAATAGAGCTACCTATCAACGTATACATGCGGCGGCGCACGTCCGACAGAGCACTAGCCCAGAGAAACTCTACCCTGTCCATATGTGAGGCTAACTACTTCTGCTGGTCTTCCATCAAGTCGTCAAAAGCACGTAGTACTGTACAAGAACAAACCTCTACGAGTACAACCCACAGACAAAAAAATAACTACGCTACACTGGGGAACACGCCAACGCATGTCGTTGGCGCGGCACTACAGCCAACAAACCTCTACGAGTATCATATAACCCAGAGCATGACCAACGAGGTGGTCATTCGCTCAGAACTCCGAACAACGGCAGAAGACTGTATATCGCGTTTTCAACCACCATTGACCTACATTCCCTCCTCTATTCGAGTACCGCGTTTTGAATCAACGTTGACCAGCAACCCTTCTGCCCCCTCCTCTCATGGACATCCTAACCGCCGCCTGTCCACTAGCGAACACTGCCGCTCCGCCCCTGGAGGGTCCACCCCTTGAAGGCCCGCCCCTGGAGGGTGCAACGAAAACCTTGCCACCCCCGGCCTGAGTCCTCCACCCCCTAGGCCATTTGGCTTTGCTTTTGCCTTTGCTTTTGGCTCTGCTTGTAGATGCTAAAGCGATGTCGGTGGACGTGAGATTGCGTCTTTCCCTGGAAGTCCAGCTATCCTTGGCCCTGGTATCGATGCATACGAATCGGCCAATCTGGCAGTGTCAGTTCATGCATGAAATCGGCTGATGAAACACGTTGGGGTAACCGTGGGTACAACCCAAAAATGTTACGAAAACAATGACAACCTTGAGGGGTTGCCGAACCCAATTTTGTTTTAACACACAGAAAATAACATAAGCGGGTAAAACTATTTTTAGATCTGCCTGGTATTAGGTAAAACCCCCCCAGGTAATCTACTATTGACACGAACTAACAGATATAGTAGCACCACTATACCACTACTCGTAGGAACAGGATAGTCGTATCGTACCATACAACTCTTCGTAGAGCTAGCCATGGCAACATCAAACATCGAATCCACTCGTACATCGCAAATAGCGGGAGGGGGTATGCTTCTCCCGACCTACTAGTGAGACAGAGCGCGCCCGCTCTTAAGAAATTCGCTCGTAAGAAACTGAACCTTGTTTTATCACGATGCAACAGCAATTTTACTGAAGAAACGGCGCTCAGGGTCGGGTGCGATGCTAAATCCCATACTATAGCCAACAGTCGCCTGTGCTCAATGGTTGCCCCGGTGGTCAAGTGGTTACCCTCGAAGACTACTAAGGTTGGAGTCAGGGGTTCGAATCTCGGTATGGAGATTTT
>JAYJMJ010000309.1:61552-72899 GCA_036873875.1 Laminaria ephemera
ACCGGGGGGGAGAAGGGACGACACCTGTGACCACGGCTTGTCCAGAAGCTGGAAAGTAAAAAAGTGAGAAAAAAAAGGTTATGAATGGGTGAGTTACTTGATACCTACCTAGTTCTTTTGGGGGGGAGACGAAGTATGATGTTTATAGTAGGATTATTAAGGGGTGAAATAACTTTTGAGTTGTTGAAACGATATGAATAGTAGGCACGATACGCTATAATTGGCGGCGTCACCGGCACAATCGACGGCGGACTCACGGCTCCAACTTTGCCGGCTTGCCCCCCATTCCCGCTTTGAACGCTTTGAACGCAAAAGAATCACCTCGCGGTGAAGCCGGGGGCGTTTCAACCGGTAGAGCGCGAACTGGTGTTCGACATTGACTTGACGGATTATGACGATGTCCGGACATGCTGCTCGGGCGCTAAGATCTGCGAGCGATGCTGGTCCTACATGACAATGGCGGTGAGACCGTATCATATCAAATGTTGCAATGTCATTTCCATACCTGGTGCACATTACGGGCCCTATGATAAGAAACCGATACGTTGGTTTTGGGCTAGATTTGTTAATTGAGGAAGGGTGTGTCCTACACTAACTTCAGTATAACAGCTGTCGAATTTCTCAAGTCCCCGTAGTTTTTAGGCTAGATGTCTTGTGGGGCTCTTTCTTACGAGGGGGCCGATAATGTACCGTATGGTACTCGAAATATTTGCGTATGAATGCTTACTGTTGCAGGGCTAGTTAACAGTTGGGTGGCGGAGTAATATATATGGTGTGGGGGGGGTGTACTCAAATCATGCATAGCCGTAGTCATATGACCATTGACCCCTGCATCCCTACAATGCCAGGACGGAGCACGTCGGGTTTTCACCGACCAGGCAGACATGGCGTGCACCAAGCGCGAAGCGCAGTGAGGTGTTCGTATATATAGAGGGGGTAATGCAATGTACTGTAATTAATTAATTAATTTTATATTTTGAGGGGGGGGGGGTGGTCATTAATTCATTTGCAAAAGAGAGGGGATGTGTAGCCAACAGCCTGACCTACCAGGTAACTATTAACAATTGTAATAACCTATCCTACTAATAACTAATAACTTAGTCGGCGACTTACAGTCAGCCAACACGAAGCCCTAATCTTACCGAGGTATGATAGGAAACCTAAATTTGCTCTTTGCACTCGGTGCCTACTTTTATTGATGTGATACTGCCTGTAAAGTATCCTTGGGACTTGGGACCTTGAGGAGAGGGGTAACTGTTTGGTGAGTACGCCGTGTGCTCGTGCTGCACAGCACAGTTCTACACATCCCATCGAAACGTCAAAATCGGGGTACAGAAAAAGTGGTTAATTATTTTACCCTATTTTTTATTTCTTAGTTGTGTGCACTTTGTGTGACAACCAATGTGGCGGACATCAGGGAGGTCAACTTTTGAGGCACCGTGTTCACGATCGTCCGTAAAGTAGATTTTGGTGCTGTTTTTTCTAACTTATCACTTGGACGGTGCACCAACGGACGGACGTGTTCGACGTCCAACCCCTCTTCACTGCTTTGCTCCGCACACCAACACACCGCACGCCAACATGCCGCATACCAATACGACGGAGACAGGTGGAGGTCATGGACTTGGGGCTGAGGGAGGACTTCGGATTCAAGCACATCCTCTGGATCTACTCCGGAAGGCGAGGAGTCCACTGCTGGGTGGCAGACGACGCCGCAAGAGCTCTCACCAACGAGGGCCGCAGTGCCGTGGCTGATTACTTCAGCGTGGTGGCAGGCAACGACAATCAGGCCAAGAAGGCGAGTGCCGACTTCGATAAACCGATTAAATGTATCCCAATAAAGTATACCGGTATAGTTCAATAAACCGATGAAAAGTACCAGGTATCCCAAAAAGTTTATACTACCGGTGTAGTTCGACAAACCGATAAAAAGTATCCCAAAAAGTATACCGGTGTAGTTCAATAAACCGATATCAAGTATCCAAAAGAGTATACTGGTGTAGGTCGATAAACCGATAAATAGTATCCGAAAAAGAGTACCACTCTGTCCGAAAATGTGAGGACCGTTTGGATATTAATATTAGAACCCCAACGTTCCATACATTTCCGTCCAGAGTGGTGTATGCTTTTAATGGCATGGTTGCCTCTGCCTTTGGTTAGTTGTGTGCAATGACGGCAGGTGCTTTGGCTGCGTGCGTGGTTGAAGTCGTTGCAGAGTGCTTTCGCGAAACGGAGCGGCAACGCTTTGGTACTGGCTTTTCGATGTTCTGGCGTTTGTTTCAGACCCTCAGAAGAACGCCAGGGACTGCTTGGTTCGTGATAGCGGTTTTGTTGGAGACAAATTGAATTTAATTCACACGTCGGATAGATCAGATAGATCAGACTCTGTTCATGATCTATGTCTTTCAGGGCAGGCAGATCCCTGGTGTATATGATCTGCATGACCTATAGGTCATGCTGCCGGGTGAGAGCCGGATGATTTGAATGACTTAGCACATGTTTCTGTACTGCACAGACCCTGCACAACATACCATGACGACAAATAAAGGATATAGATGATCTAGATGATCTAGATGATCTAGATGGTGATCTGTCCCATGTGCGATTAAATTGCATCGGTGGTGGTTCAACTTGCGGGTCGGCCATGATGAAAGCCTATCATGTGTTTTTTTTACCGTTTGCAACTATCACATAGACGGTATGCCACAGTGTATTACTATTAACAGCGCGCGACAACGAGCGCAAGTTAAACATGTCACAGAAATTGGGTTCGCCGGCTTACTGCTGTCTCCGTATTGCTGTCTTGGTGTTTTTTGCCCCTACATGTTTAACGCTGGATACGTGTGTCGGTCAGGCCTTGCCGTATGCCTGCAAAGTATCACTTCCAGATTTTTCTGCGTCTCGTGCTCTACTTCGTTTCTGGGGTGAGCTTTTGCTAATATGCTGTTTTTGTGTTCGGCTAATATGCTGTTTTTGTGTTCTGCTAATATGCTGTTTTTGTGTTATGTGCAGGTGGAAGCGTCCATGCCAATTCACCCTTCCCTCCGGCGGGCGTACAAGATACTGGAACCCTTGTTCCTCAAGCACATCATCACGGAGGAGGTGGGTGGCATTGCCACATATAATATATTGTGAATACATTGTGCATTCATTACCCATAGGGCTGTGAGTTGGCTCACTAAGTCGCCGACTAGTTAGGTACTGCAGTTAGTTCCGCAAGCACATCATCACGGAGATGGGTGGCGTTGTCACATCTCATCATATCACACGTCGGTGTCCCCGATGGTCTAGTGGGTTAACCTCGTAACCACTAAGGTCGATTTCGCTGGTTCGAGACCCCCTGAGCGCATACTCGTACTCGTAGGGACTTTTTCTTGTGCAATAAATTAACTTGGGGAAAGCGCGTGAGCGTGAGTTAGCAAACTTCGATGAAAATCGACGAGCGTTGGGAATGCTGAACCCTCTGCGCGATGAATGTGAAGGCACGTACCGGGGGGGAGAAGGGGCGACACCTGTGACCACGGCTTGTCCAGAAGCTGGAAAGTAAATGTGAGAATTAAAAAACAAAAAAACATTGGGGCTGTGAGTTGGCTCATTTGAAGTCGTCGAGTAGTTATTAGTTGGCTAGCCACTTATTTCGTTCGTTCCTGAAGCGCATGCATCGTCACGGAGGTCAGTTGCATTGCCACATATAATCATACTTCGAAGTATACCATAACACATTCATTAGTGCTGTAAGTCGGCCCGCTGTTAGTCGCCGACTAGTTTTTATGTGGCGTAAGTACTTATAAGTACTTCGGCGCTGTGGTTCCTCAAGCGCACCGCCGACTAGTTTTTATGTGGCTTAAGTACTTTTAAGTACTACGGCACTTTGCTTCCTCAAGCGCATCGTCACGGAGGAGTTGGGTTGCATTGTCACATATCAGTATATCATATATTTGGGCTGTGAGTTGGCTCAATAGAAGTCGCCGAGTAGTTATTATGTCATAGTTGGCTAAGTACTGCAGTTAGTTCCTGAAGCGCATGCATCGTCACGGAGGAGTTGGGTTGCATTGTCACGTACCATACATTGCGCGCTCATGTTACTCCTGTGTGCGGAAAATAGTAACAGGCCTCGGTGCGACATCTACAGTACATCGGGCATTTCTGAACTTTTCAACGAGTGTGCACTCATCTAGAGCGGCGTTGTGGGTACAGTTGCGTTAGCGTGCGATCGACGTTGTATTCGTTGTTTTGAGATAGTCAGTAATAGCCTACCGGTGATCGTGATCAAGCTGTCGGAAGCTCCGAGAGAGGTGGGTCTGCACCATTTGCATCATTGCGCGAAGCCACGTAAGTGTATATAATGTTCGGGGTTATCGGGGCTAGTAGTTCTTACGGGAGGTCCCGTCTTGCTGGCAGCTAAACGATCCACTACCGCGATCGATGTTGAGCTTATTGAGCTTGCGGCACAGTAACGGTTTCTTCTTAAGTAGGGGGCTGATCCGCTCAAGGGCATCGTGTGCCAGTATCATACGCATCTCTACATTCCGCACTGTTGTGGTTGTTGATGTAGAGTCATACGTATGGCAGGTGCACATCCTCGAGTCACTGCGAGTGTTTCCATGATGTACCTTACCCCTGCTGCCTGGATTGCGTTTTATGATTAAATGTGTTCACGCGAATCAGGGACAAGGGCTGCTGTCAGATCCGTCTCAGTGGGAGAGGCTGCTTGCGACAGTGCCCGACGACATTAGGGACCTTCTCGATTCCAGGTGGAAGGTCAGTTTCCTCTGGCCTCATTTCAGTTCCACGACGCTGCGGTACCATACGGTGTACGACGGTACTACCACGGTACTACTACGGTACTCCATGATGGCCGCTCGGAGTGCACAAAATAGCAACACGTGTATTTACCATGATAGACAAAATGTTCATCGTGTGTCTTCTTCACCAGACCCCAGGTCCTTACTGCTGTGTATGCGCGTCATAGACACAATGCTCATCAATGCTCATCGTGTGTATTTTTTTTCACAAGGCCCGAAGTCCTACTTCTGTGTGCTGACTATACAAAGGGTGGCGAAAGCAGGTGTTACTCGCTCGATTTACACGTCCCCGACCGTTATGAGGACACTGCCGACTGCTGCTGTATCATTGCTGTCGTATTACGGAGATGCGAACGTCCTAGTCTCACCCATAACGACAACCCTGTTGCTTGTAATAGACTCAACTATAAAACTCGTGTGGGCTGGTCGATGTTACTTGCGCGGAGGCTAACTATCTTTTCTTGAGTTTTCAAGAGCTTTTTTACGTTACACTTGGTTATGGTTCGTAGGGACGCCTGTGTTTACCCTTTTCAACTTGCGACACGCCCGAGATTTGAAGCCAACCACATGATATTGTAAGGGGAACCTTGCACTCTGTATCATGTACCATATACCATGTTGAACGATTTATGGCTATGGTGCTATATAGTGCATGGTCCAGCTTGCGGTTGGGTTATAGCCTTTTGGGACTCATGTAAAGCGACCAGGGCAATGACGAGCGCGGTCTTTTCAAGCGTCTATTACGGGGGTACACATCATAGTATCATAGCAATCAATGTAATGAGAACCAAACATGGTTAGTAAAAATAGGGGAATGTATGGGTGTTTGTGTTTATCGTGGCTTCTGATTACTATGGTCCACCATAATAGTGATAGCGTGCAGCAGTACTAGCATCACCATGGTGCGCGCGTGCCATACAGCTACTTGAAATCAATTTCTGTGCGTAGCACATCCCCTACCGAAGCGGCCCCGACTGCTGAGTGTGGCCGATGCTCTAATCTTCTTTGAGTGTTTTCGCAATTTTTTCCTCTGAGGCCCCTTTTGGGTTTATGGTTGGATGCTCCTCCTCCTCATGACGTGGCTGGCGCTGTGTTCCCTGCCGTGCGCAGATGGGAAACTCTTCGGAGGAAGAGAAGTGGGAGGAGCTGGTGGAGGAGGTAGAGAAGAGGGGCCGAAAGCAGGCAAGTCATGCTCGTACGATAGGGGTGTTAATACCACCAAATAGCACCAAATTGTTCTGACGCACTTGGTTCGGAGTTCTCTGTTATACCTCACCCAAGCACTAAATTTCAGAAACGACGAAAGTGCAACTGGATGGACAACCTTCATTCAGCCTTATGGCCTAGGTACAAAACGAATAATAGTGCAAAATGAGAATTACATTCCGACGACTTTGGGTTAAGGAGACCCGTAATTCAGATTTTTTTTTAGCGAAAAGGTGCTATTAATATTGATACCCCTATCGCAGCAGGCGTGGAGTGCTGTTTACTGTTTACTGTTTGCAGTTACAGCAAACCTGCGTCGCAGTGGCGCTTTGATTCGACCAACCTGTTACTAGTTATCGGTGCGCCCGACTGTTCATAGGCTGCGCGTGTTCTCTTTCGCTTTTGAAGCCCGCTGCAGTGAATCGATTGGCCAGTTGGGTGACGATGTCACACCGTACAGGACACCTAACAAGAAACAGGGTGAAAACAAAATCAGTGTGAGATTGGCAAGAGAATAAGAAATTCGGGAGCCGATATGCTGAAGTTAGTGTAGCACGCGCCTTTTCTCAAAGATGAAATCTATTAATTGCGTGAACCAGCATTTTTGTTTTTTATGAGGTGTCCAGTGCTGAACCGTGTTAGCCCTTTTGAGACTTGTTTCTAGTATACAGGGGAAAACTGACCACAAAAAATGACGATTGCAGCATTGACCATTGCTTGGTTGAGGGACGATCAAATTGCTATCCGAACTATGATGTGATACATTGCAATAAGTCATACGCAACGGGTGTAGCATGATCCTCCTTGTACTGCTACACGCTCATACTACTGGTAGGCAGGGATGCATGTTTACGCGTAGCACGTACACTCGCGTTCGCAAACCCACGCGCCGTTCGCAGAATTCTTGCCGTTCGCGGAATTCACAAAATAGCCCCGGGTGAGAAATACCTCCATACATACTGAAAACCCTTAATTTTTTTCGCATTTTTGTCCGGAAGGGTATGCTAGTGTTCCGTCCCCTGCATTAACGCAATTCAATATTTGCGGTTGCCGTTCGCGGGTGCCGTTCGCACTTTTAGTCAAATTTGTGAGAACGGGCACCGTTCGCACTTTTTTTAGCCTCAACACGCATTCTGCTCCTAGTCGGCTCCTAGTCGGCTGATATGACCAAGCGTATCGTTTTTTTGGTGGAAACATCTGGGTTCGAAAGGGGGTATAACTTCTAACTCGAACCGCGTCATGGGTAGCTACGCCCGTGGATGCCAAATTCGCCTGTATACAGTAGTGCTTTCTTTGCGTGAGGCTGCCCCGACCCACGGTTATTTCTATGTTTGTGTTGAGGTATTTACTTGTTGCGCCATATGCGCTGTATGTTTTGCTCTTGTACTCGATGTAGGTGCATGCGCTTAGCGGATTCTCCGTCCGAATGGCGGTGGTGCGTACTGCATCAATATACTGTGATAACCCGAGGCAAAGAAGATGAGTTTCGACGAAATCCTCAATTTCACCGCTGAATTGTATTTTGTGTTTTTTACGAAAATAAATCCAGGCAAAGAAGATGAAGGTCGGGGAGAGGTCTACCCCGGAACAGTGGCGGTACGAGGTGGTGCTCGAGCACACCTACCCCCGCCTCGACGTGAACGTTTCCAAGAGCCGGAATCACCTCCTCAAAAGCCCTTTCGGTGAGCCCAGCCCCTGTTCAAGCCTGTGATGTCCGCCTCACGTTTATGACGTTTATCATGAAAGCGGTGCTGTGTACCTGCTGTGTCACTGAGCGGTCCGTGTTTATCCAGGGGGAGCACGTATCATATCTACTGTAGTATCTACTATAGTAGTATCAAGTCATACGTATATAAGGTAGTTTTGTTGCCAAGAGCTCTGCATGAACCCGTGACTTGGTGCTGAATTGATTTGTGAAGTGTCACTGTTGAACATGATAACGAGCTCGCCATCTCCAAGGTTGACAAAAGACAAGTGCGAACCACCTACCTCAACTTTAGCGAATTGTAGGCATTGGGGTGGTGTGATGTGTATTTTAATGTATTAGTTCGGAGTGCGGTGCTGTACGGAGTGAAGATGAACGTCGGGATGGGGGTTTCGGAAATGAACGTGAAGACACGCTAAATGTTATGGTATAGTACAGCGTCGGGGGCGAACGGCAAGCGTCAGTGCTTCTATATATCACCTTTACTTTCCTGCATTGTCCGCTGCTCTTTCTAGCTCATTCCATGTGCCCCTGATGTTCCTCATTTGCCGACACGCTTTGCCGCTTTATCGTTTAACCGTGTTACCACCTAAGAAATGATCCCACACTTATTCGAAGTGGGTTTTCCCAAAACGTGGGTGCCTGTGTCGGCTCTTGCCGGCAATTTTCTCTAACCCTAATGCTGACCCTATCCCTAACCGTGCACAACAGCGGTGCACCCCAAGACTGGTCGGGTGTGTGTCCCTATTGACCCCGCCAACGTCCGGGAGTTCGACCCTTTTGCGGTGCCGACCGTAGGCGAGCTCGCGCGTCAGATCGACGAGTACGACAAGGAACACGGGGCGGAGGTGAGCAGTGTTTTTACCCACCTTAACCGTTCAGAGAGGGGAAAAAAAGTCGAGGAAAAGTGACGATTACAGAGCAACCCGAGTTGCTGAGGCAGGGTATTAAAGACGGAAAACCCGAACTTGAACGCAAGGAGTTTCACCATGATACTTAGATGACACTACTTGTACGGCGCGCTCACACCATAGTCTAGAGGACCACACTTGTGACTTGTTCTGTCGCTATGTCTGATTCCCGAAGGGGTTCATCCCTTTCCAAGTGCATGGAGTTTTTTTGGGGACAAACTAGTTGGAGTTGGTGTAAACTAGTTGGAGTTGGTGTGAGGTAAAATGTTAGTAGTGAAAGAGTTAAGGCTGGGGGTTCTTGAAGAGCGCCGTCAAAAAGTGCGGAATAATACAACTGCATGTTGCACGTTGTTGGGGACGAAGTACTTGGAGTTAAGAGTCGGATATATTTTTCAGTAGTGAAGAGGTTATTGGTGGAGGATCTAGAAGAGCGCCTTGAAAAAGGGCGGAATAATAGAACTGCATGCACGTTTTTGGGGAGAATGTACTTGGAGTTTGTGTCGGATAACATTTTTAGTAGTGAAGAGGTTAATGATGGAGGATCTACACGAGCACTTTCATTGGATTAAACCCCCCGTTGGGACTTGCTTATTTTTTTGCGTCTCCGTCAGATGGAATCCTTGTTTGGAATATTTTCGCCGTCTTGGGCGTGCTTGATGCGAGCAGCGAGCAGCGGCATTATCTGGCATTGCGTGAGGTTTGCTATACACGAGACGGGGGAGATCAACAGAAGGGTTTTTTAGGAGTATTGACAGTGTTGGCAACCCAAGAGGTCGAGAGTCGCCTTGACCACTGGCATCCAATGGCCTTGCGTTCTTTCTTCGGGCCGTAAGCATTGCGCTCGCCTGCTTGGATTTATATTCGTTTTCGTTTTTTTATTACCCGTTTCCTGGATCATATAAGTATTACTATTGCTATATGTTCCATACTACTGTACCCTAGCGGGGGGGGCGAGTAGGGGAGCCGCGCTATGAGACCCCTGTTTTTTGGTCGTGACAAATATAGGCAAGGACTAGAGAGTATTCAAAATAGTAGAGCTATACCTGATAAATATGGGTTATAGGTCATAGGGATGAGCTAGAAATATGATGGTATTCTCATTTTTTGCCTGTCCCGCGACCCGTGTAACTTTGTCCAGGCGAAAGATGTCTCGGCAACCAACAAGACCGAGATGAAGACGTACGTTGCGCGCTTCGAGGACACCTTCCTCAAGGGCCTGTACAAGGGTATTCGGGCCAAGCGAAGGGACAGGGCGGAGCGAATTGCCGCGGTTACGACATCCTTTTAGACTGTAGACTACTATTTTAGTCGGCTTGTTGTGTCATATTATACATGTCGCCACGTCAGGGGTTGGTTTGTTTTCGGATTCCCATCTTTCAATAAAGTCGATCTATCTGGTCGATCTATTTGATCTATCTGCTGGGGGATGCGGTGTGACGCTGGGACGATCTGATCTATCTGTTGGGAGGTGCGGTGTGCGGTGTGACGCGTCTGACCGTGCAGTTTGGTGGATGCCGGTAGGTATCAAAGTATGCGAGACCGCCCGCAACGTTGCACTGTATGAGTATTTGGCAGAAGGTTTGTTCACATTTATTCCGGCATGGTCATCAGGCACAGTAAAGGTTAATGTACTGTCTGTCGTAGTGTACAGCAGCTTACCTGTAAAAGAGGTGACTGCAATGCCTTTTTTTTTCAAGGACTCGCTCCGAGTGTCAACAAACCACAACAAACGCGGTGCGCGTTGAATGCTCTAACTTCGGCATTTCGGGTGGAATTTGAAGTTTGAACGCCATACACACTGTTGTCGCAGAGCCATCCTCGCCCCACTTGAGGACACGGATTAGAATGGTGGAAGCACCTCCCGCAGGGTCGGTGCTCCCACCCCGTCGGCGAAAAAAGCCCCCGAGTGTTGCTAGTTTTAATTCAAAACTCCAACACTCGGGATATTTTCCTCCCGCGGATAGAAGAACCGCATCGAATATACATACTAGTCGAGTTGCATATTTATGTCACGTGACTTGATTGTGCGCTGATGTATTATATTTTCCGTGGGGTGGGCGGGTGGAGTCTCAAATAAGCTCTTGTTTCTCCCTTCTGTAGTTGGAGAAGCAATAGCTTCAAGGGACTGAAATGAGCAGCGCCTGTCTCCCCCATATATCGCCTTTCATTGGGTCGGGGATAGGGGATCGTTAGATTACTTTTCTCATCTTCCTCAATAATACGGATGTATCTTCGGAACAGTTCTTCTTTTCAGATAATGTGGGATAAGAATGGTGGAAGCACCTCCCGCGGCCGGTGCTCCCACCCCTCCCTTACTTTGCAGTCTCGCTCAGTATCATAATTAATTATTGCGTTTTGCGTATTCTTATGCTGATTGTGACTGCCTTCCCATTCTTCTTTCTGGCCGTTCCTTGTTCATCGCTGATTAGAGTGTGAAATTCCTAGTTATTTCATCGAGCCGACTACAGCAGTGCATCATCACTGGTTCATTCCGAAGCGCTGCCCATGAACGACTTTGTTTACGCAACGAAAACTCATTGTGGATTCCTTAGACTGTATCTCCGTTACTCTTGGAACCAAGGGAAAACCCGATGAACCTGGTGATACAGCTTGAGAGCAATTCTGTGTACCTCTTAAGACTTGTTATTTGTTGCTCTCTAAAGGCGGCGACGCAGGCGGCACGGTATCACGCGAGGTTGACTCCAGACGATGACGCAAGG
>JAYJMJ010000309.1:91253-103869 GCA_036873875.1 Laminaria ephemera
CACGCGCGATCGGAGTATCACACACAGCTTGCAAAGATGAGTTTCGACAAAATCCTAGATCTCACAGCTGTTGTGTACTTTTAATTTTTTATAAAAATTTGTTCATGGTTTTCCACAAAAAAAATTGTAAGTTTTTTACATTGATGTCCTGGTTTCACAAAAAACAAAATAAATACAGGCATCCATCCCCAGAATACCTGGAAACCGTGCAGAATGCGATCGTTCGGATCGTTCGGGGTTAATTAACCCCACACCAATTCCAAGTAGTCTGTCCCCAAAAGCGTGTGCAAGATCTCATACCGATACTCATTAGGCCGCTTGGGGTCTTAAACAACCCCCCATCCCCGGGTTTCCGGTTCACACTAATCTCTACCTGATATTTTTTTGGTGCAGCCAATTACGCCGCGCTTTTCACACGCTGCATCTGGGTCTTCGATTAGTCAGTGCCTCAGCAGAGCGCGGGTGTAACTTATTAGTGATGCATCCACAGCAGCGTGATTCTGTTCAGATCGGTCATCCGCACTTTTTCGACAGAGATCTACACCTTGACTTTGGGGTGCTGCAGTGGTCGAAAATCGTCGAAATTCAGAAGACACAAAATGAGACAAAAAAGCAACCCCCAACTGAACATTTACACTTCACTTGAGGACAGCGACATCTCCTCACAAGCAACCACAGCTCGCGAAACTGAGCCACACTCCCCATGAGGTGCGTGAGGGCGTTGGGTGCAGCGGGCAGCAGTCGTAAGCAGCCAGAAACGACTTACGAGATAATTTCGTGAAGTCAAAGTTGTCAACCAGCATCGCCAAAAAATCGTTTTTTTGCTCCAGAATACACGATTTGATTAGTTTGCGAGTTAGTATGTACCACCATGACTACAGCACGTACGAAGAAACGGCTTTCACCAACAGTTAGCTGAGGTTTTCGCGGATCGTTTGAAACACTAATAATTCGTACCCGAAAAAAGTGCGGATAGGGAATATTCGTCGCCGTTTGAGGTAGTCAAGCGTTGGGCTATAAAAAGGGCAAAAAAGGGCAAAAAAATCTCTGAATTCTTCAAAATTTGCACCAGTTTTTTCGATCCGAGAAAAGTGGATCTTGCTTGTAAAACTCGTAACTCTATTTCCAAGTCGTTTGTGCTTTTTGGCGAAACGCCTACGCGCGCCTACTTGACAAAATATTCCTTAGGGGTCCCCCGCGGCCTTAAGGCACGGTCGACGCTCGCCGTGCGTGTCTGGGGGGTGAAAGTCCTTGCAGAATCCCTCGCGGATTTGTTGCACCTCTGGTGGTTGTTGTATCATAGGCGGCGGCTCGAGGACCCGGACCCTTTGCGACCATTCGTGAGTCAGAGCATTTCAAGCTGCAGCGGTAGTTTATTTCGGAGAAAGGAAACGTGCAAATATCGTGCGCGAATAAGGTACAAAACAGCAGCTGGGGAACGCGACAAAAAGTGAAAACGACACCACACACCAAAAAAGGTCAGAACGAAAAACAAACCGGAGCGCTTTGATGACAGCAGTAGTACGAAATAAGAGAAAGCATTTTTTTCTTTTTTTCGGCTTTTTTTCCACTTGGTTTTCGAGACGCCCCCACCTCTGTGTAGGGCCCTAGACACTAAAACCAAATGCAAAAAAAGGGAGAAAAAAATAAAAGATTTTTCTTTTCATTCGTCCTTGGTGATCACAGAGCTCCGGTTTGTTTTTCATTCTGGCATTTTTAGGTGTGTGATGTGTGGTGTCGTTTTCTCTTTTGGTCGCTTGCTCCTTGCTGGGTACATCGTCGTTTTTGATTTTAATGTTCCAATTCGTATATCATACCGGTACCTGGTACAAGCCGGCTTCGCCATGGCGGGCTGACGCCCGCCTGCGGCTCTGCGCACGCCTGAAATGGCCGAGGATGTAGTATCATAGGCCGTAAATGTGACAGTACTGCCAAGAGCTGCACAAAAAACAAATTATCTTGGGGCGAAGAGAAAAAGAAAATACCGAAAAAAACAAAGATCGCCATCATGTGTCACGCACAATGTGCAAATCAATCCATTTAAAAGTAGCGCAACAGTTGACCACTCGGAATTAACGCGATGGACGGAAGACGACCCAAATTGTTCGAATACTATCGCCAACTACAGCTCCCATCCAGTTCCCCTGCCGTTTCCCCGTCTTAAGTCTACTTGAAAGTGGTACTCGTCCGTACACAGCAGCATCAGCACTACTATGAGTACTCGTACAATCCAGTTACTGTACCAATAAACAGCAAGCAGCTAGCATCACTACCAGCACAGCAGCAGCAGCAGCAGCAGTACGTGCGGCAGACAGCAGCGGTATGGGTGTCATGACCACACCTTCGAGGCTCAGCAACGCAAAGGTATCGCAGCCTGACTGATCTGCTGAAGTGTTTCGCTCCGAATGTCATATTGCAGTGATATTGAAGCGGTACCATCTAGGAGGGCAGGGGGGGAACGGAACAAAAAATATATTGTCCGCCCCGCCCAGAAAAAAAATGAGTACAGCATTCCCCACCGCGACACGGCAAGAGCACGGCCAAGCCCCCCCCCCCCGGCACAGTCTGTACAGTCGGGATCGGCAAGCACTATGGCGAAGTAGCGGGCCGAGAGGTTAACCTCATCGCTAGCTGGCACCAAAAAAGCTCAAAAATACGTACCAGGTATAAAAAAAGAAAAGCTGAGGAGCGCTCAGGGCACACCACCAACAATGTCGTCCTTGTATTTATTGAGATGAATTCAAATTTCAATGGATCGTAGTGCTGTACAGCAGTATGATGACTTACGAGTACAAAGACCAGGCCCCCTACGTAGATACTGGAATACTGGCCCAGGATTCGTAGATTTCTTATTTGAGAATGGGTGTGTTCCACACTAAATTTAGTGTAAACCCTCCCGCATTTCTTATTTTCTTGCTGGGAGAACTTCAAATTGCATTCGATCGTACTGCTGTACGATTACAACGGCCGTCTAGAAACCGGAAAACTGGCCCAGGCTTTTAGGCTTCGTAGATTTGTTATTTGAGGAAGGGTGTGTTCCATATTGGAATATGGACTTTGCAGTCCACTAGTATCTAGGTGATGTCCAGTCACTACGCTTTTGTAGACTGGGTATCTTCTTCTAGATGCAGGGAAATGTATTATGCGACGAGACTTGCGGCTGTTCCTTCTCGCCGGCGTACTGTGTTCAACTTACCTTTATAGGGAAGTTGATCGTATTCGCAGTACAGGGTAACGAGCTTACCACCATAGTATCAGGGAACGTTGCAGGGACCAGTACCCTGGGGAACGTTACTGTAGGACGGACTGTCGGCCAGTACAACAGCCCGTAGAGTACATCTGCCCGTAGCGTGGGCCCCGTGACAATGAGTTGACGGTCAACCCTACCTCAATCGCTCCTCTTCTACTCCTCTTCTCCTCTTCTCCTCTTCTACTCTCCTTCCCATCTCTCTTCTTCTCTACTTTGGTTTCCGCTTTTGGTCGACAAGCACCACGTTCCAAACTATCTTATTTCTTCTTCTTCACAAGTGATCTTCACAAACACTAGATGCCACCTCTGCAACTCTTATCACAGAGGCAGAGCTTCGACACGCACCATTCTAACAGGTTTTGAGCCTCGCCCTTTGATCTATACATCGACCGGCACCACGTAACGGCGTCCGGCTGAGTTCGTCAAGCGTTTCTAAGGAATAAGAGGAAGGATCTCCACTTTCTTCAAGTGCGGAGGAGTTTTTGGAAATTCCTTCAAAAATCAAGATCAGCCTCGACACAAGAGGCATCACATCTACGTCAAAGTACACCAGGAATATGAGAGAGAGGAGACTGCTTTCACGCTTACGCGCGAAGCAGGTAGGGAGTCTGCTAGCGCTATCAAGCGTGTAGCAGGCAAGGAGTCCGGTTTCACGCTATCATACGCGCGAAGTCGTCATTAACACCGTTTATTCAAGCTACCCCCTAGCACGAAGTACGTACGAGTATTTGTCGTGTATTTTTATAAAATACGGCGAGCAGACCTAAACGAGCTGTAACTTGCAGCAAGGCCGTTGACAAATCGGCTACTCAGCCTAACGACGGGGAAACCAACCTCCAGCCTAAACGGAGCATTCACCTCCAGCAACTGCTTTGACGCTTTGACGCTAGAAGCACGCCGTCAGACTCGGACAAAAGGGGCATTAACTTCCAGGTACTGCTTTCGCAAGGCACCTAGTCAGACTCGGGAAAAAACTCTAAAAATTATCATGCGTAACGCGTCTTTGCTCATAGCAAAGGGGCGTCACAACGTGTGTACAGCAGTAATGATCCGCTCACACTGCAAATCAGCCAGGTCATCTACAGTAGTTCAAAATGTATTTACAAGCATTTCACCGATGAGGAATTCAGCTTTCCTTGCACACAAGAACTCTTGTAACCTGCACCAAACGAACCAACGCGACAGCAAATCGTGCATAGTTCAACGGCGAGAGATAAAACGTGGCAATTGCCATCACTTCCGCCTTCGTCATGGCCAACATAATGGCCAACTCAACTTCAACAGCAGTGCTCAAACGAGCACCACCATCGACAACAAGTCACCAACGGCGATGGGTGCATACTGCCCAGCTGCATTTAGCCCATCAGCTACTTCTACTGCTACGCACTACGAGTACACGTCAACTACTCGTGCGATTACTACTGGTGGACATTATCACCGCCATGAGAAGGTATAGGTCTCGTGTCCATCGCAGCGCCGTCAACCAACATCAGCTTCGTCAGCTATCCCCAGCGACTACCAGAACAGCAGCACTACCTGGAAGCCAGCATCGTATGGCAACATCAGCTCATCAGCTACAGCTAAATTATCAGCGGCTGCAAGAGCACCACCTGCACCTACTCGTACATCAGCACTACGTACCTGGACTAGTAAGCATCATCCGGTGCATCCGGCCAGCTCGACGCAGCAACAAATAACGTATTTTTGGGAATTTCAAGCTCGTATTCCAGGAGGAGACGGGGATTCCTCGCCGACTACCATCTCACGCAACGCCAGCTCAGCAACAACCACACCGAAGGCTTCTTCATGCAGATGACCACGGGGACCTCCAGCAGATTTCGGACCAGCTACGTGGTTCGTGGCGTCCTTATCAACACATGAACACCACTTGTTCGATTTTGCCGTACACGTCCCGAAACGGGAGTTCGACATTGTTTTGTTGCAGTATTGTCTGGGGGAGAAAAAAATCGATTGCCCCGCATTTTGCAGCATTTTGAGCAACGGCCAAAACCACACAATCTCAACAACGCAATAATCACAGACCGATTGCGAGGACAGGTCTTCATCTCCTCATCACGTCTACTTCGTCATCATCTCATCATCATCATCACGAGCAACAACAGCAGCAACAACGCGGCAATTCACCAGGGAGCAGAGCAGCCTTCAGCGACACGAGCTAGGTTGTTCTTACCGTTTTTCCTTATTTTCCATTTCGTAGGGAAGGTGTCCTTCATACATTTTCTTGTTGACTTTGCTATATATGGCACTTGTACGAGTACGCATCATACAAGCTCACACAAACATATGGTGCACACCTCGTTGTACCGGACATAATGTATTCATGTTTTATATTTTATTATTTGCTTTGCAGCAACATCAGTACGAGTAAGCAATGTACAAGCGCATACAAATCATGATGTACATTTTGCTGTATTGCCTTACTGCTACGTAAGTACATACGTTTGAGTCTTTTCTTTGGCTCTGCATTAGCTTTCTTTTCGAGTACGTGTATCATACATGCTAACAAACCTGAATGTGATACATGCACATTACAGTGTAGCGCTGGACACACAAACATATACATGTATACTTCGAAGTATATATATATACGTCCACGGTTTCTATTCGATTTTCTTCGGTTTCATATTTGTTCTAGTATTCAATTGAGGGGGCGCAGTAAACGTACAGCAGATACTTTCATATGCTTGATTTTCTAGGATATAACTCGTTGGTCAGCAAAATGGCACCACGACTAGCTTTGTATGAAAACTTAAAAACATAATACAGGTGTGAGATCTAGGATTTCGTCGAAACTCATCTTTGCAAGCTGTACGTGATACTCCGATCGCGCGTGTTACGGGATGTGTATGTCCTCATGAAGGAGTATAGGTCGCCGATTCCCCCTACTAGTACTAGTCAGCACCGGAGTTAACAATCTGATACGAAGACGTCGGTCGTAATCAAGCTGTGCACGGAAACTGTAAACTTCTTAGAGGGGGACAAAATCTGACGTCTTTGGAAGGCAAAAAAATATATATGCAGTCTTACTACCGGTGAGGGGACCGGGGGGGGGCGTACTCATTTGTTGCCTGCCTTAGTCATTTGACCGTTGACCACGCATCCCTTTCGAGACGCAGCACCGTTCCTACTCCTAACAGAGATACCTCGAACATTTGGGCGCTCATTACGTTTTTGCATATATTACATACGAGGTAGAAACTTTTTACTTATCTTATCTTTACCTGTTTCGCCGTCTGTGGCCATCATCTACAGACTAGGACAGCTACCAGATATCGTTTTCTCTCTACTGTGTAGTGTACCAAACTTCTCCATGTCACAATCGTCTACTGTCCTCATCTCCTCAAATACATTCCATTCCTCCTTGTACATTTCACAATCTCCCACAATGTGAGTTCTACTCTATTTTGCTCTACCACAAGGGCAAACTTGTGCATCTTCTTCCTCCTCCTCCCGGCGGGGGGCGGGGTTGTACGTAGTGTTTAGATAGCATATTGAATTGGGCTGCTATACGTATGGTGCTGACCCTAAGGAGATGGCGGCGATCAGGTGGGTTCTACGCAGTTTTTTAGACCGCATAATGAATGGAGTCTACTGCCCGTATGGTATGGGGCCTAAATATATGATGGGGATCTGGCATGTGGTGGTGTTTTATGTGAATGTTGGTGGCTGTAATATTTTCGTTGTGACTATTCGTCAATGGTATTCAGGTTTGACTGTTTTTCTGACCGGGTCACCAGGGTTTGTACCAGGATCATTCTATGTATGGTAGCTATCCAAGATGTTTTTTACGGGGACAACCTGGTGTTTTATGTGAATGATAGAAGTTTGGTTGGTGGATATTCATAGGAGACATGCAAGCAACTGTTTAACTGGAGACTGCATTTTTGTTCCGTGCAATGCGTGTTTATTGTTTTCAACTTCAACTACCGTACTTACTCAAGTCTACTACTCGCACCCTACTTATGTATGGTCTATACACTCAAATCACTACATGTGTGTTTTCAATTTTTTTACTTTCAACACGATATTCTCCCTGTATGTTCCGTGAAGTCGAATACGTTGTGGGCCTCCTGTAGTTGTCGCGTTCCGGTCGGACACCCTTGTTAGTGTTGCTCGTGAAGTTATGTCCTACCATGCAGTAGCTGGTCGCTGAGTGGTGTTCCTTTCTTATCCTTCCGGGTGTCTGACAACTGAACGGCTCTCTTCTCGATCATTGATACATGAAAAACTCCCCTTTGGACACACCTGGTAAAATTTGAAGACTGCCCAGATTTTTCTCAGTAAAACAGTGGGATCGGGTTATCGGGCAGTGCACTCGGTTTTATTACCGCTCCTCACTCCACCTAAGACGCTACCGGCGTGCGTTGATCCAAGATTTTGTGATACGACTACACCCACCATAGTCTGTAGCCGTATTATCTGTATTTGTAGCCTTTCTTTCGAGTACGTACGTACATACACAAAACTGAGTAGTACGCATATTTGCTGTACTGGACGAGCTTCGACAGTTTTTAATTTTCTTCGGTTTGTGTTGAACCCACCAGACAGTTTTGCTCTTCTTTTCTAGAGTATTTCTTGTGGCAATTACACCGCGAGTAATTTGTGACGTGATTTTATCCATATTACCGCTATTCATACGAAAGCCTGAATATGTTGTTCCATTCGAATTTTAATTCTCTGGGTGACATGACTACATCCATACAGCCGCTGTTTATACACAGGTCTGAATATGTCGTACCATTTGTGTTTAGCCTAAAGAGTATCAGGTTCCTCTAGCTGCTGACATCTCATAAAGGGGGCGTATTGGAAAATGGACTTTGCAATCCACTATCATCTACCTGGTAGTTGATTCGCAGTCACTACGCTGGAGTACATTGGGTAGCATATTCTAGATACGGGGAAATGCAATATGAAGAGAGACTAGAAGCAGTTCCTTCTCGCCGGCGTACTATACTTAAATAATCGGGAAGTTGATCGTATTAATAGTACAGGGTAACCAGCTTACAACCATAATTACTAGGGAACGTTGCAGGGAACAGTACAGAGAATGTTACTGTAGGGCGGACTGTCGGCTAGGACAACAGCCCATGGAGTACATCTGCCCGTAGCATGGGCATTGTTCCGTGATAATGAAGTGACGTTCAGCCCTACCTCAATCACCCCGTTCTCCTATTTTTCTTCTCCTCTACCCCCTTTTCCATCTCTCTTGTTCTCTTCTTTGGTTTCCACTTTTGGCCTACAAGCGCCACTTTCCGAACTATCTTTATTCTTCTCCACAAGTGATCTTCACAGACACTCGGTGCCTCCTCTGCAACTCTTATCACAGGGACAGAGCCTCGACACGCATCATCCTAAAAGCATGAAAGGGGTATCACTTTTAGTGAGACATGTTACTGACTGACGGGACTCCTTAACTGAGAGGCAACCCCTGCCGCTGCGACGCTCTACGACCGACCGACTATCTCCGACAAGAACCCCGACACGAGCCAGCTTGGCACCTTCCACGCCGCGATGGCGGTATCTATCGAGCCGATTGCGGCACGGCATCCCCCACGCGACTAAGGCTACGGTAGGGCGGATACCCCGATTTTCACTACCGAGGTTAGGCTCTGATTCTCACCCAAACCTGGACTCCGAAATATCCTGTTGGCGAAGCGTAACAAACGGTTCCATGGCCGAGCATGTCGTGAAACCGGAAAGCACAGACTAATACGGTAACTGTTTTTTGACCAGCGGCTCTGAGCAACTGTTAATCGAGACGCTCAACGTGACGTAAAGGACTACCGTGGCCTTGGTCACGCGCCCAACGCCACCAGTATAATCTGGCCCACAGTCCACGGTAGGGGGGGGGGGGCTTATTTTCACTTCCGAGCTTAGGCCGATCGCGAGAGTGGCTCGGTACCTCAGTCAAAAGCGGACTTCAAATTGCTTTTTTGGCGCTACGATTAAACCAACTTCATGGAGGTGACAATCGCGAAACCCAAACGTACATAGCTAGATACGCGCGCGAGAGGCTCTGATTCGCTGAAAACAAAGGCCCCAAAAGTTACTTAAAGGACTACCGTAGCCTTGATAAACGAGTTTGACATACACAGATCATGAATAGGGATCATATCTGTCCGACGTGTGAATCCTTTGGAGTATACATTACCTACCAACATATGCACAACATAAGCTGTGTCGAAGGCTCTATGGCTGGGGAACTTGCAAAAACAAAACTTCGGGGCACCTAACAATTCGCAAGCCCTGGGCACCCGTACGGCGGCGGTAGTTCCTTATGGGCAACGCGGTCGCGGCTTGGGTGGCATTCAACAGGGCAAGTGAAATCATACTGCGTACCTGGTACAGGCTAAGGCTACGGTGGGGGTCACTGTTAGGGCTCGCGTCAGTGGCTATTTTGAAAGCTTAAGATTTTCGGCTTTTCGGTTTCGCGATATCTGGTGTGTACCGCGGACGGACATGGAGTTGTACGCGTTCGCTGGTCAAACAAAACATTGTGAGTTCCGCTTTTGAGCGACGTACAGAGTCCTTCACCCGAGTGGCCAATACTCGGTAGAGAAAATGGGGGTACCCCCCTTTATCGTTGCTTGGTCCCATACCACTTGGAAACCTGTAGCCTTCACACCTCAGGTTTCACCCTCGAAGATCGTGGTTGACCCCAGTATCCCCAAACCACAACCCCTGTATTTCGTTCCGTTAAACTGTTTCGTGCAACCACAACCAGAATCCACCCTACCGACTGTGGTCGATGCGATAAAATGTTGTTCAGGCATGGTACCAGCAAATACCACATGGACAACCATATGGACAAAACGTCACGGACAACCGCCGGCAAAGTCCAGAACAATCCCTCACACGTGTCTACCAGAATACTTGCGACATACAGCAGATGGATACCCATATCGCCACATCTTGATCCATGCGATCATATGTTGTTCAGGCATGGCACCAGCAAATACCACATGAATAACCATATGCAAACCACGTCACGGATAACCGTCGCGAAAATCCAGAACCAGCCTCCTCTCGTATCTTCCAGAATGCTTGCCGTATACTCCAAAAGCGGTTCAAACTTCGTGCCCAGAAAATTTTTATCGGCCTTGAAGATAATGAGCGCGACGAACACCCACGGCAGGATCATATAGCCGGCAATTTTCAGGGCAAGGGGCCTATCGCCCCAGCCATCGCTGTACAGAGTACCACCCATCAGGCATGAGGTTATCCAGTACCCACCTCCCCACCCGAGCAACAGCGAAGGCACGGGAGAAACCTCAAACTTTTCGGACCAGGTGTTCCGAGCAGAGGCAGTTACCCTTTGTGAGGAGTGTTGCGGCCGATCTACGCTGCGTGGGCGCTTGTGTCTCCACATCATTGTGACTACTGCTTTCAGCACAAACCCTACCACTAGAACAACAGTGGCGACTACCAAAGCCACGTAAAGCTCATCCGAACCGTCGATGCTCATGGTAGAGGTAGTACTGCTATTGCCCACGCTGGTGAGTAAACTGTAATCTCCTGCGCTCCTGACGGCATAGCTATCGCTATCAGAGCTACCTCTGTTGGATGAGCTGTAATATCCGGTGCTACTATCGGTATAATAGCTACCGCTGTCACGGCTACCGCTAGTGGTGGGCGAATTATAATCATCGGTTTTACTGACGGCATACCCAACACTGTCACTATGGGCAACGCTAGAAGTGGAGTTAACAGACCCACTAGAACACTCCAGCCCAGACCCGAAAAACTCTTGCAACAAAAACCACCAAGCTACAACTCCATGCACAAGCCACAAGCCCAAACCAACGCAAAAACACGGCTGCTCTACGAAAAACGCTCTCGCCTCTGTCACCGCCTTGTACGACCGCACATACACCAAGACCAGAATTTTGCGCCATTTCGGCACCACGCAGTCTTCCACCGTTTCACAGCAAGCTTCAGCGAATGAACGCACAGCGTCCTTAAGATAGAACGAGAACACCGTCACTGTTCCTGGGTTGACAACGCAGATGAACCAGCCGGGGACGCGATCGAGAGCGTTCATGTTGGGGCTTTTGTCGTCGACTGATACGAAGGCGTTTCCTACGTACATCAGGCCTACCAGGGCGAGGGCGAAGCTGATCCCGACTGTGTAGATGGCCCAGAATAGCCGCCACTCTTGGGGAACTGTGGCGAAGAAGGATAGCGCCTTCTCGTCCTGGAGAAACGAAGGTGTGGAGGGGAGGACAGAACGAGGGGAGAGGAGGAGAGAAGCGAAATATTTGCCGCAACGATTTTGTCGACCGTGATGGCTCTGCTGTAGGGCTGACCAAGGGCAGGATATACTGCTTGTTGTTTCTACATGAGGCCGACCAAGGTGAGGGTGAAGCTTATCCCGACCGTGTAAATTGCCCACAATAACCGCCACTTTTGAGGAACTGCAGCGAAGAAGAAAAGCGGCTTTTCATCCGAAGGGAAACACTACATTGTGGAGGGGAGGAAGCACGTCAACTATTGGTAGCGGTCGTATATAGTCTGTTGACCAGGATGGCTCCCAACCAAGCTTAATAAAAAGATAGAAATGTATAAGCGACAAGATCGATAGGAATCCAGCGGACAGGCAGACAGAAAGACAGACAGACAGACAGACAGACAGACCCACAGACAGACAGACCCACAGACCGACAGACCGACAGACAGACAGACAGACAGACAGATAGACACATATTCTAATTTTCCGCCCCAGAGACCCTAGGTTGACACCAGAGGATTGTGTTTCTCAGTCGACTGTTTCGGTAATAGTGTTGAGGCGCAATTCGGTTTTTTCAGTTGCTGCGAGTCGTGCTGATTGGCATATCTACAACATCAACAATCTGAGCACACAATGCTTTTGTGGGGACGTTTTGGGATGTTTTTACTCGCACCATCGGTGATGAGGATCACAGTGACGGTGTTTATGACCACAAAGGCGTCCTTCCCCGCCAATTTAGATACGTACATACGAGTGAAGCAAGTTCGCCACCAACAAGACGGATGCAACTGTACAGGGATCAGACCGCACGTTGAAATCACAGGAAGGACATCACCAGTGGCTGTTCGACTGAAACTACAAGTATTTTCCAATGGTACCTGGTATTATATTTATGTCAAATTAAATCCAACTAATTTTACATCTGGAGTGGTCGCTAGGACTGGCCCAGGCAGGCTGGCTTAACTACACGTATTAACACGACTAGCCCAAGCAGGCTGGCTTTGTAGTGCCAGTAGCTGACAGCAGGCGACGATACACGACGCACAGCACGACTAGCCCGCAGCAGGCGGGCTTCCAGCGTCAGCATCTGAGGTGACGTACGCACGGCACTGTACCTG
>JAYJMJ010000309.1:129530-143344 GCA_036873875.1 Laminaria ephemera
AAACCCTCTCGCAAACCCCCCCCCCTACAAAACTATTGTAATCGCTAAAGAAATTACAGTAGTCGCGCCTTACAAATACAAACTAAGGTTACATGTATAAATGCCAGAGATCGCGAGGAACCTCGTTCCCCCGAACAAAAATTTTCTATTGCCCCCTACTCCCGCCATAGATACATAGATCGCGACGGTAAAGCGAGATAGCAGAAATCCTTTTTCGCATGATAGAATTTAACTGGCGCTAAAAGTATCCGAAAACAGTAGATCGCTTGTGATACAACACAAAACCGAAAGCACTCCCTTTTGGGTTCTGACCTACTCATTAGTTCTCCTGTTAATCGAATAATGGTCTCCTGCTGCTGAACTGTCATAACTGCAAGCACAAATCAGCCTAAACCCTCCCAGCTACAAAAGCTATTCGATCATCCGCAAAAGCACCCCGTTTTATCCCAAAAGCAAAACAAAATGAAATGCGAAACAACGTGCTTGCGAATCAATCAAATCCTCAAAATATTTCATCGTTCTCAAACAATACTAGTAGTAGAATATCCAATCATGAATACGCATACCCTCCCTTCTTCTGTAACCAGTATCAACGTAGGGTAGACACAAAGCATACCTGCAAAATCAATAAAATCAGTAACCGCCAATACCACGAAAAGAACAAAAGAACAAAAATGTAGATTTCAGTCTGACCAGCCACCTTCTGGTCCAGTCCATACCAGACACCACGAAGCACGTTGGGTTTATACGACTGTTTTATTTGAACATGAAGATATACTTATTCAACTACCAGGGGGAGGGTGCTATCATTCATCAACCCAAGCGATACATGTCCAACCATTCACGACTTTCCGGGACGAACGATCACATTATTCAGAAATTCCAGCCCCCGTTGCGAACAATATACTGCAAAATAGTATGATCAACAAAAAAACTCCATTAATTTCGACCGAACAGCAGTTTTCCATCGCAAGAAAAACGAAAAAAAAACATCGTCCCTACGACACCCACAGAAAACAAGAGTTCAGACGAATCTCCCGACCCCGCGAAATATTTACCGTAAGCAAAGTTCCAGCAGGCGATATACTCTTGTCTGCCCCCACCACGATCTCCCGCTGCTGCAGTTTCTGCCGGTACCGTGGAGTGCACGCGGCAATGCCGCGCGGCTTATTGCCATGCAGACGTTTCCCCTCGTTTTTGATACTGCTGCATACAGCTCACGATACCCCACATCCGTCATCTCCACCGCATATCCCTCCGCAGCGGAGCGCACGCAGCTATTCAGCACGACTTTTCCCTGCCGTTTCACACAAACGGCCAGGCGCACACGGCCTGGTGACGGCCATGCTTGTCGCGAAATGTGCAGACATATACTCCCACGTCTGTCCCTGCCACAACCGATCCCTCGACGTGGAATGCGCGCGATAATTACATATCTTGCCCCCGCCCCGCCGCTACGCACGGCGGGGGTTCCCGCGGTTAGCCTACTACCACAGGACTTACTCTCCTTAGAAAACGCTGACATCTCAAGGTCATCGTCTTTGGATCCAGGAACCTCCACCATTGCAAGCACTGCCTCCTGTGGCGATCCTGCTTCCTTGTTAACCGGTGTTGCGCACATGCTGCTGTGGTATCCCCTGCCGCCGCACCTGTCGCAGATCTTTGCGGTGCAGGCGTCGATACAGCGACCTGTAGCCTTGCAGCGCCAATATGTCACCGCATCAAGCGGTCTGCCGGCTCCACCGTCTTTGCTGCGATTTCCCCCCTCCTTTCCTCTTCCAGACCGCCCCTCTCCACGCCCTTTTCGGCCCCCACCACCATGACCACGGCCCCCTTCTCCCACCATCGCATGAGAGTTTGAGGATCGCTTGCCAAAAAATTGAAAAAGTACCTCGGATTGGCTACGAACCAAGTTCAACATCTCCTTCCGGTCAGACACCTGTTAAAGGTTCAAATCCTGGATGTCGAGATCGTACTCGGCGTAGGTAAAGCATTGACAAAGCATGAGTATAGAGTGTTGTCATCCACACTCAATTCCAGCGGGAACCAGCTTAACTCTTAGGTCCTCCATTTCGTATAGTTGTTCAACAGGGTTGTCCTCCATCCCAACCTCAAATATGCGCAATTGTCTCATGCAGACACCTTTTTGTGCGTTTGGTTTGGTGTCATACCAATCTACGGTCTCTTCCCAGCATCGTCGAGGATATGTGCTGCGATGAAACCTGCCTAAGTCTACAGTGGACGGGAGAGGTTGGGAAAGAAAAACCCATGCCATAAGCTGTCTCGTACGTTAAGCCTGATACTCCCTGAGACATCAGCGACTCTATATCGTTCCCCTCGGCCCCAACCTCAGCGTACGTATCGGCATCGAAGACGCTTAAAAAACCCGTGTACCTTCGCGTAGACTCGCGCTTGCTTAGAGAAACCCTCAAAATCGTATTTTTCCTTTCAGAACAGGAGCGACCATCTTTGGATCTCCTAAACACTGCCTGCCACCTAGACCACCGTGTGTGCGAGAAACCTCACTGTGTGGGGCTATGCCTCCCTCTTGTCATCTTCCACCAAACTGAGCCCCTCCAGGTTCAGCTTCGGGAGGAGCACGTCCACCCTCCCGGCACCCGCTGCCACCATCGGAGCGTTCCGACAATGGTGTTGCAGCAGCCCTCTCAGCTGCAAGTTCGGTAGGTAGCAACTGCTGCTCCCTGCCGGACTAACACTTCGCCTCGCTCTCCTTCGTACGCGCGAGAAAATTAATCCATCACCATCGCATTTATCAACTCTACGTGTGCTGATTTCTGACGCTCTTCTGCGTCACCAGCTGCTTGCTGCATTTCTTGGCGAGCGAGACCCTTCTCCAACACCTTGGCCCTAAGATCTTCCACTGCACCAGCCATGGGCCAAGTTGGTACAAGACTCTAGAATGTTGGATAGCTCGTGACTAAGAGTCGAGATAGATGTTTCAGGCATATAGCATGAGTCTCCGAGCAGACGGGTCAGATGGAGAGTGAGCCCATGATGCGCCATCACCGCCGCATACAACCACATAAGTCAAGATTCTAATACCTAAGAATATGCCAATAACCCGAACCGCCTCGTAACCCTCAATGTTGAATAATCAAATACAAACACAACGCCCCCACTTTAGGAGACTATGCAGTCACCAGGGATTCCGCTAAGATGTGGATAAAAACGCATTGCGAATGCGGGTGACGGTAGACCCTGCAATCATGAGCATACCGACACACCACGCGACTGTCGGCAACTATGGCTTAGAAAACAAGATGCAGTGCAGATTCTGCAATGCGCGCTTGCGCACTAACGTCGCTGCACATGCCCAGACAGTTGTAGTCTAGGCTAGTTGCAGGCGCTTGAGAACCGCCGCCCATCCGAAACCTGCCGTAAATCAACTTCATCTAGCCCCACTTCCTCATAAGTCCGCGGAGCCGCCGTTGTCACGCATGCTCAACAACTAGAGCGAGGTGCCACGGTAACCATGGAGCTAGCATCAGCACTCCTCCTCAACCGACTTTAGGCGATTTACGGTAGCGCCCGTGCTACTAATAGTAGTGATAGTAGTAAAAGTACTAACAGCACTAATATCACCCTACGGTAGGGGTAGCATCTAATGTACAAAATTCGAAGGCTCCTCACTTGAGGATGTTTATATGTACCTCATCCAAAACCTGTCTGTGAGAAATTTCAAAGTGCAAACCCGATGATCAATCCAATGGCCTGGGTATTCAACGAAAACTAAGTGTAAAAAACACCTGATACTGCGAATCTATTAGACAGTTCGTCTCTTGATAAATCCCGTCAGATGGAATCGGTTTGCCTAAAACGTGTTACCCCGCTCGTTGCACGGCTTGTCGTTATGTAACTCCAACGCCCGCAGTCCTATACAGTACTGTACTGTACTCCTATACATTCCCATTTCTCCCGCATGCATTGCCAGCATGCTGGGGGATGGTCCGCGTGGGCTGTTATGAGCCATGTTCGACATTCGAGCGTTGGTCGTTCACGGGGGTCATTTCCAACTGGACTGCGAAACCCTCGGGTTCTGCGGCCTGAGCAAGCCACGTATTTGACGAACGTCTGGCTGGGTCGCACTGTTCCTCTACGTGCGATGCATACACCCCCTTCACCAGGAGAACGGCCTGCACAGCAACCGTCAAAAGCATGAACACATTCGCCCCGATCAGCAGCGCCGTGATCGCCGATGAGCTTCGGCTACTCTCCGTCGCAAGGTTAAATTTGAGAAGAAGGGCCACGTACATGCTCGCCAGAATGATGCCGTTTCCCCAGCGATACAACCACATGTCCAGTTTTGATTCAAAGGGGGAAAGTGACTCCGAAACAAACATGAATACTACCGCGAGCAACAGCACGATGGCGACCTGTTCGGCAGTATCCGGGAGAACAAACACCGCCGCTCCCGTGAGCACGATCCGGCGCCCGCACTCCACCACCTCGTAGTAGTAACACGACGGTTTGTACCCGGCCCATAAGACACGGAACGGGAGAAGGTCCGACATTGATTCCCTTCCAGGCTTTTCCAGTTCCCGCCGATTGCGCACCAGCCACCACCCGAAGAAGGCAGGGATACCGACTGGGTAGACGCACACCATGAAACTAGCGTACGTTTTGTACGCTGTGTACGTTTCTGTGTGGCAGGTGATGCTGTAATCCGCGCGAAGGTACTCGTTGCCATCGTCCAGAGGATCGCACACAAACGTTTGGAGGATGGTGAAGGAGACGGAGGAATACACGAAAAAGACAACAAACAGAGCGACCGACACGTGTTTCTGCTTCAAATTAGGCCTCGCCGTGCTGTAGTTCTGGCTCTTCGCTCTCGCGATGGAGAAGGTGCCTGCGCACGCAAGAAGAACCACTAGCGGGCCCACCGTAGCAAGCACAAGCCTATCGTAGAAATCCGTTGTCAGGATGCAGGAGTTCGACAGGATGAAGCCGATATCCAAATTCACGAATGTCATCTTCGAGAGAAATGCCTCATACTCGTCGGGGTACACCGAACCGGCGATCTCACTGAACTGGAAGACGGGGAAATGCGAGACGAAGGTAACGTGTGGGTAAGTGGTGTTGCCGTCAGAATTACAATCTGGGTTCGTTAGAATGAGGTTCTCAGATGAGCGCAGATCCTTCGGTATATGGCGAGCAATCTGATGCTGCGGGGCATTGGGCACCGTTAAATCTATACAGTGAATAACACACAACAAATACGTTTCAATTTCGTCATTTTCTTGATGGTCGTCCAGACAGGGGTTGAGCAACGCTAGCCTTGGGCTGAGCGGGCATCCCTCCATGTGATCATGCGTTTGCAGCATTGCCCGTCTGCAGCATTGCCGGACCCGCGTTTGGAGTTTTATCTTTAATGAAGATAAACCTGTTGTTCCGCGGTCACAGATTCGACTTCGTGCGTATTGTGTCATTGTTTCACCGGATCTGGATCTTTATGTCTACGAAAATTTTCACTGGCCGGTTTCATTTTGGAACCGTCTTCAGATACATGGTCGTGTGTGAACTGAGCTCCGTATGGACCGATGAACCCGATACGAATAAATGAACAGACCGTACTGCTCTGAAAGCCTACTCATGTCTCATGCCGTCTTTGAGTCGTGTCTGCACTTTCTACACAGATTTCACCGAACCTGTGCTCGGTCTACTGTATGTAGTACACTGTGAAAACAGTATTTCATGTATCATGACGTTTTCGAGTGATGTCTGCACTTTCCACACCGATTACCGAACGGTTTCTCGATCTAGCACACTATTTGGTTTGGGTAGAAGCTCGTGGAAGGAAGCTTCCATGAAAGTACATGAACAAGTGAGTGTATGGAAGCACATGGAAGCTTCCACGCCCAGCACTTCCGTGGAAGCTTCGCAACTTCCATGGAAGCTTCCACGACTCCTATGGAAGCTTCCACTACTTCCACGGAAGCTTCCACTACTTCTATGGCAAGTTCTATTTCTTCCACGGAAGCTTCCACTGCTTTCATCGACGCTTCCATCTACTTACACGAAACATACATTTTAGGCGGAGACCGTACCGTAGTATGCTGTTTTTCGAGGGCACGTGCATTCCTTGAGAGCACACACCTGTGTGACAATCTGCAGCACCACAACGACGATGCTGACGGCAGAACGAGGGGTCGCTTTGACAACTGTCTTGTGGAAAGATAACACCATTCGCCGCCACGAACGTCGTGCTTCGTTCCCCGCCGACTGGCCCCCATCGTCCACCGCTCGGAGAAGATAAGAAGCTGCCAAAAGGCCCACAAGCAACAACACGACCAGGAACGTTGTTGTAAACCCGACTGTTAGTCCCATGTTCTCCCCGGAACACTTGTTACAGCGGTTGTTTGCTCCTGGTGCGAACCCCTCCTCACACACGGCACAGTCTGCATGAGGGGAATCAAACGGGGAACATGAGCGCCATATAGTTTTGTTGGGGGTCAGGTTGCAGCTTTAGAACACGTACGAAGCAGCGAGGCGACTTGCGATAGAGATACGGTATTTCCGGTATGCAGCAATGGCTCAATGATGTTCTTATCTTTGATTTTGGAGTGTTTCAAGGTTGTGTGCGGTAGAGTATACATTCTGGCTGTACCCGCGGGTATCTACCCGAGTATGTCAGGCGTGACTAGGTTTGGGTAGCAGGGTACGCCAGAGCATGTACCTTATACTAAACACAGCCTTGGAGTTTTTATGCAACGTCGCCAAAATGTGTTGTGTTGTCCGTGCGCATTGCAATCCTTCCTCTTGCAAGATGATCAACATTATCAATGCGGTTGCTGCGCGCCTATTCTGTATATTGTCCTGCGATGACTCACAGGGACCCTTGTAACCGCTTTGGCAGTAGTTGCTGGCGTTGGCACCGCCAACGCAAGCATCGTCTTGGTAGCACTCTAGCACGATTGCGCTCTCACTGGAAACCCGGTAGTACCCCTCCTCGAGGAAAAACGTCTCAACAGTAATCACGGTCGAGGAGGGCTCAACGCCCACAGGTATCGGCTCACACATGGGAGGCTTGTCGCCGCCAATAGTCACGTTGACCAGGTCACTGTCGCACCCGTCCAGACATTGAGCACACGCAACTGCAAAGCGGCAGCTGCTAGAAGAAGTCTGGAGAGGGAAAACGGGAGGGGAGGCTAAGATCGAGGGATACTTCTAAACGACCAGCGGAACATATATAAATAAATATAGTAGTGGTCCCTCTATAGTGCCTGTTGAGAAGTACCGGTTGCCCGCTATAGCGCCTGGGAGATCGCTTGGCGCAGATGGAACAACGATTAGTGGCAGTATGCGGAGTAGTGCCGGTTGCCGCTATAGTGCCGGTATTTCCGGCTGGCACACAACGGCACTCTAAATAGACCGACCACGACTGTAAACGAAATCGGCGTATGTTGGACGACCTCCAGAGTTTTTTCGCGAATCTCTCCTACATCCTACATGTAGGGGTGCCGCCAAAACAGTAAACAATGCGGTGAATGGGTACCAACAAATTTCCAGTCAAGTGATGTGGTTAAAGTGCGATGTGTCCACCTACACCGATAGGGAATAGACATTGAATTGTTTTGAAGCCTTTGAGTGGGAATGTCTTCTAGAGGTCCATGTGGCTTTACATTAATGCCTGCGGGGGATCCTCCTATGGGGCGAGGGTAATCGTAGGGCAGTAGGTTTGTACGCGAATCAAATGGTTGCTAGTATCTTGGCTCTAAGATTTGTAACGTTCGTCCTCAAACAAACGACAGAAACACCGAACGTTGCACTGGTTTCCGCTAAGAAGACGTCCATGCTCTATCCCATTGGCTACTGTAGATGCACAGATGCGTGCTACGATAATGTTAGCGGTAGCAAATTTGGTTTTTAATAAAACCTTTCTGACTGAGGGGGCTACCAAATATCCTTTATCGTTAGAATACCGTTGGGTTTCAAAGAAATATTCGTTTAATACCTAGGCTATTGGACTGTTCATTGGGTTGTGTTATGGAGTGCTCTACGTAGATGGATAGGCTATAGATTTGATGTGATTTCCATGTCATAGTTGAGGTGAAACCAGGTCATGGCAGATGACACAGTTGTCTGATGGGTCATAGAGTATTTCATGTCGTAGGCTATCAAAGGAGGGCGAGAATATAGTCGACAGTGATGCTTTGAGCATCGTCGCCCTCCTCTCACTGTTTTATTCCTGTCCTATACTCCCTGTTCTATACCGGTTCCATAGTACGATATCGTCTGCCTTGTGTCGAAGCAGCGAGCCAACAGAGAGAGGAACGAGACACCATGAACCGTGAGGAGAACGCTTCCCAACACCGACGACCCTGCGTCCCCACTGGGGCACTTCCTTGACACTATAGTTGCTGTGAAGTCGCTTGGCACGGCTGGGAACATGCAGCAGTAGTAGAATGCCGAGTAGCGTCGGTTGCCGCTATGGTGGCGATATTCTGGCTGGTACATACCGGCACTATGGATTAACCACTACTATATACATCGAATTTCTCATCAACCAAGCAGTGGTCGATGCTGTAATTATCGTTTTGTACCGATACCTTTTCCCCCTCAAGTCTTGACGAGGTGCATAGGGTCTACAATAGTTATAGGTCGTGCGTAGGTTTCCTTCCCTTCTTTTCCTGTGCTTTTTTTCTTTTCTGGGGGTGTTTTGGTGAGTGATCAATGTTGACGCTAATGCTGCAAATTGTCGGATGACCAACGTTCTAACAATGACACTTCAAAGTATTTGTTATTACTCCATCATCACCGCCGTGGCCGTATCTGTTAGTGTTTGTCCTCAATCTCGTTCGTTCGTTAACCTTTGTGATGTCTCCGATATGCTTGTTAGGAATCTGACACACCAACAACCCTTCTTATATCCTGTCGTCACTCCTTCCCTCTGAATCCCTCCCTAAAGCTGTCAATACGCATAACGTGTTGCCCCGACATAATGACTCGCGCTACGATAGAGGTACGAAGCACTTTTAGGCTGAAACGATTTATGAACGACGGGGCTCCTTCACCCAAAACCGTCGGAATCTCATTCTTGTTGAGGAGCATCAGAAACAATATATTGCACCTCTACCGTAGCATGATCGTGCTGGTTGGTGCCCGTGCTTTCGTTAACGCTTGTGATGTCCGACAGTTTCGCGTGAGGAACCTGACCTACAAACAGCCCTTCTCTCCAGTCCTCATCGTCGCCCACACAGAGGTGAGTTATACTTGATAGGGAGGCGTTTTCGTTCAGGGGATGGGTGCATTGTGTCTCTTCTTGGAGGTTTCATATTGTTTCAATAAAATAGGCGGTTTCTGTCCGGAGATTAAACATTACCCTCCCCTCCCGGGAAATAGAAAGACGGGATCCCAAGCGTTGAAGGGGAGAGGTTTCGGGGACTGTTATGTGGCTCTCCACACATGCGTCCCTCGCTGCCACCTACTGCTCACCACTTCGGGGCTTCCGAGAGACCAACTCTGCTGTAGGGGGGTTCCTTTATGGACAGGCGGTCTCTTGGGTGGATGGCAACCTCTCTACGAGTATATTCTGTATTGTTCGCGATTTATTCCGACTTGGAAACTGAATTATTTGTGACGCTGCGACAACAACATATTTATTTAGTCCAGTTTTAAATGAGGTATTGAGCCACTCGCACGAGCGGCGAAAACTCGGAATCGAAACTGGGGGTAACCCTCCTAGCATAGCCTTGGTTAACAGAAAACGTGTCGAACATAAAAGACGATTCCAGCATCTGCCACACGAAACAGCCCGAACGGTCGGGGCACGGGATGTGTCTGAACTTCATCACCAGGAGTTGTAGCACAAGCCCGCAGCATGGCGACGCTGGTATTGCTGCTCTCTTGTCCTTGTCGCGTGGAGATACTGTTTAGCTCTCGCAAGGAACTCGCACTGCTGGTAGAAGTTTGTAGCTATCGTCTCAGTTGCGTGCCTTGGTGGGAAGGAGACACATAAAGACAAGGATCTCGACCATTCCTCGGTTGTTCATTATTTTGATATTCCGGTCGGCGAACGGGTCACGGAAAAGTCAAGTGTTTGAGTGAGGTATAGTGCCCCATGTGTGAAAAGCCTTGTCCCACTTAGGTACACCCCTACCATAGTATGCCTCCTGGCTCTCCCTGACCATGCTACTGCATTCATGGTCGGTTCAGGAAATCCAAGCTTTCCAACCGGGCGAGGCAGTTTCCGACCAGATGAGGACGTTGGCCGAGGACGGTGACCTATCCGACCTTCTGGTAAGCAACTCGGACCAAGGCTACGGTATTAGAGTATTATAGTACTAATACCCCCCATTTCCACAACCGGGTATAGGCCACTCGGGCGTGTGGCTCTGTATCTCGCCCAAACACGGACTGATATCGCAAAACAGAAAAGCTCAAAAGCTTTAGCTTACAAAGAACTATGGAGGGTACCCACTCGCGCGAGCCCTAAGAGTGACACCCCTGCCGTAACCTTGATCATCTCCCGATCCAAACTACGGTAGGAAGGGGGGCGGGGGGGGGGGGGGTACTCATTTCATGCATAGCGTTGTTAGTCGTATGACCACAGATCCTCGCATCCCAACAATATCAGCACGGAGCACGTCGGGCTTTCAACGACCAGGCAGACATTGTCTGTGCACCGAGAGCCGTGAGGCGTGCGGCAAGTTGCATTAAGGGTGATCTGCATCCTATTAAGATCCATGATTTGTCGTAAATGGGGCCTGTCATACCATATAACCTCGCATCCCTACCAGGCCAGGAGGGAGCACGTCGGGGGACACCGACTGGGCCGACATCTTAATCATTGTCATGCATAGGAGTAGCCTGTCAAAACGTAGAACCTCGCATCCATATAGTGCTGGGACGGAGCACATCAGGTTTTCACCGACCAGGCAGAAGGGCGTACTGGCATATTTGCCTGCCTTCGTCGATGGCCAATTGGTCAAACACAACCTAAGGAAAGGAACACCGTTCCTACTTCTAATAGAGACACCTCCAACATCTCGGAGCTCAGTATGGCTTTGCCGTATCGTCTTCCTCGAAGGTGGTAAACATATCGCGTTCATTAACATACCCCTCCAGTCGGAAATAAATGAGTACGCCACATTTAGGCGTACTTAAGATGATCTACATCGTGACGTGTGCAATTCAAAACCGCTATGATCGGGCATCCATCGTGTCGGTGAGCAGGCCTTCACAGACGACGTGGATATTGTGCTCTTCCTGTGCGGTCTCACGAACGGCTCCGAATAGTTTGTATTACAATACCACATGTATAGGACCTATGTTATGAAGATCGTGGCATGTCCAGTCCAAAATCATTTTGATCGTGCATCCATCGAGGCTGCGAGCACGCTCTTGAAGACATTGACGACCAGGGACCTATCTGCCCTGAAATACATATATTTATACTGTGAAGTGTATGGGGATCTGATCTGTCCTATCCCGAACCGCTTTGGTCGCACATTCATCGTTGCGGCGAGAAGGCGCTAGCAGATGACGAGGATGTTGAACCGTTCGTGTGCGGTTTCACGTACGGTGCAGAGGAGTTGGCACCAGGGGCAAACGAGTGGTTCACTTTGGGGGTGGACGAGAAAAAGTGCCCGGACGGTTTTCTGTTGTCGATGGTCAGCATGCTGGGTGAGTTGTGGACGCATGCTTCGGTAGGGGTGCATGATATAATTTGTTTCTGAGGCTCCTCGCTTGAGGAGCTCTACAACTGACCCCAAAACAAAATGTTTACAAAAATGAAAGATCAACCCGATGAGCAATGCCATGACCTCGGTATGCAGCGGATTAGATCGCAAATCAGGAATGACATTCCGATGATACTTCGAAGTATTGGGTTAAAGAGTCCTGTCATTCAGAAAAAAAATAGACAGCAAGTGCTACCTCTATCGTAGAACGCGTCTGTAGCTAGTGCTGACGAATCGAGTTCGAAATTGAAATATTGGTAAGCAAAGAATGAAATTGATACGATTTCGATAGTCGACCATGGGGAATTGAAGGCAATGTTGTAGGTATCGATAGACGAAAACGACATATCGTATAGACATATAGAGAGGCTCGTTCCGATATCCAACACTAGCTGTACTGACAACTTCAGAAGGACTTTTCCTGTACGGTAGGTTATGGCGCTGAATCCTGCATGTCCTTGTCCCGATCCCCGCATCGTTCCTCCGCGTGGCGGTGTGCTGTGTACTGAAGGACGACGTGACTCTGTCTTGTTGAGCACGCTTGTAGCTGTCGCCGCCTCGTTTGGATAATAATGATGTCCCATCACGTATTCACCAGTGAACACCATCGATGCATTCGTTAGCATAGAAGGCAGTCCTAAGCCTATGCGTTAAATAGCACTCAACAACATCACAGCCACCTTTGACCGAGGAACATGTTTGCACACGATGGCCGATCCGATTGCGCATCGTCAAGCACGCTTGCTTGTAGCCACCCCTAACCGCCCCTCTAGCACCTCTGTCACCGTTTTGTGTCTCCAATAATGCGGTCCCACCACGCATTCCTCAGTCAACACCAACGATGCCTTCGCGATCATATCAAGCAGTCGACAAGCTAGGCCTTTCAAAACCGATCAAGAACCCCAACGTTTCACTGACCAACAAAACTGTTTGCACACGACAAACCAATTCCGCATCGCGTACCACGCTTGAACCCATCGCTAACCCTAGCCTCTGCTTCCGTTTTGTTACCGATTCGTGTCCCCGATGTCACGTATTCCTCAGTCCACAAAAACGATGCGCGCGTGGGGAAAAAAGAAGCCAAAAAAACCTACGTGTGGAACATCTCTCAGTAACCAACTCCAAACCTCCCTTTGACCGATAAAACTATTTGCAACACCATGGAATCATTCCACATCGCCGAGCACGATTGACACCGCCCCTGCACGCCCCCTTCTTGTCATTTTTTTTACCGTTTCGCGCCGCTCGTACTGCTGTTGTAACCGTTTCGTGCCGCTCGTATTGGTGTTTCAACACGTATTTCGCAGTCAACACCAACGATGCCTTCGTGGGCATAAACTCTTTGAAATTGGATGGGGAGATTGAGGGTACAGCCTACCCCCCTGCTTATGACGCCGGTGAGACTGCACGGCATGAGCTTCGTTTGCGATGCATCACATACCACCGAGACTATGGTACTGGAAAGAGGGTACCCCCACTTTCAATGCGGAGTATATACTTATTGTACTAAGCTTTGCTTGGCGCAGCGAACGCCATTTTTCAGTCAACAAGCCCTCTTATATCCTACGTCATCGGTGCTGCTCGGATTAGTAGAATAACGAGTGTACGATGATAGGGTCTGAAGACCGTCATCGGCCAGCCACGGGAGTGAGAGATGACGCGCGCTACCATAAGGGTGCACCTCGTTTTTTCCGAGGCTACTTGCCTGAGGAGCTCTATACCTAAACCAAAACCGAGTTCGAGAAAACCGAAAGTGCAACCCGATGAACGATCCCATGGCCTTTGTACCTGTTGTACGATTATCGTGGGTTTCCAACGATATTGGGTAGATTCTCAGTTCAGGAGTCCTGTCAGTCAGAAATACCTTTGCCAAAACGTGCTAACGCTGTCGTAGCATGCGTCAGCTGTCACGCTGCAAACATGTCCCCCGCCGTACCACGCACCCCTGACCAAGGCTATGTTAGGGGGGGTGCCCCCGTTTTCAATACCGGTTTAGTCCACTCGCCCGAGTGACTCCGTACCTCACTGAAAATACCACGTAGGCGATTTTTCCTTGGCGCCGTGTCGCTAACCATCTCATGGCAGATTCTTAACGCAAAAACAAAGCAGCACGAG
>JAYJMJ010000309.1:212264-224424 GCA_036873875.1 Laminaria ephemera
ACTCGCGTCGAATTGTGCTTACCCACGCTATAAAGCGCTCTCGGCAGTTGGTGTCTCTAGAAATAAAAGTCTCCATACCGAGATTTGAACCCCTAACTCCAACCTTGGTAGTATTCGAGGTTAACCCTAGACACCGGGACGACCGGTATCATATCATATGATACCCCATATCACATCGTGTCGTACAGCCGTAATTTAGATGTCGGCTTGTCTTCTGCTGTGACGCTGTGGCTGCTGCTGCTTGGTATCATAATATCGATCTATAGATGGATCTTTTCTTTCTGGGAATTGACCGTCAAAATTTTGTTCTGAATCCCTGCCCTATCCTCCATCTAACCTGTTTTCTGTCTGTCTTGCCTGCCTGTCTATGTGTGTGTCTGCTTGTTTGTCTGTCTGTCGGTCTGCTTGTCTGTCTGTCTGTCTGTCTGCTTGTCTGTCTGCGTGTCTGTTTGCCTGTCTGTCTCTGTCTGTCTGTTTGTATGTATGTCTGTCTATCTCTCTGTATGTCTTGTCTGTCTGTCGGCATATCCTAACCTTCTTCGATCTTACTTTTAATAGCGGATTGCAGCCGAAGTCTGCGGCTCTGAAAGACCCCAAGGCGAGGAAAGAGGTGGAGCGGCGCCTCCAAGACCTGGCACGTCAGGGCCTCTTCATCACCCAAGCTTCCAGAGATCTTGACGCAATTCTCATGCAGCGCCAAGCAGCGTATTAGCTAGCGTTATGATAGCGGCAGTCGCGGCAAGCCTGCCTGACTACCCTGTTTTCAAGCAGTTCGTCCCCTAATCGGGTTGGAAAACTGTGTTACCAGGGGTTTTTGGTGCTCAGGGCACGCGTGTTTATAGTTTTGTTTTGCATCGAGAGATGCGCTGCTGCAATTATCCTGGTACTGTCACATGGTCAGTGTTTGTGGGGGATAGGGATATGAAAATAAATGAGCATACGTAGCGCTGCGTTGGTAGCGGCGTAGCGCGTTGCGTACTAATAGCTGCTCTGTGTGTTGTTGCGATTTTTACATGGAGTAAAATATCTGCATTTCTCGAACACAGCAGTGTTGTTACAGTCAGTACGATAACACCGGTATGTTTCTTGCGACAAGTAACAGACGGTGGTATACCATATCTACGTAGTCTGGGGGAGGAGGCCTTGTAATCCTGCAGTGCAGTGTGTCATGTGATATTTATTAAAGGTAACATATCATAGACATGTCGATACCAGTATTATCATACATGTATGACGTATAAGGTTGCTTTGAAGCGACGCGTTTACGGCTTTGAGTAATGGGTTGTTCTCTGTACGTAATGACGTGCCATACAATATGATGTTGTGGTTGGGTTTGAAGTTCGAGACGAGGGGCAGCGCGCGGGGGGGGGGGTTACCTCACCCACCATCTCACCGCCGTCTCGTTTCCGAATAGGTCGATCTGACAGTGTTGTTGATACCAGCAAGGCCAATTCATGTTTGATTCCTATTAAAAACGGAGTAGTTAAGGTTACCTTGGGATTGAGGTTAAGTGTTTTTGTGCAAGTGATCGATCGGGGTTATAATACGAATTTGCGTCACGAGCAAAAAACGGACATTTGATTGTGAATTCGTAATCGAGATTGGGTTTTCACGAGCATCGCTCAGCATTCGCCGCTGTCGCATCCATTTTTTGTTTGAATCTGAAACGACTATTAAAGGGGGCGGTTAGTAGAGTACCCTATGTTGCCAAATTCTATTTTTAGCCGCCGTGGGTTAAGTTAATTGCCAGCTCCTTGGATGTTGGAAAGTAGTGGGCTAGCTAACCTTTCGATTCCTTTCCTGGGCTCAAGTCCAATTCGGAAATATCATGTTTGCATATTTGCCCGTACATTTTTATTTGTGTTGGTGGGGGAAAAAAATCAGTCGGGCCATCTATTATAGCGATAAGCGCTAATAGCACCACCAGTAGTTAGTATGAGCAAAGTGAACACCACGGCAGCGACTATGGCAAGGAATGGTTTGACAATATTATATGATATTGTGATGCTGGAGTTTTGGAGGCGAGTAGTGGTTGGTGTTATGGTACCCCCTCCCCCCCGCTGTGCCGTTATAATTTGTAGCAAGTGTCCCCTCGTGATACCTGGCAGGCGTTATCGAGTGCCAGTATGAGGATGTACTTGCCCCTTCTGTCAGAAGACATCCGGCGAGTAAGAAACTAATACAAGAGCTATAGGAATGGTGTGACAAGAGATGATACCAATTATTGTCATGACATTGTGATGATGGAGTGTTGGAGGTGATGACGGTTGGGCCTGTGATGCTTTAGTTTGTTTTTGATAGTAGTTTAGAACGCCTGCCAGCAAAATCGGATGCAAGTTTCATTTGCACCCCTCGAATGCTATGGGCGAGGGGGGGGGGCAGAAGTGTTCTCCGTTGCATTTGTGTTGTTTGCCATTATCTAGTCCGTAGTCACACAGGACAGAACTCTGGTGTAAAAAAATACTCTTGCTGCACTCCATTCACAAGAAATCATTCCAGGTGCAGTACAGCATCAGGCAAATACACTTTCACCAAGCAATTCACGCTCACGCGCCCGGAGAGGCCGTACCACATCAACCACTCGATGTATGTATTGCAAATGTACGTGGTTCTGCACCGATTTCACTACTACCTACCAATATTCTGCAAGTATGACGATTATTTGTCAAGATCCTGGACACGTCACCGTTGTGATTCCGTGAATCTGTCTGCCTCACGGAGAAGACACCTGAGAGCGAAAAGTATAGATTTGTGGATTTTCCTCTTAGTCAGACAATAGCTTAACCCCCAAACATTCCAACTGCACCAGCTTCTTTTTTCGGGACAAACTACTTGGAATTAGTGCGTAACATTTTTTGCAGTTCGAAAAAGATACACCAGGCGTTCCTTGGCCCACGTCAGACGCTCCAATCTGAGATGGATGGAGTACAGGCTGGTTCAAGCTGATCGTGCCAAATTTCGATGTCCACGCCGATTTTGCGAGATAGACCCTGAAATCTTGCACACGTGCTTTTGAATGAACCCTAGCCGAACTTTCGAAGGACGTTTTTTTTTAGTTTTTTTTGTCACATTTTTGGCGATTTCGTTTTTTCCGACATTTTTGGTTTTTTGGGCCATAAGGGAAACCAAATTTATCGCGAAGAAGGAAGAAAAAAATAATCCCCCCCCGCCATTTTCGGCAAGGGCGCACAGAACACGTGTGCGAAGTTTCAGCGTCTAAGTCACAAAAACGGCGTGGACATTTGGACTTTTGTACGAAAAACTGTATAAATTGCACAAATTTACGGCATAGCCTTGAAATTACTTTTTTATTTCGGTACTAAATCGATTTTGGGCGTAAAATCTGACTATATCGACACGCCTCTGTCAGAACTTCGACTATTTGTGCCAAATTTCCTACAACCATGTCTTGGAGTGCCTGGCGCCAACTGGTTTCGGAAAAAAAAAAATGTACGAGTAGTGGGTCGATGTTGTGGGGCCGTATAGCTGAAAATCGTGAAAGGCCGATTTCGACGAAAGAACCATTTTTTTCTTGTTTTTTTGCGTCTAAAGCCGAAATCAACATATCTACCAGTCGGTCGCGCCGGTGGTCTAGGGGTAAACCTTGAATACTACTAAGGTTGGAGTCAGGGGTTCAAATCTCGGTATGGAGATTTGTATTTCTGGAGACACCAACTGCCGATGATAGCGCTATATAGCGTGGGTAAGCACAATTCGACGCGAGTCGAGGGAAGAAAGTGCTGAATCCCTCTCGCGATAAAAATGAAGGCGGGTACCGTAGTGGGGAGGGGGGAGAAGAGCCTGCTAAGTGGCCCCTGATCTGAGTTATGACTAGGGAGGGAGAAGGAGAAAGAAAAAGTGCGAAGATTACAAATGGCATGAGCAAAAAAAAAAAAAAAAAAAATCGTGCAAAATTCTGGGACGTTTTCTATAATTTTCAAGAGCAAGGAAATCTTCCACGACCTTTTCTGTGATATACAAATAAAGTTAAAAAAAAAGTAATTTATTTTGAAAAAACTCGAAGACGCCAATTTTTGGCCATTTTCACACGGTTTTGGGCATAACTTTTGCCCAAATGAATATTTTTGAAATCTGACCATGTCATGTTTCCCCCCTGTTTATAGCGGTCAGTATGATACCAACTAAGTGGCATTCAGATTCATAATGCATGCAGGATTCGCCGGGCTCGAAATTTGGCACTTTCAACGTGAACCAGCCTGTAGCCATCAACAAAAATATGTACGTCTCGCGTCGAGACTCAAAAAAAACTATTTTTGAACACGATTCTTGCGCCGGCCGTGTGTACACTCGTAGGACGATGTTTATTCGTACTTTTCTATACTTGGCTTCACAAATGTACGGGGCGTGACGCCATTGAGATTAAAAAACGGTTCAATGACCATGGTGGTCAGGCTGCAAACCATACAACAATAATACCTGGTACTTGCTTCTCAAGGTTTTAGACTTCTCTGTCCAAGAGCACAAAAAAAATTACGACAATCGTAACCTCTTAACAGCTAGCTCCCGTCTACCACTAAAACAACACATTAAACTGTACAGCTGCACTATCGCTCTGGGGACAAACTACACTACTTGGAAACAGACTGGAAGTAATTTAGTAAGAGTCAACTAAGAGTAAAAGGGTTCACGACAACTACAGTACTGTACTACTAGAACCCTAATCGATACCCATCAGCCTTACAACCAGCTACCTCTTCCTCGGACACACTTCCAACGGCGGCTACGCATCCGTTCGTTGCTACCTCGTCACCGACCTCCCCATTGGTTTCCTGCTCACTACCTCCCTCTCCCGCGCTAACTCCTCCAATGGCTGGAGTCTCCCCATTCCCTGTCTCGCCGTCTGGCATGGCTTGATTGCCTATTTTTTCGGCCGTCTCCTTGCCCTGAGCTACGACTTCGTCACTTGCCATCCCGCACTCTTCGACCCCATCCACTTCTCCGTCGCGCACCTCTTCGCTGGATACATCTGACGTCATCACTTCAACGGTTGGCGTGTCTACACTATCAACAACCGCCTTGTCCGTGGATACTTCTTGCCCACCGAATGAATTCTCAACCGTCACTTCTTCTTGACAGGATATATCCACATCGTTGGCTTCTACATTCGACAAATATTCATTTACAACCCCATCAATAATGTCTCCGGCAGTTAGCCCGCCATTGACTGCCTCTCCTTCGCCTACTCCTCCAATGGAAACCCTATCAACGCCTACCCTCCCAGTGGAAACCCTCTCAGCGGGTGCATCGGTGACATTCTCAGCGGATACCCCAGAGACGGCATTTTCAATGGATGCCTCGGAGACGGTTTCAACTGACGCCCCAGGTGCTGGTGTTTCTGCCGCACCCACCACAGCATGAGTCCCATTCTCCTCCTTTCGCTCTTGGCCAATCATATTCTCCTTTTGCTTCAGGCCAATTACATTCTCCTCCATTTGCTTCTGGCCAATCACGTCCTCCTCGTTTGGCTTCTGGCCATTCACTGCAGAAGAAGGAGAAGGCTCTTCTTCTTTCTCCGCCCCACCCAGAGGGCTGTCGCGGCAGATGTTGTGGCCGTACAAGGCCAATGCGGTGGTGACCAGTACAGCAGTTAGCGCAACCCATCTTCCACCGCTTCTGCCCAAATATCCCGCGTCGGGATTGTCGCCGTCGTCCTTCTCAGAGAGGAGAAACTGGCACGGCTTATCGGCTGCAAGGAATAACAGATAATGGAATAATCGCATCGGGGATAAGAGAAAGGCAAACGAGAAACCAAAACACAAGGGGTCGAAGGGAAATGTTAGTGTTTGGCTGGGGCCTCAGGACAGGCACGCGATGAGGTCTTCGTCCTCGCCCATATACTTGAAACATCTGTGACATACGGGCCGGCATCGCGCCAAGATGGCTCGAGAGAGAGCTGGCGACACCCTCGTCGACGAAAGTCTCAGAGCGTGGCTACAAAGTGTAGAGGAGTGCTGTGCTTCTATGTTTTACCGGTCTAAGCACCTACCCTCGCAATCTACATTCCTGTTAATTCATGCTTCGGCACATTCGTAAAATACCAGGGCAGTCCTCGGGAAAACTCCCGCAGGATTTCACGGGAATGGTGCAAACATCGTTCCCGTGGTCTCACCCAAACAGTTCCCGAAGAAATCTCGATTTCCCATTCCCATCCAAATCGTTTCCGTGGAAATCCCGATTTCCCATTCCCATCCAAACGATTCCCGTGGAAATGTCTGTTTTCCCGTGGTTTTTCTGTTCCCGTACGGTTTAATCCCGCTGATATATCAAATTCCCAATTCCCGTCCAAACCAGAACTGTAAAAAAATAAACGATTCCCGCGGGAATTATTCCCGCGTTACCCGCGTGCACGGGATCATTACTCAGTGTTTTTTTTGTGTTTTGCTCTGTTCACTATTCACACTTTGTTCAGTTCAATCACGTACATATATACGATGAAGAGCTTACAGCCGACTTCAAGGAACGCATGTGTTCATACGTCATATCCTTATCGAGGGGGGGTCTGGCGTCGAACAGGTCCTGGGTCTTCGGTGTATTTTGTTTCTTTGTATTTTTCGTTTCACGTGTGCTCTGGTTTACTACACGTATTGTTCTAATGTTGCCCTGTTTTCGAGGAGATGGGCGCTGTGCTTTGTGGGGGACACATGGCGGGTAACCAAAGCGGGCTAGGTTGCTGGAAGCATTTGTCGCATCGCCTAGGTTGCTTGCTGTTAAGGTATGGAATCTGGAATCACGTAAGAATAACGTGTTTTTGTTCTCAGTTTTTGGTGGTGTCGATCTCGTTCGGTTCAAATATTTATTGTGCGTGCGATGAAGTGCTCACAGCCGTCGTCAAGACATATCAAGTATTGCAGGTGCTACTAGTTATTAATGAGTACAAATACAATAAAACATAGCGGATATCGCGGCGGCTCGTTCACGTTCGGTGAAATTCCATGGTAAGCGCTTTCTGGGCAAAAATCTCATGAATTCCCGTGGTGGCTAGTTCCCGCGGGAAGAATTCCCGTGGTGGCCGGTTCCAGCGGGAAGGTTTCCCGTGGTGGCCAAATCCCGTACGTAAAATCCCGTGAATTCCCGTGGTGGCTAGTTCCCACAGAAAGGGTTCGCGTGGCTGCCGGTTCCCGTACAACAAATCCCGTGAATTCCCGTGGTGGCTAATTCCCGCAGGAAAAGTTCCCAAGATCAAAGATTTTTCCCGAGGACTGCCCTGAAGAAAAGGAAGATTGTTTTGTTTTGTTTTTCGGTTGACAGTAGCGACAAAAACAAAAACATAAAACGATTGCTATTCTCGCTTCCGGCTAACAATAACAAAAACAAACACAAGCGAGAAGGCCCATCGCTATTATCGCTTCTGGTTGGCAACAACAACAACACCAACACCAACACCACCAACAACAACAACAACCAACACTCACAACAACATCAACAACAACAACACTCATAAAAACAACAACACCAACACCACCAACGACAACAACAACAACAACTGCAACAACACTCACAACAACAAAAACAAAAACAAGCTCGACCGCTAATTTCGCTTCCGGTTAACCCAAATAAACACAAAACACACAACACAAGCACACAAAAAAAAACGCTGCTGCCACAACCGCTGCCGCGTTACAAAATGTACCGACGCACCTTCCCATCATCAATGAGGTCGGGGATACCCCCCGCGTTCGCCCCCACAACCGGTACCCCGCTCGCCATCGACTCCAGCACCACAAACCCAAGCGTTTCCGTCTCGGAAGGCATGACGAAAACGTCTGCGGAGGCAAAAGCTTGGCTCAGAGCTTCGCCAGTCATCATCCCTGTTAGCACGGTATTGGTGCCCGCGAAATGTTCCTTCAGAGAGTCCGAGTCCGGCCCCACGCCCACCAAGGCCAGCCTGGCGTTTGGCACCCTGCAAGAGGCACGGAAGAGAGTCGAGAGTCTGAGTTTGCACTTTCGGTTTTTTTCTCAACAGCAACTTTTTGCGTGAGAGGTACAGAACTCACGTGAGGGGCCTCAGAAAAAATAACATGCACCCCCTATCGTACATGCCGGGATGGCGCAACCGACGAGGGGGCTAAGACATATGGACCAGACAGACTGACCTCTGCAACACCCCTCTTAAGTCTCGCAAACGCTTCTCGGCGCCCATCCTGCCGACGTAGATGATGAGGGGGTCCTCGGGATGGCCATCGGAGAGCAATGAACGCATTTCAGCGGTCTTGAAATTAGGGTTGAATCTCTGTTTGGGGGACAGCACGGACCAGTACACGTGGTGGGGGTTGTGTCAGTGGTGATTGCGTTGATGGTGTTTGTTGGTGATGGTGGTGGTGGTAGTGGTTGTGTTGGTGGTGGTGGTGGTGGCGTCGTATGTGTTGTAGCTGGTGATGGTGGCATTGCCATTGTTGTTGTTGGTGTAGGTGGCGTTCACGGTGACTACTGCTGTAGGGTTCTTTGTTGTTGTTGGTGGTGTTGACTATCACATTAAACCGATACCGTTTCTAACAAACGATGTCCAGCACACCCAACGGCGCCCCTACTGATTATACTTCCAACAAACATGATACGTGAAGACATGCAACTTCCGTGGTCACAAGCTACTGTACTAGTAGGAGACTAAACCCTTACACCACACAATATCGTAAAAGGCAATGCATCGCAGTTGATAATGAGACCAGCAGGCAGAGCAAAACTGATACCCGTACACCGAGAACAAAAAACGAAAAAAAAAAGAACAGTGCAGCACCCGAAAAAACTCCTACCACTAACACCATAACCCTCCCGCTTCACTCACCTCAACGTCTATTCCCTTGCGCCAGACCTCCACACGCTCCACCCCATTCTCCTTCATCTGTTCCTGCACTTGCGGGCTGGTACAGAGCGTCAGGTCAGCCCTGTTGTGCGCGTACCGGAGCAAGGCCCAACTCATGGCCTCCACGCCCGGTATCCAGCCGAGGTAGGTGCGTCCATAGAGGGGAAGGTGGGTGTGGTACGAGAAGAGGAGGGGGACGCGGAAGTAGCGAGCGTAGAAGAGGGAGGGGAGGGCGAGGAAGCCGGGGGAGGTGACGTGGAGGATGTCCGGCTTGAGGTTCTCGATCATGCCCCAACCTCTGCGCTCCCAGTCGAACGTCAGGACGATCTGTGGCACACGAAATATAGCAGTTAACAAAATAAAGACCGAGGCATACACGAGAGGGGGGAGGGGCGGAGCGGGGAGGGGAGGGGGGGAGGGAGGGGGGGGGAGAGGAGGGAGGGGAGGGGTGTGTGTGACGAGATTGCACGGAGCGGTGCTGTAAAACACGACGACGGCAGACAAAGAGGCGCCATGGCTAGAGTGCAGTGCCGTGGATGCTCTGTTCTGCCCAGGGTACGCAGGAGACTTTCCGAGCGCTGGGCCGAGACGAATCGGTGCCTACTACACAAAACACGCTTTCATAGATTTAGCTTGTACTGTAGCGCGGGTCAAGCAAGCGAGCGAAAGGCACATCGACCGTTTCTCCGAACAGCACTGCTGTAATATAGATATTGATACCAGTGACATGCATACTGACCTTGCTATGGATACTGGCATTGAAGTCGACCGACATTGGAACTTGGCAAAATGATGTTTACAGTTGGCATCGACATAAACGTCGATATTGGCATTTACACTGACATTCAACCGACATTGATATTGCAACTAAAGCTAATACTGATCGCATACGAAGTAGACATTGATGTTGACGCAGTAAATATATGAGTATGACTTCGATATTGATATCAATATTGGTAATGACTTCGATATTGATACTTATCAACATTGACACTGATACCAATAAGAATACAGATATCAGTATTGATGATAATGACTTCGATGTTGATATATCAATACTGATATCGATATTGATATGGCTAACAGCGCACCTGCTTATGCAAGATGAAGCGGAAGCCGGCGGTGGTTTGATACGGATATAACTATTGATATTGGTAATGACTCCGATGTTGATGTCAGTATTGATATCGATATCGATATGTTTTCATATCGATATCGATACTTCTAACAGCGCACCTGTTTATACAAGATGAAGCGAAACCCGGCGGTGGTGACGACCGGAAAGTCGAGGTGGGAGTCCGGCGCGTCTTCCTTGTCGTCCGTGGTCAAGATGGCAACCTCGTCGCCGGCCTTATTCAAAAACCTAGACAAACAGCCAAATATTCACAGATCAGACAGATCACGATCTAGGTTATCTAGATCCTATATCTGTTGTTATGATATGCTGAGCAGGATTTTTGTAGTGCATATCTAACCCAGGAAACATGTGCTAGATCATTTAGATCGTACGGCTCTTACCCGGCAACATGATATATAGGCCATGCAGATCATATGTATTAACCAGGGATCTATCTGCCCTTATTGACACAGATCATGAATGGGGATCTGATCTATCTGATCTGTCCGACGTGTGGAAATATTGAAACATACAATATCCAAATATCCAAATATCAATACATGCACCAAAGGGCAGAGCAAAGATCAAATATCGAAAGATTGAAATCTCCAAATATCGAAATATCAATAAATGCACAAAAAAGGCAGAACAAAGATGGCCGTGTGGACAAAAGGTTGGGTGGGTGGGTGGGTGGGTGGGTGCGTGGGTGGGCGGGTGGCGGGGGGGGGTAGGTCGGCGTCTTCCTTTAATAGGAAGGGCAGGGCAAAAACCGTCGCACGCAGATTCTCTGCGTATCCGTACTACTGCAGTATGATGTCAGGTAGGAAAATATCTCTACCACATAAAACGTCCTCGCGAATTTACGGGAGGAAACAAGAAACGCTTTTCGTGTTCGGGGACGATTCGAGACTTTTTACTGACGACTCACTAGAGCAAGAAACAAGGCCTCACTTCGGCGACTACCTGGTATGTTCGGTTTTCGATTTTCTACGATTTCTATTATACGATTGACTACGATTTTCTACGATTTTCGATATACGATTTTCGATGTAAGAGTGAGCGACTCACTTGAGCATCTCGCGGAAGCGGTTGGAGTATCCGCTGATGTGTGTGAAGGGGGTGGGCTCGACCAAGAGAGCCACCTTCATAGGGGGGGTGGCCTTGAGGTTCGGCGTCTTCCTGCCAAGCTGCATATCCAAGCATGTGCCGGACGGAGCGAGACCAACGACAAAGCACACCGAACGAAGCACGACGAAGAAAAAGACGAAGCAAAAAAAGAAACACAAGACACAGGAGAGACGGAGGAAAACAATGAAACAACGGGGATAGTGGATATGAGGTGATGCAAGCACTCGCCAGTTGAGTTGCTGCATGGTATGACACAAGTACTTGTAGCGTGTGCTCTTCTGGTATTTGTTCAAGCTCGTTTTGTTGCGCACGGCTTTTTCCTAGTGGTAACTTTGCAGGTGGATGACATTACGAGACACCAGCACCAGGTAGGTAAATCCAGTATACTTCCATTAGAGTGGAGGTGAAGCGATACATCAGAAACGTTTTACACCTACCTACTCGTATGAGTACTGGGTCAGCGGTACTTCGAAAAAAGCGGCCGAAAACAGCAGTAGAATACGGTTTTCCCTTGTCCTACTGTAGGTGTATATCATACAAGTATCACGCCATAGACCCGTCAAACACCGTCGCTGCAACTCTCTCTCACAGCCCTCGAGACCTGCACCTACTCTGAAGCCCTGACCCTAATATTGTCTCTATCCCTAACCCTAACCCCACCCCGACATGCCAGGCCTGAAACCCGGAGATATCATCTAAACGTCCCCGTAGTCAAGATTTATATCTCGCCTACGTTATACGTAGTCGTGATTATCAGTTCCGAGGATCCAACCCGAAACGCTAGGCCTGAAACCCGGGGATGAACTAAATTCCCCCCTACTCGTAGTCGTGATTTAAATACTACTGTTGTATCGCCAACGTATCATATGTAAAGAGTACGTAGGCGTGATGGTCAGTTTACATAAACATATATAAAATGATGTATGACCAACGAGAAGCCATGGACTGGAAGAAGTTTTTTATCATGCCGGCCTCAGTATCGGAATCTTGAACCTCGAATTCGCGAGGGCTTTTTCGTTTCTTCGAGCGCTCTCTTCGAGGATCGGATTCAACGCCCCCCGCCCTTCGTTTTCGGTTGCATACCTCACCGTGAA
>JAYJMJ010000309.1:253186-277460 GCA_036873875.1 Laminaria ephemera
CCTCCTCTCCGTTCGCCGCTGCCACTCGGTCGTCGTGTTTCCATGGTTGTCGCATAATAGGGTCTGAGAAATCTGCTGGCGGCGTTCCAGGACCAGCGCGTGGTGCTGTACGGCGACCCGTACTCGACCAAGAAGACCCTTTTCCGTTTTAACAGACCGGTAAGAAAGAGGTGGATCTAATCCATAAGTTTCCATATCCATTGCAGTAGTTTGGGTTTTACGAGTACAATATCCTTTGAAACGTTTTACCGTGGGTGGGTAGGTAGACTAAATGGTTGACCTTTTTTTCGAGTGACGTGAGTAGCGTGTGTTTTTTTTTTTCGCGTGTTAGGTCTGTTTTTGTGTGTCTGGGTGCACATAGTCCACACTCCATATGGATACGAAGTAGAGTAACAATGGCAGGGTCGGGCGACCATCTTGTATCGGATTTACCGTACGTCAATTTCTTTGGGCTTCTTCCCATAGGTATTATTATGCTCGAATGCGAGCTTCTAATTTTCACCTTGGTTAAAATGTAGAGACCCTTTTTGAGCTGGCTGAAGCCGGGTGGGGTTATACGACCGACTTTCTACGATCACCTACAGAGGTTGATACCTGGTACATACGATTTTCCAAATTCTCAAACCAACCAGCGCACACACGTTGGCGGCAGTTGCGAGTATCCTACTGCGCGAGATCCTAGCGACAGCTATACTGCCTGTTGTGGCGGTGCAGACGCAGCTTGGATGGCGTGTTCGCTCGGTGCGCGCGCATGTCCTCGCCGCCGTGGCCACTGCTGCTGCTGTTTCTGCTAGATACCGCTGTTGCCGCCGTTGGTGTCGTTGCGTGGCCACTGCTGCTGCTGTTTCTGCTAGATACCGCTGTTGCCGCCGTTGGTGTCGTTGCTGTTGCTGTTGCTGCTGCTGCTACTACTGCTGCTCCTGCGGCTGGGGCTGCCGGTGCTAGACCCGCTGATGCCGCTGTTGCTGTCGTCGTTGCTGCTGCTGATGCTGTTGCTGCGGCTGCGACTGCTGCTGCTAAATACCGCTGAAGCTGCTGCTGCTGTCGTTGCTGCTGCTGCTGCTGCTGCTGCTGCTGCTGCTGCTGCTGCTGCTGCTGCTGATGCTGTTGCTGGGATAGGGTGGTAGTTGCTGTCGTTGCTGTTGCTGTTTGTTGTCATTGCCGCTGCTGCTGCTGCTTCCGCTGTTATTTTTTATTCCCTTTGTAGCACGCGTTTGTGTTTTTTCGTTTTCCTTTATTTGTGTTACCCTTCGTTTTTTTTCTTCTCCGCTTTGTTTTCTGTTTGGAACCTTCCCGAAGAGTAGTTTCATTACAGTCTTTAGCTTGGTCCTTGTTTTTCTGTGTTGTTTTGTGGCGTCTGTCGCTGTTTTTGTTTTTTTTTCCCCCGTGTATGGCGTGCTGTTGTTTCGTTCGTCTTCATCCTTTCCGCGTGTTTGCGTTTTGTGACTCCTCTTAGCTGTTGTCCCTTCACGTACCACAAGTGATTTTTGTTCTGTGGTCGTGGCGCAGTACGATTCAGAGTACTATCGAAAAAATGACGAGCAGCAGCAGCATGACAGCATAAGCGGCAAACACAGACGCAGCAGTAAAAAGGACGCTTCTCTGGTACAAAATTGCACACATCGGATAGATTACGATCTAGATCATCTACAGTAGATCCTATATCTTCCCTTGTGAGATGTTGTTCACGACCTGTATTTATTGACAGATCCAACGCAGGAAACAACGCAGGAAACATGTGCTAGATCATGCAGGTCCTACGGCTCCCACCCGGCAACATGAGGTAGACTCTACAAATCTTCCCTGAAAGATCTACATCACCAAGTGGGCATTGGTGATCTGTCCGACGTATGAAAATTGTGGTGTTTAATTTGCGAGGCGCCAATGCAACACGTTTGTACAGGCAGACCGCGACCTGTGGGTCGTGGACGAAGCCTCTCAGGCGAGCGCCATGTGGAAGACAAATAAGTTCGGCTACGGCACCTTCGGCAGCACCCGTATGTACGACTCGGGTTATGCCACCGTGGAGTCGCAGAAGATTAAGCTCAACCTCGCGGGCTTCAGTGGGTGAGCTAACAAACGGTCCGCATGAGCCGCACGGCCTGCCGGCCAACCTGCCTAGTGTGACTCGAAAATACGAGCTGTGTGTGCGTGTTTGTGTGTGGTTGTACGTGTTTGGGTGCGTTGGATGTGTATATATGTGTTGTGGGTTTTAGCTGTTGGCGAATCGATCCCAAATACGGGACTCGCCGTTTCTTATTTTTTCTGCAACTATCTGCGGATTTTTGTGCTATTAGACCTGTGAAAAAATATTTTCTGTGGAGGCTATGCGCAGCCAGCTCTTCTAGTTAATTGGTTTGAGGCCGTCATCTATTTTCCCTTTTAGACTTGCCATTTCCCCGACACTATGTCCAAGTGTTTTGTCCCCGAACACCCAAACATGTGGGGGCAGTGCTAAAGGGGTGAAGCCCGTTAGCATGTCTTCTCTCATGTCCAATTGTACTACAGCAAACGTGAAAACGGCGGGAAAGCGCGTTACGCGGAAACACCTGCGAGTCAGTCACTGACCGGCCTCCATTTGCTCACGTCATCCATGATTGGCTGACACAAGCAAGCCAGTATCATCCATGGGCTGACACTCGCCAGAGACTTTTAATCGCTCCCCGATTTCGGTTGTCGACTCACGCTTCTTCTTTACCAACGCGAGTTTTCTTTCGTGGTGCGATTTGTTATTTCTGTTTCCCTCGTAGGGGCGAATCATGCCTCTCAAGGGGGATGACGCGAAAGCCCGCGCAAAAAGGGATTCATCCCCCTTTCCCCTCCCCCCGTACCCATCCCGCCCCCCTCTGTACCTCAGCGGTAATGACGTAACGAGTACGCGCACAAGGGGCTCACCCCCTCCCTCTACCCATCCCGCCTCCCTCCGCTGTGGTTGTAAGTTGGTGGAGGCATGCGCAGAGCGGAACTATCGCTCAGCCCTCATCCCCCCTCCCGTCCCTTGCCACCCCTCCCCCCTCCTCCCGCTGTGGTAGAAGGTTAGCGGAGACATGCGTAGAAAGAAACTAACCCTCCCCCCCCTCCTCCCCTCCTGCCGCCACTCATCCTGCCTCCCATGTCTGCAGGTTGGCGGTCCGCTGTTGCGGCGACGGGAAGGCGTACCGCTTCATCCTCCGGGACAAGCAGTACGAGACCAGCGGCATCCAGTTCGAGACGATCGTTCAGGTGCGTTAAGGACGGGTTGGTTTGCTCCGAGACACGCGTCATAAATTAACAATCCCGGGCAGGCGGGAGGTGCTTGATATGTTCGGGATCTGGTGGTATTTTGTTTGCGAGCAAGCGTCTGGAAAACCTTCGGTCACCCCTTTTGGGAGCCGTGTATTGCGACCAAGTTCATGAGTGCGATCTTATGAAGCGACTAGGAAGTACGTGCCGCAGTACATCACGATTCTGCGTGAGTCTCGTACAGTTCTTTACATTACGCTTTGGACACACACCCTATCCGAGCAACTGGACTGCTTCACTTCGTGTGGTCGTTGCTCCCGCATTTTGCGCCCCCCCCCCCCGGTGCCGAAGTTCGCCTCACTCACAAGTGGTTCTTACGTAGCAGGATGTAGCTCACCCTTCGTGCGACTCGCCGAACACCTCATGGCGCTTCGCGCTTGGTGCACGCGATGTCTGCCTGGTCGATGAACACCCGGCGTGCTCCGTCGCGGCATTGTAGGGATGCGAGGGCCTATACTCATACGACTACGGTTATGCACGAAACGAGTCCCCCCCCCCCGCCCTTAACCTTGCCACCGGCCTGCGTTGCTCTTGCATTTTTTTGCTTGTTACCCCCCCCTTCCCTCCGCTTAATCCTGACGCCAGACGAAGCCGAACAAGTGGCAGACGCACCGCCTGTCCTTCTCGTCGTTCAACGCCTACCTCAACGGTCAAGTTGTGCAAGGTGACCACCGCGAGTGGTGTTTGTTTGCGCCGCTTTTATGGGTTTCGTTTTTTTACCGCTGGAATGCCGTCAATATATACATGGTGTGGTATTTTTCAGGGGTGTTCACGGGTCATGATCCGTCCCGCGGGTCGGGTCAGGAAATTTCCAAATCTCGCGGGGCGGCTCGGGCCGCGTCAGGAGTTGTTCGAAATCTCACGGGTCGGATCGGGTCTGGTCAGGCCAAACGTTATGGAGAAGCGAATCTTGATCTCGAGTTTTCTCCAGATCTTCCCTTCCCTACCTATTCAAGTCAATTGTCTTCGCGGAGAGCGCTAAACCGGCCATTCTCTTGACAACAATATCCGAGCTCTCTTCCAGGGCTTTCCAGCGAACCTATCCATTGCTACAGGGGTTAATTTTAAGTTATAAAAAAACCCCCGAGGGGATCAACATCTGCAAAAATACTCTCAATTTCGGTATCTTTGGCAGATATATGGATAATTTCGGGATTTTCGACGTCTTGGACAAATCTTGCCCCGTGGTAAAAATGAGGTTATTCGCCCCTGTAGCAATGGATAAGTTCGCTGGAAAGCCCTGGAAGAGAGCTCGGACAATTGTTGTCGAGAGAATGGCCGGTTTTGAGCTCTCCGCGAGAAAAATTGACTTGAATAGGTAGGAAAGGGAAGATCTGGAGAAAAGACAAGATCAAGATTCGTTTTTCCATAACGTGTGGCCTAAGTCTCCTCGATAAATCGCCTAAATTCGTGGCTGCACCGTATTCTCAGGCTCAGACTGCCGTTCGGCTGCAGCACCGCTTCAGATGGGAGAGGCAACGCTCTCACCGTCACTTAACGTGCAGCACCTCCAACGGCAGTGGAAACCACAACGATTGTATGATACCTACCGGTATTGGTATGCTTGCTCGCTATAATAGAAAACTTTGCGACTCGCGACATCTCAACATGTCCGTTTTCGTCCAGCGCCCATCATGGCATCATCATCAGCGACACACAAAACACAGACCAACAACTAACAACTGAACTGCTGCATTTCTACCAGACTAGCAGGTACTACTGCAGCAGTAGGTACACACTTTTATTGATTTTTTGGCGGATGCACAACTCGCTACTCAGCTACTCGTATGATATATATAATACGTGTACAATACCACTTTTGGTTTGTTTTTATTTTTTTCCTGGCGTATTCTTCCACCACAGATTGACTGGAGCCTGTCCTGTGACCACGGACTTGACTATGCGAGATAATGTGAGAACAACAACAACTGCAACAACAACAACAACAACTGGTTTATATTATACGGTACCTGGTATGTATTCCATACCTGTCTTACAACCTCGATGTCCCCTGGGGCGAGGATCTCGAACAAAGCTTGCGGCGAAACCTTGAGAGTGGCGCTGGACTTGATCGCCACGAAATCGCTTCCCGGGATAGATCTCTTCCACACCTGCTAAGCATAACCACCCAATACCAAAGATGTAAAGGTATCCCGTCCGGGGACGCAATGGAGAATACATGAGATGCCTTGAGCCATGGATGAAGGCGACCTACCCAGCACCGACACCCTGCGTCCCCAGACGGGATACCTTTACGACACAATAATACCAGGTACCACCGTCGCCACAAACAGGCAACAACAACATCAACGACGACGACGACGACGACGACAACAACAACAACAACAACAACAACAACAACAACAACAACAACAACAACAACAACAACAATAACAACACCAACAACAACAATAACAACAACGACGACGACGACGACGACAGCAGCAGCAGCAGCAGTGATTGCGAACGGATTTTGGAGAGGTTTTAGACGGGCGGTTGTCAACGTCATTCCGTTGCCCAAACTGAAAATCGGCTTTACATGTACTCTGTAGACTAGCCCGCCTGCTTTCTGCTGGTGCAGCAGCAGCAGCCTCGTCCCAGGCCACAAGTGTCCTGCAATATCATATTTCGCGTGTGTCATTCGTTACAAGCTACCTGTGGTACAGAACAGTACCGGAGGTACAAGTAACCGCCCCCTTCTGGTCCATCACGAGCAATGCTAATGCTCTGTTCTGCGACCGAAGACAGCAGCAGCAACAGAGAACAATCAAGGGCTCTATGTACGTATGCACGCATCGTATATATGTAGGTATCGTACATTGAAGTGAAGTCATACATGCGTATGCTGAAGCATACGTGAGATAGAGATCGCACTGCCGTTAGCTTGTGCCGTTATAGCAAAAGGCTTCGTAGTGGGCGTGTGTCGCCGCCTCTATGATGTGTTCTACCTGGTATGTAGGCACCACATACATGGTGAGCACAGCGGACCTTCACACCTTCACATGGCCGTCGTCCCGAACCGGCTTCCACCCCCCGTCGCTTGGGTCGAGCAGCCACTCTACGTCCTCCTTCACCTGCAGCACGAGGATCAACGACCAACCCATCCGCAGAACCGACACGTCGGGCTGGCTATGATATGAGCCATGAGCCACTACTGCAGTACAAGGCATGCCTGCTAGCTTCTCAGGAGCAGGATAGAACGACGAGGTCAACATGGAGTGAAGTTATTTCTTACGTCTATCTTGCATTTTTCTCTGGCACCCCAACACATGCCAAATCGCACCTTTTCTCGCCCTCCGGTCCCACGTTTGCTCAAAGCAGCAGACAGCCCACCCTTCCCCCATCGCTTGAAGAGGAAGGCTTCTGTGGAAGCGAGCATCATCGCCAGGATCAAGAGCATCTTGCCGCCGCATCCAGCAACCCGAGCTCCAGCCGTCTTTCTCCTCGAGCCAAGCACCATCGAGCCAGAACAATAGGAGGAGGACTCCCTTTGATTCCGTGAATCCACACCCATGTTTTGCTTGTGCAGTGCAGACGAAGGCATATACCCAGCCTGGAAGCACAGCACGCGAAATTATTGCGATGAACTGGCGGAGTGTTCACTAGCGACTAGAGCTGCAGTTTCTCACCCACATGCTGCGGTGGGATCGGGGCGGTGGTCGGCCCGTGTGCGTATTCTAAAGAACCCTCCCGCGGGTCATCGAACAACCAACAAAGCGCCCGGATGCCCGATGGACTTTCAAACTTTAAACAATTCCCAGCATTTTCCCAAGTGGTATGTGAGGTTGCCCCGCTTTGGTAATCCTTCTTGCTCTTGTTGAACTCCCCTTGGACAAAGAAAAGACTTACCTGGTGTACACTTAGCGCCGAGAGGCTCGTCCTGTGTGCACGATGCTGCGGCTTTCTCGTCACAGCTCTGTGCATCTGGTGCGTGCACCGCTACGCCAGAGAGTTCTCGCCTCGGAGACGCTAAATGCGACCGGAAGGCCATCCTCGCTTTTGATACGAAACGTGGCTTCCTTGGAACCGCACGCACTTGCACCCACTGGCAACGACAGCACTGCCAGCACACGATGGCTGATGCAGGCCGGTCGAAGACATGCCATAGATGCGGTAGGAGGGGCAAGACCGCTGGTATGTCCTCCGATGAATTCGGGGCTAGGACAGCGGAGAGGACTGGCTTCTAAAGGCGGTGGGAAGGGTGGCAAGGGTGGCAAGGATGGTGAAGACGACGGGATGTTTGATCGACTCAAGAAGACCTTTGAAGAGGAAATTGACAAGGTGCTCGTATTTCAGCAGTAGGACTTAGGTACGAGAGCTCTACTGAAAGTGTTGTTTGCCTGGGTGATTCGTAAGCGCAACAACTGGACGCTACTCGTGAAGCAGCACACGTTTGCGTGCGCAATATAAGGCAGCGTGGTCGGGTATTGCATGGGATTAAAAGTACGGTTATGGACAAGACCCAAAACGTACCTGGCACTGCTGTACACGCACACGCAGCTCAACGACGCTTGAAATTTTGGGCATACAGTGCAAAAGTACGAAGTATCCCTTGCCTCGAACTCCACTCTGCTGCCAACCACAAGGTGCAGCAGTGCCGTGACACAGCAGCATTACCGTGAGCACTGACGCGATAGACCATCCTCGGTTGCTTCGTATTCGATTAGCGAGTGTTGCCCAAGCAAAGGGGTGCCGAATTTCAATGGCAATGACTCGCATACCGGTGGTATACACAAACATGAATACATACCAGTATTCTGAATTGTATGCATATGCAGGCTCGCACCGGCTCTATCATAAGCCCCCCCCCGAAAAACGAAAAATCAACGACATACTTTCGTGTACAGCAGTAGTGGTCCCTCTATAGTGCCGGTGAAATCGCTTGGCACATATTGAAACCACCAGTAATGGCAGTATGCGGAGTAGTGCAGGTTGCCGCTATAGTGCCGGTATTTCCGACTGGCACATGCCGGCACTACAGAGGGACGGACCACTACTGTATTGCCATGAGCATGTCCATATAAACATGGACCATTACTATCAATAATATAGGTTGTTAAAAAATCGTATCATATGGCGACGGTTTGACAAGTATGCCAGGTACGCACCGCGGCAGCTGGACCATTTACGAGGTTTACTCAAATGAGGGTGGGAGTGTTCATGCGAGAAATAAGCAGCAACAACAACAACAACAACAAGGACATAACAATCAAGTTATACCGTTAACGGCTTCCCTTTTTTTATTCAGAACCCGAGCTTAAAGGAAAACCTGTCGAAGCTGAGGGAGATGGAGCAGAAGCTGAGAGAAAACCCAAACGTAAAAGAGAACCTGACAAAGCTTAAGGAGGCCGAGCAGAAATTCCGCGCCAACCCCAGCGTGAAGGAGAACTTGTCCAAGCTCAAGGAGGCAGAAAAAAAGTTCAGGGAGGACGCCAAGAACAAGCAGGTATGACATCCAAGTATCGCGCTAAATCATACTGCTATGCTTCTATTCACCCCTTTGGGACTTGAAGGGGGAAAAGTGTCGAAAATTGCGACGATTGCAGCATACCAGGTAGGTCACACGAAGCGGCCCGGGCTCCTGAGGTAGGGAATGCACCCGAGCAACGAGTACAATGCGACGACATCTCCGACACGCGCACAGCAGGATGCTTTTGATAGTCGCACTCCTGCGCGCTTCAATTTTCGGTAGGCGGTTGACAAAACAGCACCTGCGATAGGTTTGATCGCTATACCTGGGTCCCAAAAGGGTTAGACTAATACATTGGGACGCTGCTGCACACGCCCCCGCCTTTTTGCGAGTTGGCGTGTACAAACTTGATTATGCTGCAAGCTTTGTGACAATGGTCAGAGTGGAAGCCACAACAAAGTAGCCAGTCGTGTGCGTTGGGCGAGATATCGTGACTGCGAGTATGAGTACAATATGATGGTGTTTGCAGCGGTGGCAGAGCGAGGCATCATGGGTGGAGTGGAAGCCACAATCCACTACAAGGAGTTATCCATGAAAACGAGAGCGTTTTCAGTCGTACTCGTCCTTTCAGACAAGATGTTTAGCAGCAGCGATTCGGCACGAGTGAGTATGGTGCGTGCAACGGTCGCAAAAGCAAGTCATGACGTATCATGTACCGTAACCATGTCATTCATCAAGCTGTCTGTTGTCCATGTATATGGCCGCATGTATTCGTAGTGCCCTGGGCTGACCTCGCCTGACGCGATACACCGCTACACGCCACACGATGCTCGTTTTCTCGGGCTGACCACCGTTCTCCAAACTTGATACCTGGAAAAGATAAATATGCGCTCGCATTACCCTGATCCTACTGTAGTAGTGCTCTTGCTGTATGATACCTGACCTGATCGGTCGAACGCTCGATTCTGTTGCACGCTTTTGGCGGCCAGGGCGAGTTCGTGGAGCAGGCGGAGAAAGCGAGGGAGAGGGCGCAGCAGAGCGGTGGCGTGTTTCAGGAGAAGTTCCAAGCGCTAAAAAAAGCGTGAGCAACCGCTTGTAGTATCCATTAATAGCGTACAAACAGAAAAAAATGGAGTTCGTGCACAGCAGCATTGCGCAGCAATTCACGGCACCCGTCATACAAGTATTTCCGATGTTTCACAGACAGGAGGACTTGAATATCGCACCAGGAAGCTGGTAGGAAGCTGGCAGGAACTTGGTAGGAAACTGGTAAGAATCTGATAAATCGTTTAGTTAGTATTGGTGCTGTTGATCTATTCGTCTAATGGGCTCTCTACACCCTCGGCATACAGCAACCTATGCATCATACAAGCAACTGAGGTTCAGCATTCCTTTGTGAACGAAGAAACCGTCTTCATCAAGCGTGGTTTCACTTCAAACTGGGGAAAATCGCCCACCTGATGTGTATTAATATCATACTGGGGGGACATTTGTTGACCTTGCGAGTTTTTAACACAACTCTTACGATTCGAGAGGTTTATTTATCACAAGTAAGTGTAAGGTTGAAGTGGTTTTTAACACAAGTCTAAGGTGCAAGTGATTAAGATTGCTAATGTCTCTGTCTGTCGTTTTTAACTGGTGATGTTTAGGCTGAAGGAAGGTCTGGCCAAAGCCAGTGGAGCAGCTGGCGACGGCGGTTCCGAGGGGAAAGGCGGAGCAGAGAACGAGTTCGTGCGAGCCTCCAAGGAGAAATTCTCCGACGCACAGCAAGCCGCCAATAAAAACACTGTGTTCAACAAGCTCAGGTGAGGCCAACCACATCATTAAAATGTGGCCAGCAGTATTTACGACTGGACCCAGCTTCGACACAATGGTTGATAGTCTGCACTACCTCCTCATTACATCTTCATTCCGAGAATTTTCCCAGGAAGTCGACAATCGGCAAAAGGGTTGATAGTCCAAGCTAACTCGTTACATCTTCATTCCGAGAAATTCCCGGGCGGTCGGGTTAGGGTTAGGGTTTTAGTCAGTACCAGTATATTTAACCATTTTGTCGAAGTTGGGTCAAGGTCTATGTAGCCCTCGATGTGGGTGTCCCACATTATTGTGTTATTTTTGGCGTAGCCATGGTTGACCCACTCAAACCCTAACCCTATCCCTAACCCTAACCCATACGAAATAAAGGCTGAGCAACGTGCCGCGACGTGCCATGGGGCAAAATGGTTGGAAATGTCTAATAATGTGCATCACTGGCTGCCTGCGATTTTGTGAGCGCGGTTACGTGTAACGGTAGCGACGGGGACGCTTCTTCGCCTGTAACCCTTGCGCCACTGCAGAAAGCATCCTGCTCTTAATACAAGTAGTTTATCCCCGAAAGCGAGGATGCAGTTCTGAAGAGGTTAAGGAGGCATTTTTCGAGGAGGCTTGAAGATGTCCCTTTGACGGAATATTGTCCCCCGTTCTTTCGTCGCGGATCTGTTGGGGCACGCCACCCTCCTCCCTCTAGACACCATCCTCTCCCCTCTAGCCGAATCGTGATTCTAGAGGACATGGCACATTATTGCGTCGTATGCTGGCCGCACGGTATCTGACGAGCAGATGCGCTTCGCCAAACAACAAGAGCAACGATAGGATAGTCCCCCACCTGAGCGCAACAGCTTCTGCAGAAAGAACCGTTGGCGAACATATGCGCTTTGCCGAACAAGATGAGAAACCACAGGATAACGCACCACCTGGACATGACCGCTTCTGCAAAATGAGCCGGTGGCCGATGCTATCTTATGTAGCATGCACATTCGCCGAATATGATGAGCAATAATAGGATAGTCCCCCATCTGAGCATAACCGCTTCTGCAGAAAGAGCTGTTGGCCGATGTCAACGTATATAGCATGCACATGCGCTTCGCCGAACAAGATGAGAAAATATTAGGGTGTTTGCGAGATACCTAAAAATTATTTGGTTGGCTTAAAAAACACATGAAACCAACGAACGTCATAACCGAAAGCCAACCCAATCCAAGGGAAAATAGGTTAGAAGTGCCATTTTGGCTCTTTTTACCCACATCCCTACCTAATTGTTCTTGGGTTGGGTTGGCCTTGGGTTATAATGTTCGTTGGTTTCATATGTTTTTCTATCCACCTGAACGCAACTGTTTCGGCAGAAAGAGCCGTTGACCGTTGCTAACGTATGTATCATTCGCCGCGTGTGGTTAATCTGTCGTGGCTGTCATGACCATCGACCTTGCAGGGGTGGCGCGCAGGATTTCCGAGAAGCCGTATCGGGAGCCTCGTCCGAGCTTTTCACGCCCGAAGGAAAGGAAGCGGAAAGCGCGGTTGTAAAAAAACTTAAGCAGCCCAAGAAGTCGAAAAAGAAAAAAGAGGACAAGAAGAAGGGGGTCGACGCGGTAGAGGGCGAAACGGAGGAGGGGGAGGGGGAGGAAGAGGAGGAGGAGTAGGAGAAGGGGGGGGTGAGGGGCTTGATGATTGTTAAGACAGCGGGGGAGGCGTGGGAGAGACTACAGGAGCGGCTCAAGGAGTCGCCCATCATCCAGGCAAGAAGAAAAAATAAGTACAGTTTTTTCTTGCCGCTGAAAGAATACATGTGTGCCGTCTTCTAACGTTACAACTTACCAGGTACCAGTATGGTATCGGATACCTAACTACCAAGCGTTCTATAGCTTAGCAGGTATTGGACTACCGTCAAGCTTATCCGGCCGTTTTTGCCGCAATTTTTTGTTTTTCCAGGAGTTGCTGGGAGCAAGCAGGGTGGTTTCGTCCGGTTCGTTGGGGCAAGGCGCGAAGGCTGCTAAGGACACTGTCAAGGACAAGGTGGAAGACGTACAAGAAGCCTGGGAAACCAGCCAGGTGACCGATTACTGCAGCGGTTTTAGTTTTGTTTTTCATGTTGACCGATTGCTGCCGTAGGCTCTCTATTTATTTTCATTTTGTAGCTCAAAAGTCATTATTTCTTTACATTTTGTAGCTCAAAAATCCATATTTCTGTACATTTTGTAGCTCAAGAATCACTGGCTTGCGCCATTATGCCAGCCGGAAGCAGAACCTGCGTTACTTGCCGCCTGTGTTTTGTGTCCACTGTACGAAGCACGGCATCGTCCTCCTTTGCGGGCGTTCCTCTGGCGGTTGTTGTCGGTACTGTAGGGGGTACTCTGCGCTGTTGACGTGTTCTTTATCCGAGGGACGTCTTGAGATCTTCGCGCGTACCTCTGCGGTCTGTTAGTAGTTATCGCTATTAATAGCAGGTGGACGGTATGTACCTGCCGGGTTCGAGGCGTTTAACCTTCTTCGTTGACGCCTTCTCGTGACACTTCAGTGATGTGTTGATATCAATAGTCGATTTGCTTGGGAGCTAAATTACTCCTCTTCGGCAATATGTAGCTAGCTGATTCCCCTTGCTGAATCCCACTAGACCTTCCAAACCAAACCCTGTATGCGGTGCATCCTATCACACTTCAACTTGAAACCGTTAATTTTGCCCGGGGCATCGCCTGGCCAAACTGTGCGACAGTCGCCGACTTCGGCTATTATGCTCCTTACGTGCTAAGGAACGCCCATACCGCCCTCCTGTTGAGTGTCTGATGTCGTCTCCTATACAACAGTAATTAAGTGTTTTTTTTGCTCCTTTGTAACGCTTACGTTTGAAGATACGTCAACCTCACAATGAATATGTGTACACAACCCGTAACACGCGCGATCTGAGTATCACACACAGCTTGCCAAGATGAGTTTCGACGAAATCCTAGATCTCACAGCTGTAGTGTATTTTTAATTTTTTATAAAAAACGAGACAAGTAATTGGTGGGGTCACATATTACGAGAGAGTTAATTGGTGGGATTATGGTACAGCCGACAGGACACCGGACCATGAGCAGCTCTGAATGCATGGAGAAGGACCCGCTCAGCTTGGTCAGCATTATCGACGGCAATTATGAAGTTATCCATTTTTGTTTGTATACTTTGTCAATCGTCTTGTTGTTGTTAGCTCTTCGGCCACATGTTTGATGCGGGGTTAAATATTTTGTATGCCCGCTTTTTATCTCTACGCAGGAGGAGCACGATCTTTGGTCGCATATTTGACTTGGGGTCGAAACTGATACACCCCGTTTTTTTCTGTATATTTGCGCAGAAGGCGAGCATCGAAAGCCAGCTTCTCGTGGCTGTCGATAAGGTTACTCAAACTTTTGTCAATCCTCCCAGCCTCCCGATTGTAGTAGTTCGGCCGCATGTTTGACACGGGGTTGAATCTGATATAACCCCGCTTTTACCTCTGCGCAAGAGGAGCACGCTTTTCGGCCGCACGTTTGACGCGGCATTGAATCTGATATATCCCCGCTTTTATGTCTACGCAAGAGGAGCACGCTTTTTGGGCCGCATGTTTGACGCGGGGTTGAATATGATGTATCCCCCCCTTTTTTTTTTATCTCTGCGCGGGAGGCGACCATCGCGAGCCAGGCTTCTCTTAAACTTGTCAAGCCTGCCAGCCTCCCGATTACAATAGTTTCGGCCGCATGCTTGACGCGGGGTTGAATCCGATATATCCCCTTTTTTGTTTTATCTCTGCGAAGGACGCGACCATCGCGAGCCAGCCCCCCGGTTACAACAGCACGCTCTTCGGCCGCATGTTTGAACCGGGGTTGAATTTGATATGTCCTAGCTTTTTTTATCTCTTTTCAGGAGGCAACCATTGCGAGCCAGCTCCTCGTGGCTGTCCGCACTAGGAATCTGAACGCCATGAGACGCTTGTGTTCGGTGCGATCGGAGCGACTGACGGGCGCACTAAAGCGGCGGGATGGGCAGGGGCATACGCTCATGCACTGGGCGGCGAAGTCGGGGGATGTGGAAATGCTGCAACTCTTAGCAGGTGCTTGGTGTGCTATGGGTGCTGTTACCACGGCTTACTCTTAACAGGTGTTTGGTATGCTGTACGTATTGTTACCTCGGCTTGCTCTTAGCAGGTGCTGGGTATGCTCTATGTGCTGTGTATTTGACCACGGCTTGTCCAGAAGGTCGTTGAGTGTGGAAGCTCCAGCGAGTTGAAATGGAACGTAAAAGTGACGACAATATACAAATATCAAGTATGAAAACGTAAAAATGTAAAAATGTGTAGTTATCACAACCTACTGACTGTTGTCCAACGTATTTTGCATATCATGCATCATGACGTGTCATAACGTGATCATAACGTACTGACTGTCCAACGTATTGTGTCATGACGTGTCATGACATGTCTTGACGTTATCATGACGTGTCATATGACGTGCCATGACGTGCACCACGGCGACGCGGACGGTTGTGTCGCATCCGAACAGACTCCGGATGCCCCACGACCGACTTCAGCACTGATGCCGTCGGTATGGCTCCTCTCCATTGGGCAGCCACGGAGGGGAGGCTGAGGGCGTCAGCGTGGCTTCTTGGGCCGGGGGGCGCGGATCCGGAAGGGCGCGACAAGCAGGTGGGATCGTGAGATTAGCCCTGGTGTTATTGTTGTTGTTGTTGTTGCTGCTGCTGCCGCTGCTGAAACGTGTTGCTTTCATTTTTGTTGCTGCTGTTGATGCTGCTGCTACTGTCCCTGCGTTCCTTACCGCTCCTCTGCCTATCCTCCCCTTGCTTCTAGTTTCTTTACCTTCTCTTCCGTCCCATCTTCCTTTTCATTGTCTTGTCCGTTCCGTTTCGTGTCTCACCCTTGTTCTTTCGTTCTTCTTTCCTTTTTTTCGAAAACGTCAGGGATGCACGGCGCTCGTCATCGCCGCCCAATACGGGTTCGTGGAGCTCGTGATATTTTTGACCAGCAAAGGCTGCGACCCGGCATCAGTGGACAGCGTGGGAGACTCCGCCTTGCACTGGGCCGCCTACAAAGGTGGGATACGTGTGACGTCTATATATTTCTAACGGGTACGTTTAACGGGTACGTGTAACGGCCACGTGTAACGTCTACGTGTAACGGTGTAACGGCTACGTGTAACGGCTACGTGTAACGGCTACGTGTAGCGTCCACGTGTAACGGCTACAGTACATGTAACGGCTACGTGAAGCGGCTGCGTGTAACGGCATCGTGTAACGACAACCTGTAACGGCTAGTGTAACAGCTACATGTAACGGCTACGTGTAAAAGCTACGGGTAACGTCTACTCGTTACGGCTACGGGTAACGGCTACATGTAACGACTGTCTATTACGTTTGGGTATAATGCCTACGTTCAACGGCTACCTGTTACGTTTGGGTGTAACGGCTACGTGTAACGACCACGTGTAACGACCACGTGTAACGACCACGTGTAACGACCACGTGTAACGCCTACGTGTAACGCCCACGTGTACGCCTACATGTAACGCCTACGTGTAACGTGTAACGGCTATGCCTATCGGCCACTCGTAACAGCTACGTATGTGTAATAGCTACATGTAACGGCTAGTGCAACGGCTGCGTGTAATGGCTAAGCGTTACGGCTACATGTAACGGCTACGTGTAACGGCTACTCTTAACGACTACTCATAACGGCTACGTGTAACGCCGCCACGTATAACGGCTACGTGTATCGGCTACGTGTAACGGGTGTGTGTAACGGCTACGGATAACGGCTACTCGTAACGCTTACGTGCTTTAGATACGTGTATATATCGGCTGAATGTAACGGCTACGTGTAACGGCTACGGATGACGGCTTCGTGAAACGGCGTAACGGCTACGTGTGACGGCTACGGGTAACGGCTACATGTAGCACCTGTACGTGTAACGCCTACGTGTAACGCCTTCGTGTAGCGGCTACGTGTAACGCCTACGTGTAACGGGTATGTATAATGCCCACGGATAACGGCTACTCGTAGTGCCTACGTGTAGTGTGTAATGGAAACATGTACTGGCTACGTGTAACGGCTAAGTGTAACGGCTACTCGTAACGTGTAATGGCTTCGTGTAACGGCCACGTGTCACGGCCACGTGTAACGGCTACTTGTAACGGCTACGGGTTACGACTACGTGTAACGGCTACGTGTAACGGCTACATGTAACGGCTACGTGTAACGGCTACGTGTAACGGCTACATGTAACGGCTACGTGTAACGGCTACGTGTAACAGCTACTCGTAACAGACACGTGTAACGGCTATGTGTAACGGCTACGTGTAACACCTACGTGTGGCGCCTACGTGTAACGGCTACATGTAACGGCTACTCGTAATGACTATGTGTAACGGCTATGTTTAACGGCTACGTGTAACGTCTACGTGTAACGGCTACGTGTAACGCCTGCGTGTAATGGCTGCGTGTAACGGGTATGTATAACGGCCACCGATAACGGCTATTTGTGACGCTTACGTGTAATGTCTACGTGCAACGTGTAACGGCTACGTAGTACGGCTTCGTGTAAAGGCTACGTGTAACGGCTATTCGTAACGGCTACGTGTAACGGCTACTTGTAACGCCTACGTGTAACGGCTACGTGTAACGGCTACGTGTAACGCCTATGTGTAACAGCTGCGTGTAGCGGGCATGTATAACGGCTACAGACAGCGGCTACTCGTGACGCTTACGTGTGATGTCTACGTGTAACGGCTAAGTGCAACGGCTTCGTGTAACGGCTACGTGTAATGGCTATTCGTAACGGCTACAGGTAACGACTAATTTTTTAAGGGCTACGTGTAACAGCTATGTGTAACGGCTACGTGTAACGGCTACGTATAACGGGTACGTGTAACGGCTATGTGCAATGGCTACATGTAACGGCTACGTGTAACGGCTACTCGTAACGACTACTCGTAGCGGCTACGTGTAACGGCTACGTGTATCACCTACGTGTAACGGCTACGTGTAACGGCTACGTGTAACGGCCACCTGTAACGGCTACTCGCAACGGCTACGTGTAACGGTTTATGTGTAACGACTGCGTGTAACGGAAACGTGTAACGGCTATATATGACGGCTACGTGTAACGGAAACGTGTAACGGCTATATATAACGGCTACGCGAAACGGCTACGTGTAACGGCTATGTGCAACGGCTACATATAACGGCTACGTGTAACGGCTACGTGTAACGGGTACGTACAACGGGTACGTGCAACGGCTACGTGTAACGGCTATGTGCAACGGCTACGTGCAACGGCTACGTACAACGGATACATGTAACGGCTACGTGTAACGGCTACCCGTCACGACTGCTGTACTAAGGGCGTTTGCGAGATACCCACTTAGGTTGGGCAGGAGTTGGGTAGGAAAACATGCAATAATAGTATTGAACCCGTCGAACGTCACAATTCCAGGCTAACCCAAACCACGAAAAATCAGGCAAAAAGTAGGTTAGAAGTACGTTTTCCTACCGATTGTTATTTTCTAACCTAACTTTCTCGTGGGTTGGTTGGCCTTGGGTTATGACATTCGTCGGTTTAAATACTATTTTTACATTTTTTCCAACCCAACAGAGTTTGGAAATCGCAAACACCCTATTAACGACTGTAACGGTTACGTGTATCACCCACGTGTAACGGCTACCGGTACGTGAAGCGGCTACGTGTAACGGGTATGTGTAACGGCTACGGATAATGGCTACTCGTAACGCCTACGTGTAATGGCCACATGTAACGGCTGAGTGTACCGGCTACGTGTGACGGCTACGTGTAACGGCTACTCTTAACGGCTGCGTGTAACGGCTACGTGCAACGGCTACGTGTAACGGCTACATATAACGGCTACGTGTAACGGCCACCTGTAACAGCTACGTATAACGGCAATGCGTGACGGCTACTTGTAACGGCTTATGTGTAACGGCTACGTGTAACGGCCACGTCCAACGGCTATTAATAGGTGTAACGGCTATGTTGTAACGGATACATGTAAGAGATACGTGTAACGGCCGTATACATTAGGACTACGTGTAACGGGTATGTGTAACGGCTACGTGTATCGGATACATATAACATATAACGGCTCTATGTGTAACAGCTGGAAGTATATGTGTAACGGCTATATGTAACGGCTACATGTAACGACCACGTGTATTGACCACGTGTAATGACCACTTGTAACGACCACGTGTATTGACCGCGTGTAACGACCACGCGTATTGACCACGTGTAACGACCGCGTGTAACGACCACGTGGAACGACTGCGTGTAACGGCCAGCAGTCGTCACAAGTAGGGTGTTTGCGGGATACGAAATTTGGTTGGATAGGAAAACAAATGATAATAGTATTGAAAGCGACGAACGTCATAATGACCCAAGACCAACCCAACCCACCAAAAAATTGCAAAAAACGGGCTAAAATGACACTTATAACGCTTACCTATAGCCTAATTTTTCGTGGGTTGGGTTGGCCTTGGCTTCTGACGTTCGTACATTTCAATACTAATATTACATTTTTCCTACCCAACTCCTACCGTTCGTATCCCGCAAACGCCCTAGTGTCATATTGGCCCATTGTACTTCCGTCTCTATCCATCGTACATATATTAGGGTGTTTTCGATTTCCAAACTCTGTTGGGTTGGAAAAAATGCAAAAATAGTATTGAAACCGACGAATGTCATATAACCCAAGGCCAACCAACCCACGAGAAAATTAAGAAAATATAAATAAAAACGTGGCATGCATAGGAAAATATGTTTGCAACATGATTTTTCGCTGATTTTTCGTGGGTTGGGTTGGCCTTGAATTGTGACGTTCGACGGTTTCAATACTGTTACTATATATTTTCTCTTTTCCTACCCAACTCCTACCCAACCAAAGTTGGTATCTCGCAAACACCCAATTGGCGTACGTAGTGAAATTTCGTGTCAATCCCGTTGGGGCTTCGAAGGAAAATGCGTCAGGAAATGCGGAACAACCTAGGCCGCTGGGGTAGAGGGTGTCACGGATGGAGTATCCGAACTTCAACGCATGGAGCTGCACGACACGCTGACAAATTATTTTATTTTGTTTTATTTTATTTTATTTTTATCCTCCGGCGGATGGAGAAACATGAAAGCTTAAGCTCACCACACCTCCACGTATTTTCATGCGTGTCCGTGTGTCAATTTCACTCAAATGCATTGGCAAACCCAGCGTTAGCTGGCGTATCCTTCGGTTCCCGTGGCAACGGCAGCGCGAGCTGCCGCTACCGACGGTCACCGTTGCTGCTAATAATAGGTGTTTGAGTTGGTAATACAGGGTTTTTTTGCGGGACATCGCATTTGGTTGGGTACGAAAACATATTATAATAGCATTGAAACCGAAGGACGCCACAACCCAAGGCCACCCACGACAAACTAGCTACTAATAAACGGCCAGAATGGGCCCTTTTTGCCCGCGGCCCTAGGAAGACCCACAAGGTTCGTTGGTCGGGATAACTAAAATTTGGTCGGGATATAACTCCAACCCAACAAATTTCACCAAAAATTGAGCAAACGCCCAATCAGGTTTTTGATGTTTTACGGTTTCATTTTTTTTCCAACCCAACAGAATTTGGCAAACTAAACTGGACTTTTTGGGAAATAAAAGGGAACAAACTAAACTGGACTTTTTTCTGTTCTTTTTTTTTTTAATGATTATTTCGTTTTTTCTGTTTTGCGTCTGTTTTTTTGCTCCCAGGCTGCAGTTCATGGGCGAAGTGGAGTACTCCCTCTCTCAAAGGAGCTTCCACATCACGCTCCTCAAGGGGGTTTCCACCGCCGAAGTAGAGGAGGCGTGCATCAAGTTGCATGAAACGCTGGCCAGAGCGGAAGCCCTGGAGGCAGAGAAGGTGAACTTGTTTTTTATATTTCAAATCCGTCAGCTGTAAGTTGGGCCAATTGAATGGATTGAACTGAACACCCACATGTAATGAAGGGAGGGGAGGGGGGGGGGGGGGGGGGGCAGGGCGGCGGATACCTTGTTTTGTACTTGTTTTTTTGTGATTTGTTAGTTTTTGGAGGGGGAGGGAGGAGGAGGGAGGAGGAAGGAGGGGAGGGTAGGGGGTGGAGAGGGGGGGGTGTACTCATTTCATGCATAGCCGTAGTCTTAAGACCATAGACCCTCGCATCCCTACAATGACGGGACGGAGCACGTCGGGTTTTCACCGACTAGGCAGACATCGCGTGCACCAAGCGCGAAGCGCCGCGAGGTGTCCGGCGAGTCGCATGAAGGGTGAGCTGCATCCTACTAAAGAACCGCTTGCGAGACGGACTTCGGCACCTTGTGCGTACTTTCTTGCATATAGATGACAGCTTGGAAACACTTAATTTGTTTTCTGGTGTGGCCACGTCCAGAGACGGGTTGGGGGGCGGGAGCGGGGGCGGGGGGCGACGCGGGGGAACAGGAACAACAAAACAGAAAAAGGAGGGGGGGGTCAACCCTAACCCCTAACGCCAACCCTGTACCAGCAGAGGGTAGCAGGAGGTGACTAGAATGGAGACGCAGACTCGCGATGCTGTGAGCAGGCCGGTCCGCGGGTAGATGTCGACAAGGTCCCCTCCCACCCCAACCACGACCTTAATCCTAACCAACCCTAACCTCAGCCCCAGCCCCAACCCTAACCCTAACCCCAACGCTAACCCCAACCCCACTCCTGTACCTGCAGGGGGTAGCAGGAGGTGACCAGGATAGAGACGCAAACTCGCGCCGCTGTGAGCAGGCCGGTCCTTGGGTAGGTGTCAAGCAGGTCCCCCTCCACCCCCGTCCCGAAAGTAGCGTAGGCGCCCCACGACAGAGAGAGGTAGGTCGCGGTTGCTAACATCATGGAACACACTGGCAGAAAATACAGAAAAGTCGATACGCGAGCGAGTTCGATGGGGAGGTTAGGACGGGAGGGGAGGAGGGAAGGGGGTGGGGGATTTGAACTCGGTTGCAGCCTAAGCAAGGGTGATACGGGGGGACGGAAGAGAAGTAGTGAAAAGCGAGGGGCAAGCCGTTGGTACGTGGGCGTACGGCGATTACTTCCCTCTTGCTGCCGGTATTCTAGTATCATGCGGCGATCCTCAGTCGTTCTACCCTACATGCTGTAGGGTATTATACGGTGCAGCCAGTCTCCTGAGTAGTGCCGTCCTGTGTAGTGCCTGGTATTATTTTTAAGAGTGTGATGTCCCAGAAATTTGGTAGTGCTGGCTAAAGGGATTGCAGCCCTTGGTTAAATCTGGGGTCCAGACTCAAAGCCGGACGGACCCCATATTGTGCTTTTGTTAGATGTACCCCATAGCCACTGGGCTAACAGTCAGCCTCCTGAGTCGTGCCATCCTGTTATACTAGTGTAAGATTAAAAGAGTTCTGTGTCCCAGGAATTTGGCAGTGCTGACTAAAGGGATTGTAACCCTTGAGGAAATCTGAGGTCCAGGCTTAACAGCCAAAAGGACCCAATTGTGCTGTTGCTAGATGTAGATCATAACCACTGAGCTGGCGGGTCAGCGCGGACTGTTAGCCCAGTGGTTTCGCTGTACGTCTATCATCACGGTATCGTTCGAGCGATGTACAGTGGTAGTCTCCCTATAGTGCCGGTATATGCTAGCCAACAGTACCTGAAGTATACCGGACACCGGCACTATTGGGTATATTGCCGATACTGGTACTAATATAGTGGGTTCCAGTCGTGCCAAGCGATGTCACCGGCACTATATCGGCAATAGGCACTATTCAACGGGCACTATAGATAGGGAGACCCCCACTGTATCGGGGAGATAGCGCGATGTCAAAAGGAAGCGTAGCTTACTTGTGACAAGAAACGGCTCGTACGGGCAGGTTTTGACATACTTTGCGCGTACGTAGGCCGTTCGTACGTAACGCAAGCATTTTTGTGCGATTGCGTACTCGGTCTCGCTGCTGTGTGGTTTGAACGCAGCGGGATTTCGTTTTTTTTATCGTTTTTTATCGTTTTTTTTAACGTTGACTCGGCCTTGCTGCTGTGTGTTTTGACTGCGGTGCGATTTCGTTTTTTTTCTTTTTTTTTACGTCGAACACACACGGCTAACTGCAAGTACGAGGCACTCTTGCCTCGTTTACCACTCTACTATGAACTACCATGTAGGTTTCTGTATAGACGAGGACAACATGGCGGTTTAACATCCATCGCACAACAAGAAACTCTTTTGACCAGGTTCTTATCCAAAGCACCCCACACGACGCCAACGCCAACAATAAGGCCGCGATCGGCTAACATTGGCAGTCAGTGATCTTGTTTTGCTTCGTACCTTGTACCTAATACCTGGTATACGGTTTATTATATTCCGTCATGTAGTTCCCTATGTGTTACCCTAGGATCACTACAACGGAGGGTCTAAATATGTCCGACCATGCAATACCGTACGCAAGTAGGATTGATAAAAACAAAAATATTGTACGCAACTGATTTTGGTAGTAAAAAACGAGCAAACTCCACGCGCAACTCCTTTGACTCAAATACTTTGGGCTGTGCACGACTTGGCCTAACTTCGACAAAATGGCTGAAAAAGAGTTGTCTCTAAACACTAACCCGAACCCCGACCGCTCGGGACATTTGTCGGAATGAAGATGTGAAGATGTATTGAAGAGTTAGTGTGGACTATCAACCATTGTGTCGATGAAGATGTAATGAGGAGTTGGTGTGGACTATCAACCATTGTGTCGATGAACATATAATGAGGATTTACTGTGAACCATCAACCATTGTGTCGAAGCTGGGCCAAGTTGTAACTGCTACTGCCAATTGCGTTGTAGTATGTACGACGGCTCCTCTTGCGCTGGGCCACTCCTGCGCTCTGTTTTGCGTTGCCCACCGATTTCATCCTACTAAGATGGCGTTTTACGCAGAGGGGACGTCAAAATATGAGATATGCTCCATCCGAAGATGGTGTTATACAAAGAGGGTGTACTCTCTTCCGAAATGGCTATACATGAGCATGGTTTCCCACGCCGCGTGGTGAGGCCTCATCATGAGGCTTGCTCGTGAAAATACCGGGGATTTGGTTTCCGCGGAAATCACCCCTGCAAGGCAAATTTCGTATACACGAGGTTACACCAGATGCCCTTTTAGAACTACTGTACCCGCGTTTTGGGGGACAAATCACTTGGAATTAGTATGGGATAAATTTTGCAGTGGTGAAAGAAACGCCAACAGTCTGCCTACTGTAGCACCCCTTGGCGAAGAGCGCACCGCTGTATTTTTCCGCCACAACGCTGTCACCGTTTTTTTTTCGGGGGAGAAACGCGGCTGCGTAGGAAGTATGGAGCAGCGTTCCAAGCCATGACCAATGCACAGGAAAGGCATACTGGCGTTTTCTTTTTCTCATGGTTTTTGACGCCATGTTACCCATAGAAGAGAATCGTACGGGGTTGTTCCCAACGTGCTCCATCTCCTATCTACCAGGTATCTATGATATGTACTTCCAAACAATCACGGGAAACCTCTGATACAAGCGAAGGTAACACGGACGTTCGCTGGCTACCCGCCCCGCCGCGGGAAAAATACAACAACGCTTCCCAACCGTGCTACCTATTTGTCGTCAACTACTAAAATCAACAAATCGCCCCCGACACCTCACAATTGCCAGGGTTGGCTACGGTCGAAAGCATTGCCTGCGGTAGCTGGTCTCAGGGTAAGAAAAATAGGACACCCCTTGCCGCCTCAAGCACGTGCGATTGATCACCCCCCCC
>JAYJMJ010000309.1:284464-297015 GCA_036873875.1 Laminaria ephemera
GTGGTAGTATTAATAGTAGTGGTAGTGGTAGTATTGGTAGTTACAGTAGTAGTAGTAGTAGTAGTAGCAGTAGTAGTAGTAGTAGTTGCACTAGTAGTAGTAGTGGCAGCAGTTATCCCCGTGCTCTTTCGCGTTGCCTTGCATCCTGTGCTAATACAAAGTATGCGTTGTTTTCGTTCATGGAATTCTGCCGTTTTTGTTTTCTTGTGTATCGCTCTCTATGTCGCTCTGTTTGTCGCGCTGCCTTGCCTCTTTTGTTTATACGAAGTATGAGTTATTTTCGTTCGTGGCGTTCTGCCGTTTTTGTTTTCTTGTGTGTCGCTCTGTTTGCTCTGTTTGTCGCTCGGTATCCTCCTCAGGCGGCAAGAGCAGCAAAGGAAAACCCGAGAACAGGCCAGGACGACCTGGGGTAGTCAACCCATCGCGTGCACAACTTACAAGGATAATATGATTACAGTGGGGGGCTCCCAATGGTGCCGGTATATGCCAGCCTAATACACCGGCACGAGTCAGGGCAGCAGCACGATTGGGAGTAGGGTATATACTCCGCTGTAACTGTACTATGTGCGTTGTTAGTGTGTGAATGCCATTGTTGGGAAGACAGGCAACACGCGTGCAAAAAAATAGTAATATGTACAGTAAAAAACGTTTGTTTATTTGTGACGATCATTGGAGAGAGTAGTTGGTGACCACAGAGCTTGTCTCTCTAGGATGAGGCATCGGCACGGGCACTGGGGGTGCTGGATATCGATGGGTGGAAATAATAGTTTAATGTGGAGAACACACAACATGCATTGGAGAGACAGCCAACACGCGTGCACAAGAAAAGTACCAGGTATATTTTACTGTAAATTTTGTGCGTTAGTTCGTGAAGACGACCATTATTGGAGAGACAGCCAACGAGCAGTGATGACAACGATGGGGAGACAAACGCAAAAGCTACGTAGAAGATCGATCTTCTCGGGCGCGTCAATGCCACTTTTGGTGTCAAACAGTGTTCTTTACTGTGATGGCGTCTTTGATGATAAGGCTCCTGATATGTCGCAGCGGAAGGCTTCAGGAGGCTTCAGGCTAAGTACGGTTCCTTCAAACTGAACAATAATGCTGTCATTAGTTTCCCAGAAATTATACGAGTAGTTGGTTTGTCCACGCGGTATTTCAGAACGCTCAACAATAGTGCAATGGTAGATGGGTCCACACTACCTGGTAACTCATTAGACATAATAATTTCGAGAATTTGCCCACCGGGGGTTGGGGTTACCGGTAGGGTTAGGGTCTAAAGTCGAGTATATTTCAACCATTTTGTCGAAGCTTGGCCAAGGTCTATACAGCCCTCGTGCGAAAGGGTTCTTCCAGGTCGTGGTGCCTTGTACAAGGTCTCTTCAAACACCCCTTTCGAACTGCAACCACATTGTTTGGGACAAAGTACTTGGAAATAGTGTGGGATAATTATTGCAGTGGTACAAGTCTCCTCAGCTAAGGTGCCTCTCAAGCACTGGGTTGTAGTTCTTTTCCCGGAATTGGGTAATAATCGGTTTATTATCCATGCGGTTTTGCAGGAAGCTCCAGACTGGTGCCTTATACCAGGTAGTATATACGCACGATGTTGCAGTAATTTTCCCGGAGATGTAGTTTGTCTCTCGTCTATCCGTGCGGTGATAGGTGATACGGCTTGCGTCCGGGCTAATTGATGTACTCGTACGCAAGAACAACCAACCATACAATCAACCAACTCAACGGACGTGTTTTTGTTGCGGAACTCCAGTCGAGCTTCGCAGGGTACTGGTCCAGTCCAATCAAGTTTGGACGTGAACGCGATGAATGAATATCATAGCTTACCCTACACGGGAAACCTAGTGGTACCAAACACTCACTACCTAACACTCACTGCCTTCGAGTAAAGCAAGAGCATATCCAACAGTCTTGGCTTGACTTTACTTTACTGGGCGTCGAAGTCTGCCTGCCCATGCACCGTTTGTTCCATCTAATCATTACGGTAGGCGAAGAGGTTGGCTGTTGCTCTTGCTGTCCTGTTGTCCTAACTACTATATACCAGGTATCAGAACAAAATAACAAACCTATTGCTACCCACCACAATAGCAGCTACCGGCTATTTCCACATTTCTCATCACAACACCCTCCTCCTCGTTGTGTACTAGATGATTCAAGAAACGGAAAGACAGCCCCGGTTAAAAAATAAAAATACATGGCGCGCCATTCCGCCCACACCAGGCAAGGCAAGGCGGGCCGGCAGACGCGACGCCATGAGACAATCCACCAATGGTCATGTCTCTAGTAGCCCGCGCCCATTTCGGGCAACGCCATGAAATGAAGCTAAATAGAACTACTCGCCGAAGACAAGATAAAAATATCACGCCAGCCACAGGAATTCATTCGTGTCCCGCAAGGCTGCGTGCACTCGCGCGTCTCCCGTGCATCATCTAAAGCACCCAACATAAATAAACCAATCAGACAAACCGGACAAAACAGACACATAAAATCGCACCAGCTGCGTCAAGGTCAACACTGTGGGCATCGTCTGCATATTTTACATCAAGACACCTAGAGGGGGCGTAGCTAAGCGAGCCCCCTCCCGATCGCATGAAAATTAACAGCACACCCAACACCCAAATCACAAAAATACCAAAAAAAAAATACAGGAAAACGAATCCAGAGGCACATCGACATAGATAGAGGTGCCCACAGACATAACTTGCCTTTGGGTCTAACTTAATTCCACGAGACTACGATTGTGATTTTTCCCCTCCCCCTCCTGAATTCCAGCTACGGCTATGGCCGGCACACCAACTCCTTCACTTCAACCTCAAGCACTACTTTACCCGCGTGCCAAAAAAACGTGCCAAAAAAAAAAATTGCACGCCAGCGGACACTTTTTCCGTACCCGCCTGTAGAAGCGACACAAAACACAAACCAAACAAAACAAAACCACACAAACCCGGCCAAACCCAACCCAACCCAATCCAAACCGCCACGTAAATACTGTCGAATGTCGAACGCCCTACTGAATTCGGTCTACGCCCTCCCCCCCTGACCTGCCGCTAGAAATGCTGCGTAGTACCGCTATTAATAGTAACGCTAGTAACGCTATACGTGACACGCGTGAAATAAAAGGGGGTGACTTTGACATGACAATGACAGCCTACTAAAATACTACGGGATTGCGAGGTTTTAGGACCTACCGCGTGAGGCTCGCCGTGCTTTTGACGCGACGCTGCACTCACTGCAGTCAATCAACAGAGAACAATCATCGTGACTTGCCATATACATACACTTTTGAAGTCAACGCGACATTTGGTGTGCCTGCCATAATCAATATCATAGGCTACTACTACCACACCGCTCAATTTTGATTGAGCGAGCAATCAAGCTTATTAGCTTCCACCCTCAGAAAATTCCGAGACTTTTCTGCATGAGCCAACCAACCATCTGAGCCAACCATTGTCGCCGAGACAGCGGCGAATGGGCATCATATAAATCGCCCTACGGCAAGTAGCTAAGAGCTAATCCTCCCGAGTTCGCGAGTTCGGGCTGACTCACAACAACCAAAACAAAATATATAAATAAACGAAAGAAACTCGAACCCAAACGCAACGGTGAGGTGTATAGCATCACCTCTCCCGAAAGCAAGCAACCAACCAACCATTCGCCTCCCATGCCATGCCATACGCGGCGTGGCCGCTCCGGGACTCGACTCGACGTCGCTTCCAACTCTGAGAGCGTTGCTCGCGCACCATGGGCTTACGTTACGTCCTTCCATTTCTTCCGCAAATGGCCTAACTAGGCCCACCTTAACTGCTGCAATGCCAGTAAGCTAACCCATTTAGGCCCGCACCCACGTTTTTAGGGGCAAACTACTTGGAACTAGCGTAGTCACTATTTTCCAGTAGTAAACGGGTTGAGTACCTAACAAAGCGCGTGCAAAGTACTTGCTATAAGGTGGTGGCATGCCATGCATAGTCTACATTGCCAGCTCGAAAGTTATCGCAAACTTTGGGGGTGGCATGCGATGCATAGTCACATTGCCAGCTCGAAAGTTATCGCAAACTTTAAACATCGCCAGCCACCGGTCCACAGCAGCCCGGCAAAAGCGAAAGCCAGCCAATACAAAAAAGCGTGCAGCTAACGCTCGTCGACAAAATAACCAGCCAGGAAGAGGATCTGATCGCATAGTCATCTACCGCGTAGCTCACACACCAAACAGCAAAAGCAAAAAAAAACGACGAGCAAAAAAAACTTTGGTCGTCGTTCGTGCTTGTGTCAGCGCTCGATCTGGTCTGCGACGGGGGCTCCCTTTCCTACTCCATCGGCGCCGCCGATTCCGTTGACCGTGACTCGGCATGGGATTGGGCATCCGCAACAAAACCTGTTTGACACAAAAGACACAGCAAGGTGTCATTAAGGACGTGCGTCAAGAACAATATGTGTAAAGAAGGACGTACGTTTGTCTAAGGAGGTGCGTCAATATGGGTGTTAAAGTGTGAGCGGCGTGGCAGACCAAACGGAGTAAAAAGATAGCACGGGCGGCACTAAGGATGGGCGTAATAAAGGATCGTACGGTGTAAGAGAGGAACTTCGTCACAAAGGGTGGGTGTTAAGTCAAGACTGCTATCGTATGAGCCGTGCGGCAGACTGGACGGAAGAAAAAAATAGGATGTGGGTAATTAGGGACGGGCATCATTAGAATGCTATGGTATGAGCGGTGCGGCGGGCCAGACAAAAGAAAAAGAGGCACGCCACCACCCTCTCCATCTCTCTCTCTCTCTCTCTCTCTCTCTCTCTCTCTCTCTCCATCTCACTCTCTCTCACTCTCTCTCTCTCTCTCTCCATCTCCATCTCTCTCTCTCTCTCTCTCTCTCTCTCCATCTCCATCTCTCTCTCTCTCTCTCTCTCCCTTTCTCTCTCTGCTGCGACAGCTCTCACACGGGCGCGTTTAGGGTATGTAACTCACATGACACACAGGTCGATGGTGCACGTTCCGTCCAAGTTGCGGTTCGTGTTACCGCCGTACTGTACAAGGAAACAACAAGGACAGAGGAAAAGAGAAAAACACAAAACAACCAACGTATAAGAGAGCAGTGAACAGAGAAAAAGATAGCAACACAAACACGAGGAATAAATAGCAGTGATCACAATAGGCAAAGAGAAAACACAACAACAGGTAAAGAGAGCAGTAATGTAAACAAACGCAGAGGACAAGCGGGGAATACAGAGGCAAAGAGACCAACATAAAACAAGAGGAGCATGCATGCCACGCGGCCACGCGCTCCCAGATGCCAACACCAATATTACCCAGGAACAATTCGGGTCAACCTGAGCAAACGTGGAGGACAGGGCCGGTTAACAGCACGGCCGGCCGACTGCTTAAGTTGTCTGCCTGCGCACACGAAGCGCAACCAACAAATAAGACGACAATTGACCAACGAAAAAATGCGCCACCGCAAAAATACTGCGAGCTTGTGCCAGATGAGTGTTAGACGTGTTTATATGTGTGAAAGATGGGCGTTAAATTGGTGTTAGGTGAGCGTTAGATGAGTGATAGATACCAGTCAGATGAGCGTTAGATTGGTGTTGGATGAGGTACACTAGTAAAAATGAGAATAAAAAACGCAATGGCTGACGGTTGCCTGGTTGCCTGCCAACCGGGATGAGGGTAACCAGAGTATAAGAGTTATTGCACATGAATAGGTTACCTCGAAGAAGAGAAGGTCGACGACGAGCAGCGCGACGAGAGCGGTAGCCTTCGTCTCCACCTTCAGGTCTTGGGGGAAGCTGATGGTGAACTTATCGGCGTCCGTGGCGATCTCCTTCGCGATGTCCGCCAAGCTGCTTGGGGCCAATTTCTTCACCTCCCCAACCTACACCAGAGCAGCACCAGTAACAGCAGCAGCAACAGCAGCGACAGCAACATCAGAAACAGCAACAGCAGCAACAGGACCAGCAACAGTAACAGAAGCAACACCAGCAACACCAACAAAATGGAACGAGCGAGCGGTGTACGAGCAGCCACACATCTCACATACGTGTGAACAGAGCGCCGGTCATAAATCACCCCCCCTTCCCCCGTCTCGAAAGGGATGTGTGGTCAATGGTCAAATGACTTTTGGCAAGCAACAAATGAGTACCCACCCCGAACTTTGGTCTGCCCTACTACATTCTCCCCCCTTCTTGGCAAGCCTTACTACTTCACTTCACCCCCTTCTCAAACCTTGGCCAGCCGTGATGTACCCCCCCCGCCCTTCTTGGCCAGCAATGTTAACCCTTTGCCTGAGACGAGAGCCAGCCCCCCTCACGTCCCGCCTGCACACGCCTGGCAAAGGACGCTACATGCATATAGCAATCGTAAACCAATTGCGACCCCTAGCTAGTGTGTGTGCTTCACACTAAACCGTCGTCTACCCATCGACATCCAGCACATCCTGTGTCCGTGCTGATTATTCTATCCCCGTTCGATGCTCACCTTTTTCTTGCTGTCTGTGAGCACGTTGAACTGCACCCCGCAGCAGTCCCCGATAATGCACGGCCCCTTCACTACCAACTCTCTGTCCCCCTTCCTGCTCAAGACGTTCAGCTTCGGGGTGCAGCAGCCGCCGCAGCACGACTGCGTTACTCTACCGATGACCTTCCCCTCTTCTTTGGGTCCGTGATACACGGTTACGTTTTCGCGGCAGGGTTCGAACCACGCGCACGGGAAGCATCGGAAGTGTCGCTGGAATGCGAGGACCTGAGGGGATCACAGCATGAGGATCATTTCATCAGCGAGGAAACGGGTTTTTGTGTTTTTACAACAATACAAGACATGGGTTCGTGAGTAGTGCATAACATAGTTGGTGCTGTCGAAAGTAAACAATAAGATGGGTGGGTGATAGCGGGCAAACGGCTTTTGGCGGTTTTTACAGCCAAAAACATGGGCTCGTGGCCATTATAGAGGAGATAGAGGAGTAAAAAAAATCAATCGTGCCGTCGTAACAAACGATACCATATACATGAAGCTACCACTTTCGAATACGATAATAAAATTCTGAAACCATGGCTATGCTACAGCAGTAGACTACTAGAGTTCTACTACTCCAACAACTACTGGTACACCTCTACTACTGTACTATGAACACTACATGGCAGCTGCTGCTACTGCTATTGCTACGTACTCCTACTGCTACGCACTGCTAACTACTACAGTACTACTACTATTACTACTACTACTACTACTACTACTACTACTAGTACTACTACTACTAGTACCATACTATCGCATATTCGGCAAAACACATCCTTCGACCAGTCAACGAGGAGTCCTACTGCTACTGTGATGGAGTGTCCAGCAGTACTGGTACTGTAGGGTCGGTCCAGCAGTAGTGCATTGAAACTCCGCTGCGGATGTTGCCTCCGGGGGGGTTACCGTACCTGGCTTCCAGTCTGGTCGTAGACCTTCATATGCACGGGGCGAAGCTGGGTACAGCAACAGCGCCAGCAGAACCCTGTGTCTTCGACGGCTTGGTACACGTGCACTCCCGCGCGATTGCTGATCTTGTATCTGTGGCACAAAAGCGATTCCACCGTTCACATTAATTAGAGCATACAGGTAGAGCATGCTGGTAGAGCATGTAACATGTTATTTGCTTGTAACCAGGGTATTCATACGACGGAGGCGGACTCGGACCATTACGGGGGAATATAATAATCAGGACCAAATATGGTCAGTAAAAACGGTAGAATATATAGATTTTAGTGTATATCGTGGGTCCTGAACTGAACACTATGGTCTTCCGTAATAGTGTTTTTTGTGATCACATTTCAACTCATGGGAGGTTTTACCCTCAGCGGCCTTCTGGACAAGCCGTGGTCACAGAGGTTTCTTCCCTTTTCCCCCCGGGTACTTTCCTTCATTTTTATCGCACATAGGGTTCAGCATTTTCACTGCTCGTCGAATCTCATCGAATTCTGCAAACTCACGCTCTCGCGCTGTGTGCCAGGCCAGGTATTGGTACTATCAGGTATGCTAGCTATGAAATCAGAAGTTATTTGGCAGTACAAACACTCTACTATATATAAATAGAGAGCTGTAAGCTGCAAAGCAAGCTAAATACATTGGCGTCAGCACGGGTAATGCCCCGCCCAAGATCCTCGGTTAAGGTAAAGATTATCGGTTAAGATCCTCGGTTATGGCTCCTCCGCCGAAAATCCACGCCTTTTCCAGATGAAAATTCCTAGGAAATTCCGCGGGATTGCTTCACGCCGTTGTGCACGTGCGCGTTGAGTCGGTGGACAGATCCATTCCCCCGCCTCCGCTGCAAACTCCCTGAAAACTTTTCCATATTGAATCTCACGCCCGGCTCTGGTCCGGCACCAAGTAAAAGTATCATGTACCCCATGTACCCATGATAAAAGGATCATGTACCATACCCACATGATACAAGTATCATTCGTGTATCACCCATGTTAAAAGTATCATTCATGTACCTCATGTACCCATGTAAAATAAAAGTATAACGTACTCGCACCCGCCCGTCCCCGCGCTCCCCCCGACCACACTCGACTCCCGACAAAAAAAAGGCCATAAACCCCCCCCGTAGCACACGCGCGATCGCAAAATATCACACGCAGCAGCTTGCAATGATAACTTTCGACGGAATTCTCGATCTCACAGCTGAGGCGTCTTTTTGACTTTTCAAAAAAAAAAAACGGGCCAGCTCTAACAGCTAAGGCGGCCTTTTCATTTTTCGAAAAGACGCATGCTACGGTAGGAATAGCACCATTTTTTTTTCCGATTTTTTTCCGATTTTTTTCCAATTTTTTCCGATGCCCTTCACTTGAGGAGGAGATCTTAATACTTCACCCAAAAACTGACTTTTAGGAAAAATGAAAATTCACCCCGATGAATAATCCCACGGCCTAGGCTTAAAGTGGAATGGTATGGTATTGTGTAACACACGTCAATCATTCGACAAAAAGTGCTACGGTGGGGTACCCGGTTTAAGAGCGTCCATAATAAGAGTATTGTAACACAAGTCAATCATTCGACAAAAAGTGCTACGGTGGGGTACCCGGTTTAAGAGCGTCCATAATAAGAGTATTGTAACACACGTCATTCCACAAAAAGTGCTACGGTGGGGTACCCGGTTTAAGAGCGTCCATAATAAGAGAAAACGGCGTTAAGAGCGGTCATATCGGCATGTCACGCCTTGTGATTCCTATACTAAAACCTGGTACATGATACCCAATCGGAGATACGAGCGGAACGGCGATAAATAAGAGCGGTAAATCTGGCCTGTTCCGAGTGTATCTTCAATCGGGTACCCACCCTACTACCCTACTACCCTACTACTCTACTGCACCCTACTACCCTAACTACCCTACTACTCTACTGCACCCTACTAATATTAACCTACTGTACTGTACCCTACTAATATTAACCTACTGTACTGTACCCTTCCCTTATTGTTGTAGCACGCGTCAAAAATAAAACAGGCCAGCGGCAAGCAAGACACTGCACTGAGCACTGAAATGAATGAAATGAAACTCACTGGTTATTTCCTTCGTAGCCAATCCCTATCGCGTTTGCGATCGCCTCCAGTGTCTCGACCTCCTGGTGCACCATCAGTCCGTCGACCATCGCCAAGATCTGCTCAAAATCGGTCGAAGCGTCGGGAGTTTTGCATGTTAACAAGGCGTTTTACATTTCTGTTAAGATGTCAGTATGTCATAATCACATGATCAGCAGTGTTATATACTGCTATAGTGTCGAATATTGTTAATATCATGATGTGTACCGGTACGTGTTACCACGGACTAGATAGAGTGTGGCGATGAGTTCCAGCTCGTGATGAAAGGTTAGTGGCCATCGAAACATATATTGGAGACCTAAAATTAAATTTGGGTCATGTTTAATTGACAACAACACAACATAAACAAAAAACAGCCATCCGAGGTCAAACGTCGAGAACACGGGACCTGAGTTACCATGATGTGTGTACATAGTGGCCAGTGACCACGGACTGCAAAGAACATGGCGATGATGAGTAGATGTCAGATCAACAACAAAACATCAACAAAAAACAGCCAGTCTAGGTCAAAAGACGGGACCTGAGTAGCTTAGCTGGCTACATTTACAGATACAGTAGTTACGCGCGGCAAGTTGCCGAGTTCAGCGTCTTTGCATCTGACTGGCGGGTTTATGGCTTAACGTGTGGTGTTGAATTGAACAATAAGGACCAAAGTCTGTTAGTTGGCCTTTACTTCGCCACCCAACTAGTCGTGTCAGTCCAGCCCAACTCACAGACGTAGCAATTATGCAATTTGTCATACTGGTGTTGGTATTGAAAGCTTGCAATTGATGTAGCCTACGTACCAGCCACTAGCGGATATCATGAGCATCATCACGGGAAACGGCAAAGTGCATCGACCTCAGTTCGCCCCGCCGCGAGAAAATGCGATGGTAATAATCTACCAGGTGATAAGCCTTTTCAGGCGTTTTTTTCATCACTTGTACTTTCCAGCTCAACTCGCAAGAGTTGTTACCCTCAGCGTCCTTCTGGACAAGCCGTCTTCACAGGTGCCTTACGCTCTCCCCCTTTTCGCGCGTAGGAGAGGGTTCAGCATTCACACTGTCGATGTTCATCGAATTTTGCTAACTCACGCTCCCGCGCGTTCAGCGACACGATAAAAAAAACATAGAAATCATTGTTGCTCCCGCGCTTTCAGCGACATAAGAAAAAAAAACAGAAATCAAGGGTTCAGCATTCACACTGTCGATGTTCATCGAATTTTGCTAACTCACGCTCCCGCGCTTTCAGCGTTATGATAAAAAAAACACAGAAATCATTATTGCTCCCGCGCTTTCAGCGACATAAGAAAAAAAAACAGAAATCCTTGTATATACAGTAGTGGCTACCCCGATTTAAGAGCACGGTGTGACAAGTCAAACCAGCCGCTCTTAACTACACATGGATCTTATCTGTAGCGGGTAATGTATGGCTGTTAGTATGGCGGGACATGCCGATTGGATCGCTAATGCTCTTATATCGGGGTACCCACTGTACATTTACGGTACCAGGTATATTTTTTGAGCCCACCAGGCATCGAACCCCGGCCCTCCATGGCCAGCAGAAGTGGCAATTAACCTGTCGAGCTACTTTGTGACATGCCTTGTACTGTACCGCTGTACCGGCAGTAGGGTAGAGAGGGGGTGAATAACCTGTTGATCGAGCTACCTTGTGACATGACAGTATACCGCTGTATCGGCGTAGGGTACGGAGGGGGGTGTACTCATTTCATGCATAGCCGTACCATAGATCCTCGCATCCCTAAAATGCCGGGACGGAGCACGTCGGGTTTTCACCGACCAGGCAGACATCGCGTGTACCCAGCGCGAAGCGCCGTGAGGTGTTCGAGGTGAAACCTGTTGAGCTCCTGTGTAACATGACTAATTCCGCTGTACCGGCAGAAGGGTAGAGGGGGTGACTAACCTGCTGAGTTACTGTGTGACATGACCTATACCGCTGTATCGGCAATAGGGTAGGGGGTGGTCACTTTACTTTCCGAACTACTATGCAAGGAGATACATACATACATGACACGCGCGCAGCATCGGACTAATGACATGACGCATCCTACATGCGCGCTGACGCTGCATAAAACAGACAGTTCCCGTACACCCGTACATCCCCCGTCAGGCGAACTTCGTTAGATGCATGAATGTGCCCGAACAGCGAACATAGCCTTCCCAAGCACAACGACCCCACGACAAACCACCCAAGCAGGCCTCTGGTTAGGGTTAGGGTTCCGAGGTGGGGGCGGTGGCGGCCGTTAGCCGAATCCGAAAATAATCTCACCGGAAAAAATCCCTTACAGTCTCATGACAAAACCCTGCCTCATTGAGACAGCACCGTGTTATTCGGGGACAAAAAAAAGTATCGTGCCTGCTCCGGCAGATTTACCGCGGCTACCCTAATAAGGCCCGCCGCACACCTCGATTGCTTTGGTTGAGTTTTCTGAGTCCGAAAAGGTTTCTTGGACTAACTAACCTTTCTGACTTGATTTGGTTTGATCATAGTGGGGCGACCAAAAGTATGTCAGGTGCGGTCTTATCAACGGTCTGGTGGGAGCACGTATTATAGCAGGATACACACGACCAGTATCATGCTGCGCGCGTGTCAGAGCCGCCCTTGCATTGCATAATATCATACGAAGTATCATCAGAGCAAGCTGCAAGGGTACATACACCCCTACAGACACGACTAGTATCATGCTGCGCGCGTGCCAGAGCCGCCCTTGCATTGCATCATATCATATCATCAGATCAAGCTGCAAGGGTACATACACCCCTACAGAACCGCAGCAGCCAAAGCCTATGGTCCATCACAGTAGGAAACTACTGCATGACAGTAGGAACTACTCCCAACAAGTAGTCTACTGTCATGACCCAAAGGCCCCCCCCCGCTGCTTCTTTTATTCCGATTTTTTTTTTTTTTTATCCTCCGGCGGATGGGGAAAAATAAAGCTTAAGCTCACCACACTTCCACGTATTTTCATAC
>JAYJMJ010000309.1:351094-381647 GCA_036873875.1 Laminaria ephemera
TGAGTGGACTTTGAATGCCCCGTTTACCACGCCAAAGCTTTGAAAAGTGATGTACTGCCTGCTGCGGTGGGCCCAAAAGAGTCCGGGCTCCTTTGACATGGTCGTTGTTGATTATTTTTTTGCGGTTTCCGAGTGGGCGCTAAGAGGGTTAAGCCTTGCTTTAGTCGTGCTTTAGCCCTCGTTTTTTTTTTGTGGCGGCGATGACATCGAACTTCGAATGTACCCTTTTCAGGCTGTTGTGTATCCGTTTTACATGTATCGCATTGTGTGTTGACCGTTTTAGAACGGCACCCGTGATTTTTGGGGACGAATGGAATTAGTGTCATAATTTGCGCAGTACTTAGTAAAATAATTTTACGGGATGTGCAGGTTTTATTCATCGTGGTGGGACTAAAAACATGCTACGTTTGGTCTTATCCACCCACCCATCCACCCACTCACCTATCCATTCTCTCTCACCATCTCGTTTTCTGGTTTTTCTTTCGCGTCTTTGTGATTTTGCCTCTTTTTTTTTGTTAAGTCTCCTAATTTTTGGGGGGATTTTTCCGCGGCCCAAACACAGACTCCCTGGATCAAGGTGAACCGTGATTTCGGCAGCATATTAAACCTAACCCACCCATCCACCCATTCACCCACCCACCCCACGCACCCACCTACCCACGCACCCATCACCCAATCTACCAATCAATCCACTCTCTCTCCGCCTCGTTTTTGCTATTTTTTTCACGTTTTGTTTTGTTTTGTTTTGTTTTCCTCGTTTTTTATGATTTTCCCGCGGCCCAAAACAGACTACCTGGATCAAGGTGAACCGTGATTTCGGCAGCATTTTCTCGACCCTTCTCCCGGGAACGTCTGCAAAATTGCAGCCGCCGGAGGGAGAGAGCGTGATGGCGGGTTTGGAGGTGAAGGTGGCGTTCGGCATGGTGTGGAAGGAGACGCTGACGGAATTGTCGGGGGGGCAGCGGTCTTTGCTGGCCCTGTCTCTCATTCTGTCGCTGCTGCTGTTTAAACCCGGTGAGGAAGGTTTATGGTATACACGGTCATATACGGTATACTTTGAATTATACCAAACCTTAACCCTGTTGGCACTAGAACGCTATAGGGCCCATGAAATGGGCCCAAATTTGGGTGGTATTACGTGGTTTTAGAGGCATGCTCTTTGAGTGGACCTTAAATGCCCCGTTTACCACGCCAAAGCTTTGAAAAGTGATGTACTGTCTGCTGTGGTGGGCCCAAAGAGTCCGGGCTCTTTTGACGTGGTCGCAGTTGGTTATTTTTTTTGCGGTTTCCGAGTGGGTGCTAAGAGGGTTAACCCCAAAACCTTATCTTACCCCTTAGCCTTAGAAGCCTATCCCTAACCCTGTTATAAACCTTTACCCTAAAAGCCCTAACCCTAATAATCTATCCCTAAACCCTGAAACCTCTATCCTTGCAATCTAGGTGGGGTCGGAGTTCGTCCAGAAGTACCTTGGGGAGGGCCCGCGCATGGTGCGAGACGTGTTCCGCCTGGCGAGGGAAAACTCTCCTTCTGTAATCTTCATCGATGAAATCGACGCCATTGCCACCAAGCGTTTCGACGCGCAAACCGGCGCAGACCGCGAGGTGCAGCGCATCCTGCTGGAGCTGCTGAACCAGATGGACGGCTTCGACCAGAGCACAAACGTCAAGGTAAGGGCTTGCTGTGCTTGCGCGCTCGCGCGGAACGGTGCCTGGAACGGGGCGTGGAATCGCGAACGACGCGGGGAACGACGTGGAGAACGACGCGTGTCCGGCTTCGCCGAAACCGATTTAAATTCAATCAAACCTCATCTCCGATGTTGGTCAGCTAGGTATAGACGTACCGTCATCGAACCCCTCCTCATCTCGTGCCGTTTGCTTCGGTCTATGTTTGGTATGTGGGGTTTGGTTATGGTGTTACTGTTTTTGTGTGGTTGTGTTTTGATGCTATGAAGAGCTGATCATGGCGACGAACCGGGCGGACAAGCTTGACCCTGCTCTGCGAAGACCGGGCCGGCTGGACCGCACTCATCATTTGTTTTATCGTGTACCTGGTATTGTGTTATTAGACATGCCTATAAAAAAAAGTTGCTTGTGGCTCATTTGCTTTATCGCTTTTGTGTAATTTAACACGCTTTTGATGACACCGCACTTCTCATTTGTTATGTGGTGTAATTGTGCTATTATTGTATCAAATAGGTGATCATGGCGACAAACCGGGCGGACACGCTTGACCCTGCTTTGCTGCGACCGGGCCGGCTGGACCGGAAGATCGAGTTCCCCGTGCCGGATCGACGTCAAAAGCGAATGGTCTTCACCGCGTGCACGGCAAAAATGAACATCAGTGAGGTGTGTCTATCATGCTGCTGTTATTCGCGATTGTTTGATTCCGTGATCGTGTGATGCGTGGTTATGTGAATCCGTGGTTGTATCTTCGTGATTTTTTGGTGCGTGATTGTGCGATTTTGTGAGGCGTGATTGTACGGATGTGCGATTCCTGATTGTGGGTGATTCGGCATTGTCTCACGCGTGATTGTTAGGGCTGTGGGTTGGCCGACTATAAGTCGTTATTATGAATAGTTGGCTACCTGGTAGGTATTACCGTTTTTATGAATAGTTGCGTGCGGTAATTTGCGGAGTTCTGTGTCTTTTGTGTCTGACTGGAGCGCTTGTAGCTCGACGTGTGGTGTTTATTATTGATTATAACTAAGTCAGTTGGTTGGCTTTATCTCCGCCACCCAAGTAATAACTGGCCGTCATGTCCATGCCAACGCATAGCCCTAGTGATTGTGTTATTCGTGATTACTTAATGCGTGATTACTTGATGCGCGATTGAGTGATTCCGTCATTGTGTAAATTGTGATTGTTTTATTCGTGATCGTTTGATGCGTGATTGGGTTCCGTCATTGTATGGTTCGAAATTGTTGGACTCTTGACTGCTGTGTTTTTCGTGATTACACGATTGTGTGATTGTTATTGTGTTGTTCGTAATATAGTGCGATTGTGTTATTCGTGATTGCGCGATTGTGGGAACCGTGCACCTGTGATTGTACGATGGAGTGCTTCGCGAGTGTGCGTTTTTGTGAGTCATGACTGTGATTATGCGATTTGAGTGATTCGTGGATGTTCGATTGTGTGATTCGTGATGGTGCGATTGTGTTATTCGTTGCTTGACCTTTTATTTTTCCTCTTCCTGTTTTGGTGTGTTGTTGTATTATTCGTGATGGTATATATTATTCGTGATTTGTGTGATTCCTTGATTGTTTGGTGCGTGTTTGTGTTAATTTTTTCCATGATTGTTAGATGCGTTGTTGTGTGTTTCGTGGTTGTATGGTTCTGCGATTGTGTCATTCGGGATTGTACGGTTGTGTGATTCGTGGTTGTGTGATTCATGCTTACCGCTGTGTTGTATCACTTGCTGTTGTGATCTGTTGTGTCGTGCTTTTAGGAAGTGGACCTGGAGGACTACGTGAACAGGCCCGACAAAGTAAGCGCGGCCGACATCTCCGCCATCGCGCAGGAGGCGGGCTTGCAGGCGGTGCGCAAAAACCGTTACGTGGTGCTCGGCAAGGACCTGGACAAGGCTTACAAGAAGCACGTCAACAAACACGACACGGAGCACGCCTTCTACTCGATGTAGAACACCCCTGCCTGTTCCCGTGTGGAACCTTTCTACCGCAGATTTGAGCCCCTTGCAGAAGACTTGCTTGGGAATACGCCTTCTACTCGTTGTAGATCAAGCACTTCCTGCCTGCTAGCATGTGGAACACTTCTGCAGTAGAAGTTTGCTCCCAATGTAGTTTAAAGACTTGACACAGAGCACGCCTTCTACTTCATGTAGAACAATCAATCTTGCTCCCATGTGGCACGCCTCAAGTGCTGTAGATTTGCTCCTCATGTAGAACACTCGAGCGTGTATTGGTCGTTTTCGGACGACTTTCATTGGCTCGGAAAAGTGCGCGTGTTGATCATTTTTCGGACGATTTTCATTGGCTCGGGAAAGTGCGCTTTTTGATCATTTTCAGGACGGTTTTCATTGGCTCGGGAAAGTGCGCTTTATTATTAGTTTCGCGACGATTTTCATGGGCTCGGGAGTGTGTGCGTATTGATCATTTTCGGACGATTTCGTTGGCTCGGGAAAGTGCGCTTCTTGATCGTTTTCCGGCATTTTCTTTTTTGCTCGGGATAGTTCGCGAATTGAGAATGTTCGGGCGATTTTCATTGGCTCGGGAAAGTGCGCGTATTGGTCATTTTCGCACGATTTTCCGGCAGGGGGGGTTGCTGCAGCGGGACTACGAGTACATATCCCGTGATGGAAGTAGTTGATTTAGTGTCTCGATGCAGCTCGGAGACATGGCGGGTAGGGAGGGCTCTACGGCTCATACCAGCAGTTAATGGCAAGAAGCGAAAAAAAAACACACTATACGGCACGTGGGCCCTATTTGGGGCTACAGCAGTGCGTCGGGGCGGCAGGCTCCCTTATATGCCGACGCCCCTTAACAAATTTGGCACCGAATAAGGTTTCTAGCCGTCTATGTGACGTTCATCAAGCGGAAGACTGGTGGCCCCTTACAAGGGACTAAGGGTCCCTTATTGAGTGTTGCGTCCACTATAACGGACGAGGTCCCGTAAAGTGGAAAAAAACGGTGCGGAGGAGTTTGAGATCCCCTATATTCCGCTTTTCCTCATCTCGCGGTCCTTTAAAAGGGGCCAACTACTATATCGGTGAACTGAAGCGCAAACCAATGAACTGGACCCAGCGATGATACACACGGTGGTTCCGACTGGGGCAGAAGACCTCCTCTAACCCAATTCGAAGCCTTTTCTGCAAATGTTCCGTGAAGGCGCAGACAATATACAACAATAGTGAAAAAATCGATGAAAATCGACAAGCGTTGGGAATGCTGAGCCCTCTGCGCGATAAAAATGAAGGCACGTACTGGGGGGGAGAAGGGACGACACCTGTGACCACGGCTTGTCCAGAAGCTGGAAAGTAAAAGTGAGATTAAAAACAAAACAAAACAAAAAAGTAGGACGACCTACGACAACCTATCATCTATCATACGACGACGACGACAACAGCCAAATATGTTTTTAAGTAAATACACAAAGAGTTCCGTGCGGTGATGTGCGGAATTCTGCATCCTGTATATGAGTGGTACGTTTGTTGCGCGCGATGTGTTTTTGTATCGAGAGTAAGACTACGGCAGGCACAAGATTTTTTCCAAGGGTCCGAACATGTGCCCAATGTTCAACGAGATTGGGATGCCAGCCAGTTTTGGGAAGAAAAATGGACCCCTTGGCAAAACTCCGAATCCAGACCCTGTATGAACAACCAGCTGCAATGGGAAGCTCTCGCAGAAAAGGTTCATTTGTCCTGACAACAGAAATGTCTCACAGGAGGGGTTACGATTTATTAGAATCGCAGCGCCCCCTGTATTTCAGCTATTCCCCGCGAGATACAGCGCTGAACCGGTGTAAAAACGAAGAGTTCCGAAATTAAAAATATTTGTTCGTATTAGGACCAGCCTAAGGCCAGTTTGGTTGGCATACCGTAAAACACACAAGATAACGCCTCCCCTGGGATGAACTCTATTAATAGAGACGATTCATTCCAAATACCGGGGGCACACGTAACCAAAATGGCGATTTTGGAAAGATGTCGGCGAGATCGCGAGACCTTTCCATAGATGCATCGCTCGGCTTTTGCGCTCTCGCCGTTGTCTACAAAATCACCTTCTCGAAAATCGCCCTGGCGGGTGTGGTATCTTGCGTGTTTTATATACGGCGGTGCTTCCACCAACTACCAGGTAGTAACTACCAGTAGCCCGTCAAGTCCAGCGAAATACCAGCCCTATGAAAGCGATCGGCATTTTTTTCGTTCCTTTTTGCCTCTTAAGTCGACCAGCAGTGGGAATGCTGAACCCTATGCGCGATAAAAGTGAAAGCAAGTACCGGGGGGGAGATAGGAAGACACCTGTGACCACGGCTTGTCCAGAAGGCTGCTGAGGGTAAAACTCCTAGGTACACTCGTACGAGCTTGGCTGGCTACGTGTGTGTGTGTTCTTCACTATAAAGTGTTGTTTCCACCCACCGGCATCCAGCACACCCAGTGTCCGTGCCGATGTCTCATCTTTGAGAGAGACAAGCTCTGTGGTCACAAACTACGGAACAGAGTATACATCGCAACGACAGTACGGGGATTTGGCCATGCAATGCCAACCGCGATGAATACGAAAAAAGCGGAATACAAACAAGCCAGCACACCAGACAACTTGCAAGGAAAGGAAAAAGAAAGGACAGAAAGAAAGGAAGGAAGAAAGAAAGAAAGATAACGCAGGCGGGGAGGGGAGAGGTACCCAGGCACGCTCCTATGGTTCAGGTTGAGCTGGCTACGTACGTCCCTACGAGTTGGGCGGGAAACAAACAGTGACGATTAAAAAATAACGTCGTGGTCCCGCGCTTGCGCGGTAACCTGTAGTGCGGGGCCCCAGTTTATTGCGGTGAAAATCGCTTGTCACGACTTCGTCCAACGGAGTACCGCACTGTTCCTGGATAGTTCGGGGTCCCACTTTAGTGCGGAGTTGTTACCTTGCAAGGCACCGCACTATAGAAGGACCACGACTACTACCGCTGTAGATCCGTGTTTTTGTTGGGCTTGTCCTCAACCCTGAATGCTGATGACGAGTGATCGCGGGCAACGAGAGGGGTAGCATATACCAGGTACCTGGTACCATTTGTTTTGGCCAAAATAGGTCTGACTGGCATGTCTTACTGACCGATATCGTTGGAAGATCATTCGGGTTATATCGTGTGTGTGTGTGTGTGTGTGTTTTTTTTTTGTCACATGAAACTGATATTTCCACCCATCTACATCCAGATAGAATCGGTTTCGTTATGTTCTATTTACGGAGGACCATAGTAATGAGGACCTACGATACACACAAAAACCTATATATTCCCCTATTTTTACTAACTATATTTCGTCCTAATTACTATGTACCCCCGTAATATTACGGAGGACCATAGTAATGAGGACCTACGATACACACAAAAACCTATATATTCCCCTATTTTTACTTCGTACTGTAACTATATTTCGTCCTAATTACTATTTACGGAAGACCATAGTAATGAGGACCCACGATGTACACCAAAACCTATATATTCCACTTTTTGTATTAATCAAAATTGTTCCTCATTACTCCTCATTACTAGATTACTATGATCCTCCCTAATATGTACCCCCGTAATATATGACTTGACACATACTGCGGTAAAGGCGCACCAAGTTTTTTTTCTGAGGCTCCTCACCTGGGGAGATCTATACCGCACCCAGAAGCTTGTTTTTTTTTGGGAAACTATAAGGGCTACCCGAGGACCAAAACCCATGGCCTAGGTATTAAAAAAATGTTCATATTGCGAGACAAGAATGGCATTCCGACGAATTTTGGGTTAAGGTGCCCCGTCATATTCATATCAGAAACACAAAAAGACAAAAAGAGCTATCTCTGACGTAGCACGCATCGTGCCTATTTTAATACGCCGTGTGGTTGTTCGTCTGGTTGCATTTTCACTTTTTCTCGAAGTCGGGTTTTGGGGTGCAGGTGTAGAGCCCCTCAAATTGGAAGCCTCAACAATTTTTGGTGCGTCCCTACGGCAGCTTGCGTCAGCTGTAGCAGTAGCAGTAGCAGTAGCAGTAGCAGTATGCTAGCAGTACGCAAACGGGTCTGCACTGCTGCAAGGCATGACGCTGATTGTGGCATTCATCTACGCTAAAAACTGTAAAATGTATAGTGTAGCGGCAGAAACGGCTGCAGTGCATGCGCAGAATAATAGTTTGGCCTAGATGCGTGATGTTGATGATGTTGATGAGCAAAAAAGGTAAAAATTGTCCTGTTGACCCTGGCAGCATCCACAGGGGAGTCGTTAACTTATGTCCTCAAAGAGGAATACGTCTGTAAAAACCCTCGGCCGAAGTATCACGCAGCTTGCAAAGATGAGTATCGACCATGCTATTGGTAGAACTCACGGGTGACGTGTTTGAAATATTTTTATATAAGATGTATTTTAGAATTTTAGCAGTAAGAGCAAGTACTCGTCGGGGTCCCCGATTTTTTTCGTAAATTTGTTCCAGTTTGTTTTTCGAGGTATGACACGGCATAATTGTTTGTTGTCGTTTTTTCTTAAGTTGTATTCATATTTTTGTTTTTGCTCCCGCGTGGTACTTGGCCTCTGCCACCCGGACCTTAGCCCTCCAAACTGACCCTGGGTATATAATTTGCCGCCGGCAAGCCCTGCGAAGCACCCTGATCCCACGCTATACATGTGAATATCCACTGCAATTCCTGCTACGCGACGAGACCTCATTGCACGCCGGAGGTGTGCAAATTTAACGTTGCACACCCCCACCTTGCCCTTGCTTGGTACTTGGTACCCCGATCCCACGTGGACCTATTGCCACCCGGACCCGAGCCCTCCTACCTGACCCCGGATATATAGTTCGCCGCCGGCAGGGCCTACTTGGTACCTTCGTCCCACGCTATACATACGATATCTACTGCAACTCCCATTACTACGTGAATATGCCTGGTTGCACATTGGGTATGCAAATTCGACTTTAACTTTGCACACCCCCACCCTGCTTCCGCTTGGCACCCTACCTACCCCGGCCTGATCTCATCCGGACCCGACCCCACCCGGACCTGAGCCCTCCAAACTGACCCCGGGTGTATATAAATAGCCGCCAGCAGGGCCCACCTACACACTCTGATCCCACGCAACACTTGGTACCGGCACATGTCTAGCTCAATTCATGCTTGCACACGACAGCAATTGTTTCGTTTACACGGGCCAGTGGGAAAATTTGACAGGTCGACGGCAGTACCGCCCGTGCTCCCGGTTGGCACCCTGATCCTACCGCGACCTAATCCCACCCGGACCTGACCCCTGGGTGTATAATTACCCGCTGGCAGGGCCCACCAACACACCCTGATCCCACGCTATACCTGGTGCATGCCTACTGCAACTCCTGCTACGTAGACCTGGCATCGACTAAATTCAGGACGGGTCTGCAAATACAACTTTGCACACCTCCGGCCTGTTCCTGCTTGGTACCTTGATCCCACCTGGACCTGATCCTGGGTATGTAATTAGCCGCCGGCAGGGCCCACCAACACACCCTGATCCCGCTCTGTACCTGCTACACGTCCACTACAACTCCTGCGATGCAGGCTGCCGACTAAAGTCAGGCCGGGCCTGCAAATACGCAAATACATCGTTTTGCCCAACTCCACCCTGATTATATTTCTATCCGGATCTGAGTCCACCCAAACCCAACGCCCCCCAAGCTGACCCTGGGTATGTAATCAGCCGCCGGCAGGGCCGACCAACGCACCCTGATTCCGTACTACACATGTGATAGCTACTTCATCTCTTGCTTACATGACAGGAAGTGTTTTGTTTACACGGGCCAGTGGAGAATTTGACAGGTCGACACCATTACCGACGCCGCTGACGGTTGGGACCCCCACCCTGATGTTGTTGTTGTTGTTGTTCTCACATAAACTCATCGCCATAAAAGTCCGTGATCACAAGACAGCCTCCGGCCGTTCTGAAGTGGAAGAATACCTTAGGATAAAAATAAAACAACCCTACCCCGACCTGATCCCAACCGGACCTGAGCCCTCCAAACTAACCCATGTGTAAATAAGTTGCCACCGGCAGGGCCCGCTTGGTACGCTCATTCCACGCAATACATATGACGTCTACTACAGCTCCTACTTCGCGAAGACACCTGAATGATTGCACACCGGGTATGCAAATAAATTTTTGCACACCCCCAAACCTGCTCCCGCTTAGCACCCTGGCCCCACCGGACCTGAGCCCTCCAAACTGACCACGGGTACTCGCATATAATGTGCCGCCGGCCGGACCCACCAAGCGAGCACCCTGATCCCACGCCGACCTAACCCACCAGAATCTGGGTTTTCTACCAAACGGCCGCGCATCACAAGCGTAAATCACACTAAAACGAGTATATACTGAAGTAGACGCGTGCAACGATCGAGGCAGCACTTTTTTGGCTGAGAACGTTTTCTGGATGACAGGGCTCCTTATAACCGAAAATCGTCGGAATTTCATCCTTTTTTTTTTCGGAAATCTTTTTGGATGTGTACCTAAGTCCATGGGATTTGGTCATCGGGTTAGCACCTACAGTAGCTTTATTTGGTTTTCCCCAAAATCAGTTTTTGGGAGAGGTCTGGATTTCCTCAAGTGAGGAACCTCAGGAAAAATAATGGTGCACCTCTATCATACCGTAGCATGCGTGTTAACCCCGACTGGTGCTATGCCGTAAGGGTAGCATGTTTTGGTCTAACCGACGGGTAGCGGCATGACCGACGGAATCCGTCAGCTGAGAAACCACCCAATATGGTTGGAATGTCATTTGGGTTTTGCAAGCTGCTCATTTATTAAATGCCTAGGCCGTGGAATTTTTGGTCGGGTTGCAAGTTTTTAGTTTCTCAAAGCCAGTTTTTTGGTTGCGATGTTATTGGGGTTTTTTTGTATCTCACTTTTACTTTCCGGCTTCTAGAACAAGTCGTGGTCACAGGGGTAGTCCCTTCCCCCCCCCCGGTATGTACGTGCCTTCATTTTTATCGCGCAGAAGGTTCATTCAGCATTCCTAACGCTCGTCGATTTTTTTGTCGGATTTTTTTGCTAACTCACGCTCTTGCGCTTTTCCGCAAGTCATTTTTTTTTGCGATATGGAGCTCCTCGAGAAAAGTTAGGTGTACCCTGCTACCGCTGCATGCGTCAGTTTTTCGCTCGCTTATCTCTACAATATGTTGCGTCCGCTGCACTTGAAGCTCTGATTAGCTGTTCGTGCAAAGCCGAAAGGCTTTCCACGTATGAGTAGGATACGTGCAACGGTACGCCTGCTGCAATTTTTCGAAATCGTTAATTTTTTCAAATTCGAAATTTTGTACCTGGTATGCTTTTTGTTGGGGAAATATTTGTCAAATTTGAAAGTTTGTTTACTGTAGTTTCGTTCGGAATGTGCTCAACAATGGTGGAACAGTTGAACAAAGCCAGTTCCAACGAGGACGTGTGATCGTCCAGACGGCCAGGTTTATTACGCGTGGGTCGTTTTGTTGTATTTTTGCCTGGGACATTCTTCCCACCCCGGAGGTATTGAAGCCAGTCTTGTGACCACGGGCGATGAGTTCACGTGAAAACCACAACAGCATTAACTTTGGCTTACACAAGTATACACATAACACAGACCTTACAGAAGAATATGCATGACGCCAGGAGTGGCGTGTGCCATGCACGTGCCCTAAAGACTCAAGACCAAAGACAGTAGCAGCAGCATCAACTCAATGTATCAATGATCAATAGATCATCAAGGTTCAACGTCGATGCAGAATCATCCAGACGGCGAGTTGTATTATGAGTGGTTTACACGGACAGCAAGCATACACAGAATACAGACCGTACAGCTGGGTTTACGTTTTCCATGCACGACGTGTGGCGTGCGCCATGCACGTGCCCTGAAGACTGAAGACAGCAGCAGCAGATAAATATATATTCAACGTATCACTGAACAATCGATCATCTACAGTAGGTTCAACGTCGATGCATAATCATTCAGACGGCGAGGTGTGTTTCGAGTAGTTCACACGGACAGCAAGCATTCACAGAATACAAACCTTCCAGCAGAATTTACGTTTTTTCATGCACGTGTGGCCTTTGCCATTCGTCATGTGCCATAAAGACTCAAGACTACTCGTAAAGACAGCAGCAGTATCAGTTCAATGTATCAATGATCAATCGATCATCTAGGTCCAACGTCGATGCATAATCATCCAGACGGCGAGTTGTATTATGAGTAGTTTACACGGACAGCAAGCATTCACAGAATACAGACCTTACAGCAGAGTCTACGTTTGTCATTCACGTGTGGCGTGTGCCATGCACGTGCCCTATAGACTGCCATGGTACAAACTAAAGACAAAAGACAGCAGCATCAAGCAGTATCACTGATCAATCAATCATCAAGGTTCATATCATGTTAGCCATAAAGACCGCCAGCGCCCTGCGGTCGTAGGATGCTCGCTTCTTCAAGACGCGCAGAGCCAGAAATAGCACCTTGTACGAGTCCTATTATACCATACCGGTATACTTGGTCGTGCGACGTACGAGTTCTCATATTCCACACAGCGTTATCGGTAGGGCGCAATCGTTCTGTCCGCACGCGAAGTGCTGTCTGTGTCGTTGCTCCCCTATGATCGCGTCCCCTGTGCGTCCATTTTTTTCTCACCATAGTGCTTATTTTTATTAATTTTATAATCCTCACCTATAAGATTGAGTACTTCGAAGCTCGCATTTGCAAGCTGTGTGTGATTCTTCGATCGTGCGTGCTATGTATACGGGGTGTATATCTCCTCAAGGATTGAAATAGGCCGGTGATTCCCCTGAACTCTTATGTAGTGTATTAACTCCTATTTAATACCCCTGTGCGAAAAGTGTATTAACCACTTCGTTCTCGTATTTGTTCGCGCTCCCCCGTGCGAAACTACGTCACTTGGCGAACTTTAGGCACTACGTATGAGAAACCAACGAGCTTTACGGTATTGGCGGCGGAGATAGTAGACCAATAGGAAGGACGGAGAAGACGTCTTGTCTAAAGCAAATAAACCGAATCGGCCGGGACATATTGACGATTGCTCTCATAGGGACCCCAGTAGTGGTCGAGAGTTACAGCCCCCCACGGACGGGAACGAAGGTACAACACGACAGCAAAAACATGCCACTCTGCGAGGAAACCCAAGTGTTGCAGTTCTAACGGGGTTAACCCTAACGCGCCTTATGTGCAGGAGCGGCCTGCACACAAACTGTGCAGGTCGCGGCAGTTCGTTGGTCTTATTGGTCGATGCTGGCCTTTCGGCCGCCCGGGTGTTTGTTACCAAACGCCACCAAAGCACGCGGCGGAGCCGCGTGACTGCCCCTGCCGACCTCGAGCCCCCCAAAGGATTGGGGTTAGGGTTAGGGTTACGTCAGGGTTAGGGTTAGGTTTACGTCAGGCTTAGGGTTAGGGTTACGTCAGGGTTGGGGTTAGGGTTAGGGTTACGTCAGGGTTAGGGTTGGGGTTAGGGTTAGGGTTACATCAGGGGTCGGGTTGGTCTGGGCCAACGTGCAAGATTGAAAATGACCTGTCGCGACCTGCACAGCTTGTGTGCAGGCCGCTCCTGCACATAAGGCGGGCCGTTAACCCTATTGAGGCCCAGAGACAGCGACCTGATTTTGTTTGTTTTGGACGCACGCTACGATAACGCTACGGTAACGCTACGATAACGCTACGATAACGCTACGAAAACGCTACGATAAAGCTACGATAACGTTACGATAACGCTACGATAACGCTACGATAGGCGTGCACCTAGTTTTTGTGGCAGTCCTGACTTGACAAGCTCTATACCTCATAAAAAAAGCCGACTTTGAGAAATGACTAAAATTGCAACCCGATGAACAACCCCACGGCCTAGGTATGTAACGAATAATTAGTAAAACACAACTGGCGTACCGTAGTGGGGAGGGGGGAGAAGAGCCTTCGAAGTGGCCCCGGATCTGAGTTACAACTAGGGAGGGAGAAGGAGAAAGAAAAACTGCCAAGATAATAGATGGGATGAGCATAAAAAATTAAAAAAAATTAAAAAAAGGAGTCGCGTCAGTCAGATACTGGTATATTTTTGCGGAGAAGTGCTGCTGTTATTTATACCTCTGCTGTCTCTGATGCTTGCTGCTGCCGCCCCCGCTGCTGTCAGGTCCGGTTTCGTCGGAGACATGTGGCTAGACGCCGAGGAAGACCCCACCACAGAAAGCGCCTCCAACTCAGGCAACTCCGACGGCTCCCCGACACAGGTACTCCTAATATTAGTATGAATAAGTAGGGCCGTGAGGTGGTGATCTAAAAGTCGCCGCCGACTATTTACGGAGGACCATAGTAATCAGGACCTACGTAATGCACAAAAACCTATATATTCCACTTTTTTTACTGACCATATTTGGTCCTCATTACTCCTCATTACTATGGTCCCCCGTGATAAGAGTAGGTACCTGACTGGCAGACATGTCGGATTGCCGCGAAAACAGCTTATTACCGCCAAAAACAGAATTTGAGCTGCTTACGGGTAATTACCACAGCCCAAATGTGGCAATGTGACAGCCAGCGGAGCTGCCCGCGGCCCGCGGGATAAAATGCAGGGATTCTCTAGAGAAACATGTGGCTTTAGTGAAAAGAGGACAGGGGGTGTTACGTAGTTGCGGCGGCCCACATCAATTTCTTGCTGCTAAAGTGACCTCGCCGAAATTCCGTGATGCGGTATTCCGACGTCTTAGCTGACTGGTATGTTTGTTTGTGCCTCTACTAGACGTGTTTTGTATCGAGAAATGCTACATCCAGCCGGTTGGCATACTGGTCCACCCAACTTGTAACTAGCCGTGAAGTTGAGCGTATTCACGAAGCTACGGTAGCGGTACAAATTTTTTTTTCTGAGGATCCTCACTTGAGGACCTCTATACCTCTCCCAAAAAGCTGATTTTTTGGGGGGAAAACCAAAAGTTCTACTCGATGTACAATCCCATATTAGCCTAGGTATACAAAGATTTTTTTTTTGTTTTTGCAATTAAAGATTGAAAATACGACGGTTTTGGGGGTTAAGGCGCCCCATCATTCACAAAACGTTTCAGCCAAAACGTGCTTCTTCTATCGTAGCCTAGTTTTTTTTTTGGTTTTGCTCATCCCATCTGTTATCTTCGCACTTTTTCTTTCTCCTTCTCCCTCCCCAGGCGTAACTCAGATCCGGGGCCACTAAGCAGGCTCTTCTCCCCCCTCCCCGCTACGGAACGTGCCTTCTTTTTTATCGCGAGAAGAATTCAGCACTTTCTTCCCTCGTCGACTCGCGTCGAATTGTGCTTACCCACGCTATAAAGCGCTCTCGGCGGTTGGTGTCTCTAGAAATAATAATCTCCATGCCGAGATTTGAACCGCTAACTCCAACCTTAGTAGTATTCGAGGTTAACCACTAGACCATCGGGGCAGTATTCGAGGTTAACCACCAGACTACCGGGGCGAGTGAATGGACTTGTTTTATCGTTTTTGAAGGGTGACTGCTAGGGCTGCGAGTTGGCTGGAGTTCACAACTACTGGTAGTTACTTGTTGGGTGGCAAGAGTAAAGTCAACTGGCCGACTTATTACAGGGACCCACGATCTACACAAAAACCTATATATTACGCTGTTTTTACTAACAACATTTGGTCCTGATTACTATGTTCCCCCGTAACAGTCAAGTTTAATGACCAGCACTATTAATGGTCGAGCCACAAACGCACCAGTCAGATACAAAGCCGCAGAGCGCTGCAAATTACCGCCCGCAAGCAAGTGCCACAAGGGCCACAAGGGTGCTACACACGCGTGCTACGATACAGGTAGCCCTTTTTGGCTCAAACGTTTTCTGAATGACGGGGCTCCTTAACCCAAAATCGCCGGAATTTCGTTCTTTGTTTTTGTGAAGTATGTTTCGTTGCATGCCTAGGTATAGGCCATGGGATTTGTTCATATCGGGTGTATGGCACTTTTATTTTTTTTCCCAAACCAGTTTTTGGGAGAGTTATAAGAGCTCCTCAAGGGAGGAGCCTCGGAAAGGAAATGGTGCGTCTCTACCGTAGTCATCTTGAGGTCAGCGAACTCACAGCCCTAGTGACTGGTGTTCACAGCACATGTGTGTGTGTTGTCTTGACATGAAACCGTTATTTCTACCCAACATCAGCAAACACGGTGACCTGATTCTTCCTCCTATAAATTTTGCGTCCTATAGCAGTCAGATTTTGTCCCCCTCTTAAGAAGTTTATGGTTTCCGTGCACAGCTTGATTAAAGACCGACGTCTTCGTATCACACTGTTGACCCTGGTGCTAACTACTGTAGTACTAAGGGGAGTCGCCAACCTATAATCCTTCATGAGGACATACACATCCCGTAACACGCGCGATCGGAGTATCACACACAGCTTGCAAAGATGAGTTTCGACGAAATCCTCGATCTCACAGCTGTACGAAGTAGCGTGTTTTTATTTTTTTATAAAAATATGTATGTGTAGCATTACATTCAATTTGATTGGGCCGTTCGTAGATGTGCAGTGCCTGCTAGGCCAAAGCTCATCGCTTCACCCCGTTGTATATTATATCATGTAAATTCCAATATAATACCCCACCACTACGTTCGACGTACCGACCAGGTATTAAGAAAACGTTACCAATCCCCTCCACTATTAATAACGTATTCCCATATATACCTCACCACTATTAAAACATGTATACCAGTACCCCACCACTTTTTTTTAGTTTTTAGTTTTTTTTTGCTCATCCCATCATCCCATGTATTATCTTCGCACTTTTATTTCTCCTCCTCCCTCCCTACCTCCCTAGTGTTACCTCAGATCCGGGGCGGACAGAAACGATGTTGGCCAATCTGTCTCCGCCAGAAAACGTCCTCACGAAGCAGTAGTAAGGGCGTATATAGCTGTCGATCTCAAAGCATTGTGCGGAGATACATCTCTGCGAGTTCCATTGGCACGGGCTTGCCGAGAATACCTCATGGTCTAATGGCCTCTAGGGTTTGAGGTCGCGATGAGGACACTGATGAATATTGATGACTAAATTGATTACAGACGATTCAATTGATTAATGTTGATACTATTGATGAAAAACGTTAAAATCGATGGCATTTCTGGCGTGCCCCTGATGCAGCTTGTCGTTGTGGAACAGCAGCTGCCCCTTTGTAGGGACATGTTACGTGCACCACCTCGTGAGCTTAGCGCGGGGCGGTGGAGGTAGGGCGGGGAGGGTTCTCTGAAAAAACACCAAACAATCAGGCATTCGACAGAATAAACAATCAGGACATGACTCGGACAGAGGTTGCAGACAAGGGTTATTTTAGATTATATACCCCGCAAATATATTCGCAAGCATGCCACATGCGCACGAGTATAAGGCAGTTCGTACGCATTCCTATTTTCTTCGTTCAACGTGGCACACGCATGCACCGACACTCTACGCCCTCCCTGTTTTCCCTCGGCCCGCCCTTTCGACCACCGCCGCCGCTGCCCCCCCCCCGCAGGCTCCAGGTGGTGAACTACATCGCGTTAGCAGTCTTCTCCGCGTCGATGTACCGGATCATGCGCTTATGGGACGGTTCCCTTAACAGGATGAATTTCTTCCCTCTGGTCATCCCGTTCATCGGCGTCTTCGCGTCCATGACCTACCTCTTCGGCTTTTTCGGGATCACGATCATCTCCGCGGTGATGGACCCCCCCTTCACGCCTTCCCCCCTCCCCAGCCCCAAGAGAAAAATCTACACGAGAGCGACTCCGGATGGGGACTCTTCGGCGTACAGCTTTGAGGAGCCGGAGATGATCATTGTTGGGGCGGGGACTGCGGGAGCATCGGCCGCTGTTGCCTTCGCGAGGCAAGGGCGTATGGTGCTCCTAGTGGAGAGGTCCATGCAGGAGCAGGATAGGATCGTGGGGGAGCTGCTGCAGCCGGGGGGGCTGCGAGCGCTGGAGCGCCTTGGGCTGGACGCCTGCGCTAAAGAAGGGATCGATAGCGTTGTCGTGGATGGATACGCTGTGATCCGGGCCGCTAACTTTGAGGAGAGCCATGGAACTTCTGACGGGCCTGGGGAGGTAATGCTGTACTACCCCGAAACCGACCCGGAAAATACTTCCGAGCTTTTCGGGAAGGGAGTAACGCCAGCGACGCCCGCGGGGGGGGAGGGCGCGGGCAGGGGTAAGTTTCCGCGGGGACGAAGCTTCCACAACGGCCGCTTCGTGCAGAGGCTAAGGGAGACGACGCTGGCGGAGAGCAACATTCGGGTGGTGGAGGCAACAGTTTCGGACCTGCTGGAAGGGGAGAATGGGGCGATCGTTGGGGTTAGGTTCCGCGAGGCCGCGGGGGAAGGCGCGCCGGAGGCGGACGAGAGGGTCACGCGCGAGGTTCGGGCGCCGATTACCGTGGTCGCGGACGGCCTCTGGAGCGGACTGAGAAAGTGCGCCAACACCCACCGCCCGCAGAAGATGTCGACGTTCGTGGGCGTTCTTGTCACGCACCCCCCCGACGCCGCCCCGGTGCCGCACAAGCACTGCGGGCACGTCGTGCTCGCGCACCCCTCCCCCATCCTGATCTATCAGATCTCGTCGACTGAGACAAGGGTGCTCGTGGATGTGGCGGGTCCGATGCCAACCGCGGCTGATGGTGGCCTCGCTAAGTTTTTGAGGGAGGAGTCTGCGCCGCAGCTTCCGGCTCTGTTCCAGGCGTCGTTCTTGGAGGCGGTGGACCGCGGCGACGTGAAGTCGATGCCGAACAGAACGATGCCCTCGTCGGACGTGCACCGTGAGGGAGCTCTGCTGCTCGGAGACGCGCTGAACATGCGGCACCCGCTGACGGGGGGAGGGATGACTGTTGCGATCAAGGTGCGGCATCAAATTTTTGTCCATAATTGTTTTAGTTTTGCACCTTCGTATGATATTATATGATGTGCCTCGGGGTTTAATTTATATATATCATATGATACAAGGCTCCGGGAAGGGGAGAAGGGGTTGAGCGGTATCTCGGGAATATCATCATGATAGACATCTTCATATCATGTTTCCCCGATTTGTTTTTGTTCTGTTTGGCGGACCTTCCAGTTCTGTTTCTTTTTAGACCTTTGGGCGTTACGTTGCGCTGCGTTGCGGTTTGCGGTGCATTTTCTGTTTTCTCGTTCAGCCCTAAGTGTTGGGGTCCCGCCTCGCACATGCCATGTCTCTCTTTTCAACACCGTGCCTGTTGTACGGCGTCGAAAACATTTGTCTGGTGCTGGTTGTGTCTCGCAAGTATATGCGTGCTTGCCCTACACACCCTTTTCATGCTGGCTGTGCATACACCCTGCTCGTGCTGGTTGTGTCTCGTAAGTGCATGCGTGCATGCTCTACGTACCCTTCTCTTGCTGGATGTGTCTCCCGTATATGCGTGCGTGCTCTGCACACCCTTCTCATGTTGAATGTGTCTCCCCTGTATGCGTGCATCATCTATATACACACCCTGCGTTGCTGCTGCAGGATGTAGAGCTGCTGTCGAACCTGCTTGAGGAAGTGTGCTTCGAGGATACGGCAGCAGTAGCGGCAGTGGCGGCCCGCTTTCACCGAGAGCGGAAAGCGCACGCGGCAACGATCAACGTTCTCGCCAACGCTTTGTACCAGGTGCGTGGGGCGTAATGTTGTACTTGTTCAACCAAGTATCTGAACTACTCTCTAAAGTCTAACAATCGTAGTAGTTGTCGATTGTTTGAGGTATGTTATTCACGTAGAAGTTGCTGTAGTGTAACTTGTTGCTTTGCTTGGCGCTGACTCCTAACGGGGTTTTTTTTATCATCGGAGGAGGTTGAGAGGAAGAGACCGGAGTCACTTTTTTGCAAACGTTGTTGTTCTCACATTAACGCATCGCCATTATCTAGTCCGTTGTCACAGGACAGGCTCCAATAACTCTGGAGTCGAAGAAAACCCCTCAAGAAAAATTAAACAATAAAACACACATATTTGAACTGAAGCATGACTTTGTTGACTTTGAGCCAATAATTACGAGTTCGTCCTTGTAGGGCAAGGACATCCCGTCAGCCGGAGAAAGGCGAAAACGGTACCCCCTGATACGGAAATGGTCTCTGATTCGGAGATAGTGATCCTCGATCACTTCCGATCTTAAGTCCTTTGGAAAGTTAGAATTGCAACCGCGTTTTTGGCGACAAACTGCTTGGATTGGTGTGGGGTTATTGTTTTCTATTAATACAAGGGGTAACGTTTTATCGCGTTGCATCATGAGGTGACGTTGTGCTGCCTGCCTGTCTGTTGGAGCTTTCATATCGATCACCAACGAAACGCAATGCGGTACCGTGCGCTGCCGTGCGGTGCCCGATGCGACTCCCCGATCTTCCTATTACTCTTGTTTACCAACTCACCCAACCACCCACCCACCCATCCCGCTCCCCGTAAAAAACATCCCAATCCAGGTATTTAGCACTCCCGAGGACCCCATGTCAAAGGAAACACGCGTTAATCTTCAGACGGCTTGCTTTGACTATCTCAGCCTGGGCGGCTGCTACTCGGCTGGACCGATTGGCCTGCTGTCTGGCTTGAGTCCCGTGCCCTGGGTTCTTGCGACGCACTTTTTCATGGTGGCATTGCATGGTTGCCGCATGCATCTGCTGCCCTTGCCTACCCCCGGAGGGTTTTTGCGCGTCTACCGGTTACTGCACGTGGCGACGAAGATCATCATGCCGCTGCTTGAGGAGGAGAGCTCGACGTTTTTGGCGTGGTGGCCTGTTAAAAAGGCGGTGCAGCTTTTGTTCCCTTGGGAACACGAGAGATGGGAGAAGTGAAAACGGATGTACTCGTCTTGCTGCGCTCGCGCGGCCATCCTCTGAGTCATTAGGCTTCTAGTAAAATCAGGAGGGATTTGCTCTTATTTGCCTTGTTTTGGTGTTGGCTCGCCACACGCGCTGCGCAGGCAGGACTGTTCAGTGCGTGGGATAAGCTTGCCCGGTGTGGGGGTGGGGGCGGGAGTGTTGGTTCGTGAGCGGATGCGTTTTTGTTTTGTTTTGAGTTTTTTATTTGTTCGAGTGTTGTTTCACGGCCCGAAGTCCAACGTGTTGTTCACGGCCCCAACTCAACATGCCATGCATGCAGTAACACGGCAACAAATGAGGAGCAGCTGCGTTTGTTCGCAGTTCGCGGCGCCCCTCCTCGCTTCAGTTCCTGAAAGCGGATGCCGGCCTAAGGTAGAAATGTTGCGCATGTTGGACAGATCAGATAGATCAGATCCCTATTTATGATCTATGTCTTTCATGGCAGATAGATCCGATGTCAATATGATCTGCATGGTCCATAGATCACGTTGCCGGGTGAGGGCCGGATGACCGGAATGATGTAGCACACGTTTTGTGGGTTGGATCTGTACTGCACAGATCCTGCACAACATCACGACAGATATAGGATCTAGACGATCTAGATGATCTAGATCGTGATCTGTCCGATGTGTGCAATGTTGCCGGAGTCGGAAAAGTAAACTTGCGGTGAGGGAAATCGGGTCGAACAAAATACCAAGGCTATGGTAGAAGAGGAACCCCCATTCTCACTACCGAGTATTGGTCACTCACTCAAGCGGCCCTGCACCTCGCTCATAAACGGCGTTATGCATACCAGGGTATGTATGTTGGCGCAGCGTAACAAACGGCGGTGGTGCATATATATCGCGAAACCGAAGAACATTAAAGCTTAAGGTTCCACAGAAATAGCGCAGCCACTCGCGAGCCCAAACGTGAACCCCCTACCCAACCCTTGGTCACACGCGGCAGGCACCTGCAGATGGTGGTGCTAGTGGTGGTGGTGGTGGTGTTGGAGGTGACAAGTTGAACACGCAGCTTTTGTCTGCCCCCTGTGTCTTGTAGCCCGGACTTGATGAGCCGATATTTGTTTTGTCTAATTTCCGTGCGTATTTTCTTTTCATTTTCTTGTGTACAATAATTTCCTTGCTCGTGCGATATGATGGCAGCAACAAAAGTAGATAGGTAGGTCCTACTAGTAGAAACTGCGCCGTTTTTCAGACTTGTATGGTGGGTGTGTGTTTTTTTTCTTGTCTTCGTACTCACGGTGCTGGGAAAGGCGTATAGTTAGCATAGTTAGCGGTAAAGCAAATACCAGGTGCCTGGTACGTGTTGGAATTTTGATAGTTTGTATTTTCTGCGGAGAGTTTGACATTCGAGTGAACGCAGAAATAGCTAGGGCTTGTTTTCCTAGAGTCTGCTTGGTTCTATCCTATCGGCTATGTCATGTCCGCGTACATCTGACATGGCACGGGATGACATGTTTCGAGTGGGCGGCTGCGATTAATTGATTTGCGTCAAATCGCAGTGGGTTGACGGATTGTTTCTCTCAAGTATGCCGTGCAGTGCATGTTGAGAGTTGAGAGTTTTTCTTGGTGTGTGGTCCATTCAATACACGCTGATAATACGATATTCTTAATACTATACCAGGTAGTTTTTACCTTACCCCCAACGATCTTTTTTGCGTACGTGTTCGTTCGTTGTAACATATCATACGTCGGGATGCCAGAGACAGTAGGCTGAATGCACAGCAAGCAGCTATTTACTTGACTCGGCAGCACTCCTGTCCGGCAATCTGTTGTGTGATCGACGAGTGAGTGTCGCAATGTTCGTGAAATATCTGGGGTCTGTCCTTTGAGTTGGATGTATGGTTCGGATAAAATATCCCCTCGGGCAGGCATATGGAAGTCCAAATTTGAAGCAGGCGTTACGATACCTTTCGAAGGGGAATATCAGAGCATTCCTTATTTTGCCATCTCGCCCCCCCTCCGTGTGTGTATCGGTCGGTCGAGCGAGGTAGCGTATAACTCGCAAGGTAACAAATCCTCCCTCGGACGAGTTTCAAAGGTGATTTTCTCGGCAACGGGGAGAGTGCAAACGCCGAGCGACGCGTCTACGGAAAGATCTCGGAAATATCTGGACGAGATCTTCCCAAAGCAGCAGACCTAACAATCTGGCCGCGCGGATCTTGGAGGGTAGTTTTTACGCCCTCTCATTGGCGGAGGGCTACGTGGTGGTCCGCAGATCGGAATATAAAAAAAATCGGAACGCGGCGCAGCCGCATTTCTCGCCCGTTTCTGGCCCGTTTTAGGTTCGGGTTGGGGTCAGGGTTAGGGTTAGGGGTAGGGTTAGGGGTTGGGTTGGGTCTACGCCTGTGCCTTGATCCCACCAGGAGGTGCTTCCTAGCTCGCAAACGCGAACAGCCTACAGCCCCAAAGATCCGCGCGACCAGATGGTTAGGCCAGCTCTCCCAAAGCCGCCATTTTCGTTGCAGTAGCAGAGGCATACGGATAGTGAATCTTCCTAAGGTAGCTATTTACGCACTCTGGTTGGCCAAAGGTAATCTTAGAAGAGGCTCAACCAACCTAGGGTCTCTCCACACCACAGCATCCCAATCCGACCGAATCAGCCTTGAGTCTTTCAAAGCACAGCATCCAAGCCTGCCGAGTCAACCTAGAGCCTTCACAAGCCACAGCATCCAAGCTACAGGTCACCCCATAGCGTTCGGGTTAGGGTTAGGGTTAGGATCGGGTGGTCGACGTTAGGCGCCACGGCCAAAACCCCCGTAAAGATTCACTATCAAGGTGTTTCTAGGCCGCCTCTTTCGTTGTGTGCTTGGTACCCCCTGGTTTCTGAGAATATCGGCCCTGAAATTCATCCCAGGAACCAGCGGGTGTGTAGTAAGAGTCTTGCGTGTTCTACGGCAAGCGAATAGTACGGAGTACTTTCGGCCACGACGAGCCGTCAATCAATCTGTTGGACGTTCGTATTTTACGACGAGTTCCTACTGCCTTCTGTTTGTTGGCGTATGATACATACATGATGTTTTAGCACGTACTTACTGCCTTCCGTTTGTTGGCGTACATGTTTTAGCACGTACTTTTAAACTTATTCTGATACTGCTGCCTGTACAGTACCTGGCATGGCGCCGCCTGGACTGCCTGTACGAGGACGACGTGGATTCGACCGCAATTTAGGATTCCTTTTTTTCGCCAACAAAGCAAGAAGAAAGTACCTGGTATGAATACCTGGTATATATTATATGTACGAAGTAAAATTAATGGCAATACTAACTGCGCGTATTTCGGATGTATATACGCACTCGTGTCTGAAACAACGTTTGTGCGGGAAACCCTGCTCTCTCGCTCTCTGCCATGAAAATATCCAAACTCTTTCAGCCCAGCTGATTTTGTGAGCGTGGAGGGCCGGGGGCGGGAAGACTCTCGTGAGAGGAAATAAACGGTAGATACCAGGTAACCTGGTAAAAAAAAAAAAAATCTTCGTGCTGCGCATATCATACTACGAGTATGTTACGACAATTTTCCGTGGGGCGTTCAGTTCACTCCGCGGCGAACTCGTAGATAGACATGGGCCCACCTGTATATATATACTACACGTGCAATACAGAGTACAGCGGCAGTGTGCGCAATATGTGTCAGTGCACGTATGTATGCTAATAGCTGGAACCCTCTGCAACATGCTGCGCTGCACATTCAACGATTTGTGCGGATGTTTTTTTCAAATGGTGGCGCACATGATATTTCTGTATGATATGGAGGCGTTTTTCCCCTGGGAGCGTGTTCCAAAGACCCCCTTCGCCGAGAACAGGATCGTACACCTTGCACGACAACCCGATCATGTGAGCATGCTGACTTGCTTAGAGATACTATAGCAGTAGACAATGGAATAGCAACGCAGACTTGTCATTGCTGTGTGGATGACCCCTATTGTATGGTGCAGATTTGATGGACGAACATTGCAGGACAGAGAAGTGGCCACCTATTTACAGCAGTACAGCAGCAGCAGCAGCGGCAGCAGCAGCAGCAGCAGCAGCAGCAATTGCTGTCTGTGCTGCTGTCGTGCGGTGTGGTGTGGTGATTTGCTGCATGTGGCTGCAGGTTTAACTTTAGGCTGTGGGGAAGGCGAAGCTCGTAGTGCGGTTTTGTATGGTCCAGCGTGCCCCGTCCGTGAGTCTGCATATTTAGGCCCCGACGGCTGTTGCCGTTGTTGTCAACCCCAACATCTAACATTTATACTTCGAAGTATTTCACATTTCCACGTCAAAAGAGCTGCAACCAACGTGAGAGGTTCACTGCTGTGTTCTTCTGCCACGTATTGTACGGCCTACGCGTCGCGAGTACAGGCAGGCGCCGTGCTGTGTACATACAGCTGCTGTGCTTGCCCTCTTCCTGACATGGCGACCAAGCTATTCATAGCGCTTGGCCTGGCCTTACAACTTCGCCGACGCACACCACCGAATTCTGGTACCTTGCATATTAGGCTATTAATAAGAGGGTTCTGTGCGGTGGTACGCTCTCAGATCCTCCACTGCTTGGTAGTCTGCATCTACACTTCCACCCTCCACACCTCGCCGTATTGTCATTCTATTAATACTGTGTACCGGTACCTGGTACCAGTTGTTGGTTGTGCGACGTGGTGGATGGTGGAGGCCCAGCAGCAGTATGACCAGTACGACATGTTTATTAATAGTAGATTTTGCCTTCATGTATTGTAGGCTGAAAAGCACAAATCACCCCATTCTTGATCTATGGCCCACGTCCATTCTGCTGGTTGTTAAAATACTGGTACTACTGTACCTGGTAATTCGTGACTTGAGCAAAGTGACGCACCGCAGGCAGTATCAATCAATGCGGCTTGCACGGAGACACATGACACATGGTATACTCTCTTGTCAATTTATTTTTTTATCAAGCCCTATAACTGGCGAGTACACGCTCGTCTGTACCTACTGTTTGTGGGTTGGAATATGGCCTTACTCGTAAAGTGTACCGACATGACATCTGGTAACGAAAACCAAGCGTGTACGCGGCTGCGCTGCCCTGCTTGTTTCCTGTTCTACAGAGTAGGGTCCCACGGTACTAAGACCGTTACCTCAAAACAAACCAATAAAGCAATGTCCTCGTCAAGCGGCTGAAACCCCTACGAACCACACCCCTAACATCTGCGCAGCGGCGAAATGGATTTTTATACACCGTGCAGCAGCATATAAGAGGGGTGCGTAAGGCGTGCTTCCACACGTACCCTACCCTACCCTACCCTACCCTACCCTGCCCGTACTGCTTTAGCTGTGTGCTTATTAATAGCAAGAACTTCGACCAACACCACTCTACTCTTACTCCTTAGTTGCCAGGTATATATATACCAGGGGGTAACAATGATACTGCCGTGGCACAAGCGAACAAGCGACTTATGAATAGTCTAGGCGAACAACTTTCATGGCGCGCGAGCAAAATCTACACAACTGTTGACAACAACAAAAATCCCTCCATGTACCCTGGAAACCCATCAGACCGGTATAAACCCATAACACGACACACAAGCCATGGAAGGACGAGGTCGCGGATCTAGGGGGAGGGGAGGGGGGAGAGGATTCCGAGGAGGCGGTGGCGGCGGCGGTCAGTGGAGGGGTGGGGGTAATGGGGCGAGCAGGGGACGAGGCGGACGCAGAGGAGGCCGCGGCGGAGGGGGGGGAGGGGGCTGGAGGGGAGGGGGTCGAGGCGGAGGCGGAGGAGGCAGAGGCCGTGGGGGGGGGCGTGGGGGGCCTGACTGGACTGACCGCAGACCTGCTGAACCCACGGAGGAAACCTTGGCGCTTATGGGTGAGAGACGTGGACGGCATCTTCGGCCACCGGGGAGCAGGGGGGGGGTTGTTGACTATCCAGTAGGCTGTATATCGTGACCGATGTGTCACAGCTGGACTGTATATGGGGCTGATGTTAGTGTGACGAATTATACTAATGACGGATGAATCCAAGAATGACATCAATCCTGCAATCTCCAATCTTGGAAAACAACTGCGAATCATGGCCTTGAACAGCGCCGCATTGTATACCCTGGTAGTACGTAAGGGTATCGAATTTACACATACGTCGAATTTGAGTGTGTACGCGACGTGTTGATGCAGCGTGATGTCCAAAACTGTCGATCTGAAATCGGAAATCGGCAAAAATGTTGATCCATTTTGAAGTCCAACAATGTCGATCTGGAATCGGCAAAAGGAAAAGCACCACCTGTTCAAGTAGATTTTTCGGTACCTCGAGGAGTGATGTGTGGATTCGATGCGCTTACTGGCGCGTCTCCTGATTCATGTTGCTCTTGTCTCTCAGGCAAGAGGGCCACGGAACCAACGGTGGGCATTACCCAGTTTTTGTCGGAGAGCGACACTAGCTTTTCTGGGGTGCTGAAGCAGCGTTACTCGGACTTCATCGTGCACGAGGTGAAGGTGTTTCTTGATTCTTGCCACACTAACCCTTATCTCTTCATGGTTTCATTGATGACGATGGTGGTGACTACGAATGATGATGATGATGATGATGATGGTGATGATCATGATGATATGATCATGATGATGCTGATGATGACGATGATGATGATGATGATTGTATTCTCACATTAACTCGCTTCCCTGAAATCCCGCCCGTGGTCACAAAAAAAGTATTAAAAAAAAAGCGTCCCAACGGAACATCAACAAGTACAAAAATCATCCCAGGGTATCAGGTAACCGAATGTGTAGAAGTTGCTATCCGAATATGTATGCATGGCGCGGTGAGTTTGATCCTGACGTACATCAGCGGAAAGGCTGCTGCAGGTGGGGAGAAGTTGGGTTTATATACCGCGTTTTGTGCGCATAATGCGATGAACGTGGCATTGATTTGTACAACAGAAACAGTTACAGGTTACAGGACAACAGTTCCAGGCGACAGGGGTCTGTTTCCACTCCGATACTTGTCATGGAAGTCGTGGGGTCAAGCGCTCCGAAACAAAAAAAGAGCCGATGCGGAGAGTTGAGTCGAGAATCCCCACCAAGTACATGCCTCTCCAAGGCAAGCATCAACCGCCGATGCGAAATAATCACAATCTCTCGACGCCACCCGCGAGCTAACAGCCTTCCCTTTCACCAGCGTAACCCCTCGCCCCAAATCCGACCTTCACCTTTTTACTATTGCTGCACTGTACAGAAACGTGTATCTAACTCTAATTCCAAGTTATTTGGCCCCGAAATGAGACTGCAGTCTAAAGGGGTTAAGCCTCCACTGACACCCACCCCCCCCTCCCCCGCCCTAACCCTCCCTCTCCATGCTCTTGACACCTTGTCTTATTGTGTGTGAACCAAGGTTGGTCCTGATGGTGACGTGTGCAGAGGAACGGATTTTCCTGGCCTTCTTCGGCCTATCGACCACTCCCGCCGTGACCGCCGGCCTAATGCACCAAGACAGCATCCCACCACCGCACCACCCGCCCAGACCTCGGTGGTCGCGGAGACGGGTTTGACAGAAGGAGGCGGGGGGGAGGACGGGGCGGCGGGGGGGGCGGTTGTGAGCGGGGGAGGGGGTCCGGAGGGAGGCGAAGGGGAGAAGGAGGGTGGGACGGAGGGGGCCGCTGGTAATGGTATCAGCAAGGAGGAAGAGGAAGAGGCTAGAAAGAAGGAAAAGGAGGCTAGAAATAATGAGGAGGAGGAAGCGAAGCCGCTCGTGAAGGGCGGTGCTCAGACGCTGCTGCCGGTGCTTGGAGAGGAGGTCACTGCCGAGGTCAGCTGGGTTAGGGGGGGGAGGGGGGTCGCGCGATTGTCCTTTACGGTGTGTGTACCTGTAGCTCGCCGTGGTTGACCCCTTTGGAGCGTCAAAGAGGAAAACTGTCGTAATTTTATGACGATTACAGCATCCACCATACTTCGCAGCCCAAGCTGTTGGCTTGCGGGGTGCATAGTCTAGTAATCTAGAGTCCGACCTACAATACGCGGACATGTACGACACGCGCGTAGCGTGACACCATCCTTACTGCTGCATGCTCGCACTCCATGCTTGCTAACGCCACACTTCTCATCCTTGTGGTCGCAATATATGGCACCCAAACGGGTCAAGGCGAAACCGAGTGCAAGGCGCAAATCGAAGCTGTTCATACACCGTATACAGCGCATGCCTGCAGAGGTTTGAGTATTTCTGCGTCCAGGCGTCTTGGCGCATCTTGCAGCCCTAACGCGTTGCGAGCGCCACCTATTAAGGTATTGACAACATTGAGCTCACACGGGCGTCTCGGCCGGGATCACCCGTCTTTCTTCATCCCCAGTTAACGCTACCGTCGTAATCCTCACTGTTTGACACCAGGTACTTTTGACTGATTCATATCGGGCAACAGACACAGTCCGGTCATGGTAGAATTTGAAGACGTTGAAAGTTGGAGTTGAATAGCGCTCTTCTCTCCAAAACGAGTCCGCCTCTTCTCGTAGGAATTCGGCAGTGTGCATTAAGGTACTAATAATGTGCTATTTATAATGTGGTATTGTAGTTAATGTAGTCATACGAACAGTACGGTAGAACCCTACTGTGCTGCAGTATTCTGCTATACCGGCCGGGTTCTTGATGGTTTTGCTGGTGTTTGCCGACATGTTCGCCCTTGCACGCGCTGAAACCTTTAACCTGTCCTTCACCCCCGGGTTTTGTCAGGTGGAGGCTTTTGTGTTGGAAGGCATTTGCGTGCGGGGCAGGGACAAGCGAACTCTTACCCTGCCGTCCTCCGACAAGACCACCCGGACAAAGGTAAAGGCAACTTCTGATCTTAGTTTTATTTCATGACTCATGTACGACTTGCTTCAGCTTTGATGTAATACGTGCATCACTTTTGGTTTGTTTTAGTTTTTTCCTGAGGTGTTCTCCCACTCCAGAGTGACTGGAGCCTGTCCTGTTAGCACGGACTTAATTATGGCGATGAGTTATTTTGAGAACGACATCACACACTCCGTTTAACCCTCTTAGCACCAGAACGCTAACGCTAACCCATGAAATGGGCCCAAAGTTATGTGGTATTACTTGGTTTTTGAGGAATGCTCTTTGAGTGGAAATTGAATGCCCCGTTTACCACGCCAAAGCTTTGAAAAGTGATGTACTGTCTGCTGTGGTGGGCCCAAAGAGTCCGGGCTCTTTTGACAAGGTCGTAGTTGTTTTTTTTTTGCGGTTTCCGAGTGGGTGCTTAGAGGGTTAAAGTGCCGGCGAAGCCGGTGCTAACCCTTTCGTACTGCGAAAATTGGTCCACACTATTTCTAAGTAGTTTGTCCCCCCAAAATGTTGGTGCAGTGCTGGAGGTGCTAAAGGGGCAGCATGCTGTTAATATGCTGGCTACTGTTGCTGTTAATATGCTGGCTACTGTTGCTATTAATATGCTGGCTACTGTTGCTATTAATATGCGGGCTACTGTTGCTATTAATAACTGACTACTGACTGTTGTTATTGATATGCTGACTATTGCTGCTTTTAATATGCTGACTAGTGTTGCTATTCATATTCTGACTACTGATGCTATTAATGTCCTGACTACTGCTGCTGCTGCTAGTATGCTGGCTGCTGGTGCTATTAATATGCCGGCTGTCTCTGCCTCTGCTCGAGTCACTCACACGAAGAGGGTGCTTCACCTGTTGCTTAGACGTAGTTAGCATTAGTTAGCTGCTAGTGGGTGGTAGTGGGTGGTAGTGGGTGATACGATAGTACTCGTATCACTTTTGTCAATGTACCAGGTACCAGGGTATGATTGACGGGACTCCTCAACTAAGAGGCTCCCCAATATCATCGGAATCGGGTTTTGTGTTTTTCGATATGATTCGTTGTATGCCTAGGCCATGGAATTGTTCATCGGACTGAGCTTACAGTTTCTCAAACTCAAGTGTTTGGGTGAGGTATGCTACTCCGCAAGTGACGAGCCCCCCAAAAAATACATGCACCCCCACCGCAATGTATTTTATTTCGTTGTTGCCGCTGCAGCAGTTTCACTGTCCTCTCGCTGCGGGGGGGGGGGGGGGGGGGGGGGGGGGGGGGGGGGGGGGGGGGGGGGGGGGGGGGGGGGGGGGGGGGGG
>JAYJMJ010000309.1:442826-456621 GCA_036873875.1 Laminaria ephemera
ACTCCGGAGAGATTCGAACCTGCAACTTAGTCGTCAGAAGGTTTACGAGGTTACCAACTGAACCACTGGGGACGCCAGTGGAGACTGCTGAGCGGGTTCTGAACAGACAATAAATACTACATTACGGTGCCTGCTACGCAAGAAACAAGCCAGTATCAAAATTAGGGAAGCTCGCCGTTTTGGGGAAGATATATATGGAAAAAAACGATTTATAAAATATATCATGCACTGCGGCGGGCGCTATACTGACTCCTATACGTTCGCCTATGCTCGCGGTTGGTGTGACTATAGTGCAATTGTTGTTTTTCAACTTTGCTCAGAGTTGGTGTTTATTGTTGGCGGGCCCATACTGTGTCCACAGCCTAAAGTTTTGGTTAATTCTTGACTCCCGTCGTCGGTTGCTGTTCGCGGACTCCCTTCCTCTAATTTTCTTTCGCTGAGTGCTACATATGGTTGTTTAGTCGAGCTCTGTTCGTCCCGTGGTTGCCTAGCGCCGAGACGGCCTTTTCCGTTGTGACTGTCAAGCTACTTAGTACCTGGTATTGTTCTTTGATAAAAAATGGTTCCTTTGGTGGTTTGCCCTGCGCTGGCAGGGCCTTTTCCCTTGCTCACTGCGAACTAATTATTGTTTTTCCAACAAAAATTGATTTCGTGGTTACTTTTGGCGGGCTTCCTACCCCTTGCTGACTGGCCAGCCACTTACAGTACTGCTTCTATTTGTTCAAAATCATGTTCTTTCCGTGGTTGCCTTGCGTCGGCAAGATCCCTTGCTGACTTGGCGAGCTACTTGTTAGTTTTGATGAAATCGTTACTCCTCCCGTGGTTGCCTAGCGCCGGCAAGGCGTTCTCCTTTCTGATTGGCGGGCTACGTATTGCTTTTTCACTTTTAAATCATTGTTTTCCTCGCGTGGTTGCCTTTTTTGGGCAGGGTCTGGCGGATGCCGTGGAACACCGGCACGGAAAGCAGCGCGTGCCGCTCCTCAAGGACGGGATCGGCCACTCGGTGTGCGTCAACGACATCGACGCCGAAGAGCTTACTGGCGCCATAGCCGAAGCCTGGAACCTGCACGCCGACGATTCAGACGATTCAGACGATGCAGACGATGCAGACGATGCAGACGATTCCGACGACACGATGTAGTGTGGGTGTGTCGGTCTGTGCAAGCGCCAGCGATTCCGACAACACCATGTAGTGTGGATGTATCTGCCCGTGCGAGCGCCGACACAGAGTGAGAAAAGTTGTTGGGTTTTTCTCTTCTTGTGTGTCTGTGCAAGCGCCGACAACGAGTGAGATATGTTGTTGGGTTTCTCTCTCTCTAGTGTGTCTGCGCAAGTGCCGGCAAACAGCAAGAAATACTGTTTCCTCTGTGATGGTATTGCCCTGGGAAACCTGTAGAAGGGCCATCTCTCTGTGGCGCGCGATGACTGGTGTTTGGCGTGTAGTGCGCGTGTGTTCTCGCGACATGGTGCGGGCGGTGGAGGTGGGGCGTGTGTTCGCGACATTGTGGGGGCGGTGGAAGTGATGCTGGTGGTGGTGCTGGGGCGCGTGTTAACGACATGGTCGGGGTGGTGGTGGTGGTGGTGGTGCTGCAGCTGGTGCTGCGACTTCTTGGATCTACGGCGAGTTGGCGCGGCATTATTACTCAACGCGTTAACAGCCCATTGTGACGATGCGCACATTTGCTTGAGGTGGGAAACGCCTCTTAGGTGTTGTGCTCCGTGGGTGCCAGGGGGGAAAACGCGCGAGTTCCTGGGATTTCGATGTACAGTATATTATGGCTAACACCACACGCACCATATGCATGCATGCTGCCTGGAAAGGACGCAAGAAACTAGGCGAGGTTTGGAAACAGAGAAATACCCGTTTCGTTGGTGGGCGGTTTCGAAGGACAGGAAGAGTTCAGCTCCTGTTCGACAATTATTGCTTGGTAGGGTTCTGTGGGCTATATTATAACTGTGGGCTAAAGTATAATTACCTTTTTTTCATATGTAGACTATAATCATAGCCAATAGGTAGGGCTCAGGAAAAGGATGCTCGTGGGGCTGGCTCTATTAGGGCGCCGCGTCGTGCCGTACCTAGAAACCGTAAAATCGTTGCTTAATTCCGGCCAAATTCAGACTTTGAAATAAGAATCCCATACTGCTGCCTGCTGCTTGTGCAGTCGGTGGATTTGTTGGATTTGTCGAGGAGACCCTACCCTATTATTAATATTAAAACATACCTGGTATCTTGTGATAGCGACATACGGTATGGGCATGTTATCCTCGCGTCGCGCCGCGCACTGAAATTTGTTGTACAGATGGTGGAATGGACTAATGGATCCCTTGGAGGTGGTATTAATTGTAGCTGTGATGGGCGGGTTGTTGGTGGAAAGTTTTGCGACCAAAAAGATTCCCGTAAACGTTTAGGCACGGGTTGGGTACGATTGTCGTATTTCGTGGCATGGGAAGAAAGAGAGAGAGAGGGGGAAAGAAAGAAAGAAAGAGAGAGGTAGAAGTGGAGCAACAGTGTCCAGAGGAGATACAGTAGGTATAAACGCCGTCGATGTTTTTGAAAACCGTTAGTCCTTAGGCGCCGTTGGTTGCTTTTGTTGTCCGTTTGGATCGATTGCGGCAAGGCAGACAGACTGTCGCGACCCCCCCCCACGCATGTGTCGGTGGAAAGACGCACGGTCTCAGCGGCAGTGTTTTTTTTGTTTGGAGATGCGAGAGAGGTTGCGTACGGCATTCGTGCGTCTCAGCAGCGTTTTTTTTGTTTGGGGCTGCGAGGGAGGGTGGGTAAGGCATTCGTTCGATTCTTCGTGTCCTTTTCTTTCGTTTTTAAGGGTGCTACCGGATTGACCGTCCGGCCCGGCACCCGTGTTTGTGTATGTTTTATGTGTTTATGGTTCATTTAATATTAATTAGAGATGAAAAATGTAACACCGGTGGCGCATCAAGTGTCCACGCCACCGGTGACGCATTGGCTAATGCCCGATATAAATAGCTCTGAAACGTATCATACGTATATCCCTGGTACAATACACCCAGACGTGCTTATTTTGTTGGCATCTTGCCCAAAGAAGCTATTATTTTTACATGGAATATTGTGCGGTTTGTCTTGTCCGAGTTGTTTTTTCGCCTTGGTTGGTTATGTAATAACTCGTAACCCCTTTAGGAATCCAGAGGGAAAAAATGGCGAGAATAGAGACGATTACAGCATCGACCACACCAAGCAGCCCACCGCCACAAATAAATGGTGACATGTGTGAAGCCACCGCCGCGAGCGCGTGATCGTGGCTTCCTTGAGCTGGGATTTGTCAGCTGCGGTAGAAAAACCGCGGACAAAAAACCGCGGTCAAGAAACGATAATGGTCTCAGGAATAGCCGAAACAGATAAATAAACCCTGAAGGGATTTAGAATAAGACCAATCATTCATGGAGAAGATAAGATCACTGAAACGGCCTATCTATGCCAAGTCTTTTGTTCTACGTGACACAGCGATCACACACCCGTATCTCTGCGGCCACGCCCGCCACGGGAACGGGTCGGGTCCCAGCGGAACCAGCAGCCCCGACCTCTCTGTCTCTAAGAGGCCCATCCCCCCCCCCTGCGTGCAGTGTGCGCACGCGGTTCGAGCTGGTTCTAAGCGTCGCGTAGCAAGAAGTGAACGAAATTGTACTGAGTGGAGGCTCTTTCCGCTCTGGACGGGAGTATCGGGGGGCGGTTGGATTGTTAAGCCCACCTCCTTCCTCCCGCCCCTGGCCTGCGCCCGCCGGAGCTATCGTTGTGGCTGGAGTTGTTGGTTGTGACTTATGTGCTGTGGGTATTATACGAGTACGGCAGTACCTCATGGTGGTAAGATGATTGTGCCTTCGTCAGCGATCAGTATAATACTGGACTGCATCAATCAGTGTACTGGGTTCGATTGCCTTGAAAATTAAGACTCTAGTCTTCGATCAAACTGCATCAATCAGTACACCGGGTTCGATTGTCTTGAAAATGGAGGCTGTAGTCCTTGATCAAATGAAATAAACTTTGCTGCAGACGATATATGATGATCCTGGCTTCGGGAGCAACCAGTTTGCTGGACTGCATCAATATATATACTGGGTCCGATCGTCTTAAAGTTAGAGACTTCAGTCGACCAAATTACTATTAATAATTTATTTTGCGGGCGCGGACTGGGATTCCTCGATGAGCTTACCGAGCTGATCCACGAGACTTTCTAGGCAGCGGCGCGTGACTATAATAGTGTGAAGCCACCGCCGCGAACACGTGGTCACCGTTTTCTTGAGCCGGGATTTCTTAGCGGCCGTAAAAAAACTGCTGAATTACAGTAATAAAAAACGAGTTGAAGAAAACATGTCATAGAGGAATATACGAAGAAAGAGAAACTACAGTAAACCCTGACGAAGGGAATTAGAATATTCGTTATATACCTATTACTATGGACCATAGTAATCAGGACCCACGACATGCACAAAAATCTATATATTCCACTGTTTATACCAAACCAAATTTGGTCCTGATTACTATGGTCCCTCGTAGTAGGCCATGGAATGGGGGGATTGGTCATCGGGTTGCACCTTCATTTTAATAAAAAATTAAAAATACGCTATTATTATTATTATACTACAACAAACAGCTGTGAGATCTAGGATTTCGTCGAAACTCATCTTTGCAAGGTGTGTGTGATACTCCGATCGCGCGTGTTACGGGATGTGTATCATGAAGGATAATTGGTCGGCGACACCCCTTAGTACTAGTTAGCACCAGGGTCAACAGTGTGATACGAAGACGTCGGTCTTTTCACTCAAGCTGTGCACGGAAACTATAAACTTCTTAAAGTACACTGTGTCGTTTTCTAACACCATACAATGGATTTCTTTTTATTGCCCCTTAAAATCTTCCGTAATCTGCTGTTTTCAGGGAGCGACCGAGACAGTGACAACGGCAGCTGCTCAGATGCCTGTTGACAATTCAGACAGGGTATCCGAAAACAAGAACCTCCAAAACCACAGCTCTATTTCCTGGACCTACTGTAGATAAGGGGGAGTCACACTAAAGTCGGGTAGAACAAACGCAAAAAAAAAGTGTATTTCTTTATTCGTGAAGAAATCTCACCCCGCTTGTCTGTTTTTCACTCTGGTCGTTTCAGGGGTGCGCGGTGTCGTATTCTCTCTTTGTCGCGAACTCTAGCTTCAAAGGGGTAATAGTGTGACTAGAAAAGACGCCAACGGCAACGGCGAACGCTTGGTGGGGGGGATGGTATAGATTCGACGTCCGAAGCCGCGCGCTACGACAGAGGTAGCACTTTTTCGCTAATGATATTCTAATAGGTGGGTTCCTAACTGAGGAACTATCCAATACCGTTGGAATCCCATTGATTTTGTCCGATATGATTCGTCGTGTACCTAGGCTATGGAATCGCTCATCGGGCTGTACTTTCCTTTTTGTTCAAAGGCAGTACACGATAGAGCTCCTCAAGTGAGGAGCCTCAGCAAAACTAGGCGAACCCCCTACCGTAGAAAATGCACCCGAACGGCAACGCAAGGAACCGTACACGCGATACGGGGCAGCATGATCCAACCGTACGACAGCCGCGGCTGTATCGTAGCTCGAATTATGATCTATCATCACCGACAGCGTTTGCAGAACCTCAAAACACTAACCGGCATGCGCCCGAACGGCAACGCAAGGAGTCGTGCATGCGATACGGGGCAGCATCATCCAGCCGTACTACAGTCGCGGCTCTATCGTAGTACACATATCGACCGATCAGGACCGACAGCGGTTGCAGATCCCCGAAACAAAAAACAGCCGAACTAGCGCCGCGGCTATAGCAGACGCCGCGCATTCACACTACTTCCAGAGTATCCGTGGACAGGACCAAACCAATCACAGCGTGTCCCTGAGTTCCGAAAATAACTACGAATGATCCAACCCCCCTTAGACCAAAGCGTCTGCCCGAAACAAGCAATCAAATTAGTGCCTGTCACTCCCCTCACAAAATTGTTCCCAAAAAGAAGGCTACGTCGAATGCTACAGTAGGGCTGCGAGTTGCGGCACCGTAAGTCGCCGATTTAGCTATCAGCTGGCTAGGTATATACTTATGTTTTACAGTTAGTCGCGTGCGGCAGCTTGCGGAGTTCGGCGCTGTTGTACCTGACTGGTGTCATCGTGGCTCGTAATCTGCTTTACAGTGTAAATACAAAAGTCACTTGGGTTGTCTTATTTCGCCACCCACCTAAGAACTAGCCGCTAAGACCAGCCAACCCACAGCCCGACGACTCGAGCCTTCTTTCATGCCGACGACGCATTCAAGAACCGCGTGAGGACGCCTGCTGCGATAGAGGTAGCATTTTTCCAGCCAAAATGTTTCTGATAGACGGGGCTCCTCAACCCAAACTTGTCGCAGTTTCATTCTGTTTTTGGAAAAAAACATTCGTTTGTATACCTAGGCCATGGGATTGATCATCGTGTAGCACTTTTATTTTCCTCCAAATTCAGTTTTTGGGAGAGGTAGTAGAGCTCCTCAAGTGAGGAGCTTCTGAAAAAAACAAAGTGTGCACCTTTACCGTAGCATGCGTCTTAGAAAAAGTCAAAAAGGGCAGATTTCTGACTTCCGACGCGTGCTACGATAGAGGTAGCACTTTCTGGCTGAAACGTTTTCTGAATGGCAGGGCTCCTTAACCCAAAATCGTCGGAATTTCATTATCTTTTTTTACAAAAAAAACTCGTTGTATACCTCGGCCATGCGATTTTTCATCGGGTAACACTTTCATTTTTCCCCAAATCAGTTTCTGGGAGAGGTACGGAGCTCCTTAGGTGAGGAGTCTCAGAAACAAAGTGGTGCACCTCTACCGTGGCGTGCGTCTTCCTCTGTCCCATAAGTAAAGTCGGTCCTGTTTATGCAGGCACTTACAGGCTGGTTCAAGTTGTACGTCCGAACATATTTTTCCACGCCCAAGTGTCCACGCCGTTTTCCCCAATCAGACCCCAAATTTTTGCCGACGTATTATGAAAAGCCCTTGCAAAAAAAGCAGGGACGGGGCTTGTTTAATGTGTTTCGTTTTTCGCCAGGTTTTATGTCTAAAAAAGGATTTTCTCGGAAATTCTGGAAAGTTGGGCCCCCTGAAGTTGGGCCCCCTGGGACCTAATATTATCGGCGAAAGAAGAACAACAAACGAAAAAATTGTTCATGGAAGCTTCGGCAAGGGTTCATAGAATGCGTGCGCAAGATTCCAAGGTCTATCTCTAAACAACGGCGGGGTCCCATTGGAACATCATGCGGAAAACGAATACGTGCCATAGTTTACGTATTTGCAGTGACATTGCGTAGGTTCAGCGTAGGATCCATTATTAGTCTCGCTCTGTCAAATCATCGATTATTGGCGCGAAACGTTTGACAGACATGCCTTGGAGTACCTGAAAGCGGCCCGGTCAGAAACAAATATGAAACAGACATGCCTTGGAGTACCTAGAAGCGGCCCGGTCAGAAACAAATATGAAACAAACTATTGCTTCCTACGGAAATGCCTGACTGTTATTGACCTTGTTGTAGACTTGTGGTGGGATGGGACACATTCGCAACGCTAGCGCCAGCCCTAGGTCCTCAACAAAAAACCTGGCAATGCCACCCTCTTCTGCTGTTCATGGGGTTCAGTACGATACTAAATATGTGGCATTCGAGTAAATATTGCCAGCGGCATTCGCGGTGGAGAAAACGCTGGAATGTTTCAGCGAGAACAAGCCTGTCAGCATCTCCGATCATGTTTTCGTTTTTTTTTAATAAGATCGTTCAGGTTGTTTGGGGTGGAAGCCCCCAAGCAATGAAAGCACTCGCGAACCACAACAGGTGGGAGAACGGCAACAAAATATGCCAGCCAGCCTAAAACCGGCAGCATCCCCCCCTCCCCCCCTCCAAAAAACAAGACGTGAATCGTCCTCGTCGTCAGTGGAAACCGATCCCGGAGGTACCCTCAAGGCTTGTGGAAGACCTCCCCATCATAATGTAGCACCCTCTCCACAAAGGTATATTCTAGGAAACACTCTCAAACAATCCCCCAACACATGCCAAAACCGGGCCATTCTCAAACTAAAAGTACCAGCGCTTTTCACGATGCAATTGTTTTGTTACGGTGGGGTGCGGCTCGGTGCTTTTTTTACCGAATCTCACCGCACCGTACGAAATTGCCTCTTACAAAACCGCACCGAACCGCACCGTAGGATTCTCAAAATATAAAATCCGCACGGAACCGCACCGCACAATTTTGAAACAATCCGCACAGAACAGCACTGTTCGACTTTCACAAAAAAAAAAAACGTCAAAAGGCTGGGGGGGGCTTAAACATCAAGTAGTTTGCTACTGTGCAGCTATGGTGCGGTGCGGTTTTGTCCGGTTGTAGCGAACCGAACAGTACCCCACCGTATCGCTCCGAACGATTTTAAACCGTACCTAACCGCACCGTACGATCCCTGAAAACTAAAAACCGCACCGAACCGCACCGTAGCATCCCCAAAAACAAAAAATCACACCGAACTGCACCTCACCGTGTGATTTCGAAAACAACAACGGCACCGCGGTTCGGTCTCAAATCTTGAAAAGCATTGAAAATGATACTTCCAAGTATATCGGTATCAGGTACAGTAGGAATCATGGCTTGTTTTATGTATTTTTTCGACGAGTATCTCCTTTTCTTATGTTTTTCCAATAACGCCGACTGTAGCATCGTAACTGCCCCCGTTGCGGGGATATGAGCTGCATTCCAGAACAGACTTTACTGTTGGGACATAGGAGGTACATATGGAGGCGTTTCTACGTAGGGGCTGTTACCAAACCTTCAAGGACCACAGGACGCGGGCTGCGGTAGGGATACCAATGTTTGTCCAAACATACATGTTTGGACAAACATAACTCTGGGTGGTGGGTGGTCCCCAACCGGGGGACTATCACCAATCTGATTTGACTACCATGTGTGTTCTACAACATTATTCGTATTTTTTCATCTAGATCAAGGAATTGTGCATCCGGTTGCACATTCGTTTTTTTTCCCTCAAAGTCAGTAGGGAGCTCTTCAAGTGAGGAGCGTCGGGAAAATATTGTACACCCCTATAGTAGCGTTCGCTGCAGTTTTTCCGAGAACCTCGTATGGATTTGCGAGCCGTTCGCGAACCGGAACCGGTAACATGCATCACTACTTTTTGGTCGCCATCTCTAGGTACCAAAAGGGTTATTATAGGGTGTTTGCGGTTTCCAAACTCTATTGGGTTGGAAAAAATGTAAAAATAGTATTGAAACCAACGAATTTCATAGCCCAAGGTCAACCAATCCACGAAAAAAAAACGTGAGAAATAAAAAACATGGTAGGAAAATAAAAACTAACTTAAACCTAACTTTTAGCTGATTTTTCGTGGGTTGGGTTGGCCTTGGATTGTGATTTCGACGGTTTCAATATTATTATTGTACGTTTCCGACCCAACTCCTACCCAACCAAAGTTGGTACATCGCACACACGCTAATGTCGAATTGTCGGGGCTGTGAGTTGACTGGACTTCACGGCTAGTGCTCAATTAGGTAGCGAAGTAAGACAACAAAGCGAGCTTTGTGTTTGTCGATACAAACCAGGTTGCGAGCCACAAACGAACCAGTCAGATACAAAAACGCAGAAATCCGCAAATTACCACACGCAACAAACTGTAATTACCTAGCGAAATGATAAATTAGTTGACGACACAACATCAGCCAACTTGCTGCTCTCTACCGCCGCCGCCACCACTACCACCACCACCGCTAGCATCGTCAGGTCGATCATAGCCAGGAAAGGTTTGAGCGCGAAGCGCGAAGACGTTTCCAGCCTTTCGAAAAAAAAGTTCATAACGGAGTGTGAACGAAGTGTCCTTGTACAATTTTTCGTGGTGATGTCGGTCTGTCCGATGATCGTATGTGTGGGGTCTGCCTGCCTGTCTGTCTGTCTGTCTGTCTGTCTGTCCGACATGTCTGTCCGACACGCACCACGGTACCACGGATTACGTCGTTGATTGCGAGACCATGATACAGCCGACTCGACCAACCTGGCGACTACAAAAGCAGACGAGCTTGCGCTAAATCGTGGGGCTTGTTACATTGCAAGCCGTGTCGATATGGTCGAAATGGCCGTGCTGCATGAAGCGCGTGTTTGCAGCTCCTGCCTCGTGAGTCGTGTTTTTATTTTTCCAGCAAAGGCTGAAGGGGTTTATTTCCTTTTTTCCATGTATGCGTACGCCACGACTGAAATCACTACGAATACCTTCAAGTGTAAAATACAACAGAAACAGCAAAAACCTCCTACGTGTCGAGCTGGAAAGTAAAAGTGATACTATAAAAAAGAGAGATATGCGTACGCTACTGCTGAAATCACTGCTCACACACAGTTGTTGCGGTTGTTCTCACGTGAACTCATCGCCATAATCTAGTCCGTGGTCACAAGACAGGCTCCAATCGCTCTGTAGTGAAAGAACAACCCAGGAAAAACAAACCACAGCTGATACATAAATGAGGCAAGTTGTACATCAAACAAGAAATAAAAGTGAAATCAAACAGTCTACCAGTTTACTGAATCTACTGAAATTACTGCTCATAGACACAGTATTAAGTGTCAATAATAACAGCAGTACGAATCTCTTTCTGGTCCCGCTTGAGGTCTATCGCTTGCTTGGGCGTCGTCGAGGTCTCTCGCAGCAAGGTGTTTGTAAACGTCGTAAACAGATATGCATTGGTGGTCTGCGGACGCTTCAGGAAAATCAAAAGGGGTCCCTACATTGGCGTCGTCAAAATTAGGCACTCGCATTGGCTCGAAATTCAAAGGAGCTTATGCGCGCGCTACATACAGTTGGCGCCCGATGATAAGCAACGTCAACTTGGCGTCCAGGTTCAAATATTTGTTTTGTGTGCCCTCACCAGCATCACCAGCAAACTTAACTTAAACATGGTTTCTTATTTTTCTGGGTTCCAATATAACCGTTTTCAGAGTTTCTTGCTTCTTGTTGTTTTACATACCGCGAATCCCCATATCACGTTGATGCTGTACAGGCCAGCCGCAATCGAAGCATGCTACAAAATTACTGTGGTGTGGGTGTACTCTGTTGAGCTCCGGGCCCAATCTCACAAACACCCCAGCGACTGATCTAGGGCCGGTGACGGAGGTTGTAACTCTTGACGTGTCTTATTACGTGCCACCGTCGGGAATGACCTCGTTTCTGATACTGGGTAGGCGTTGGTCGCCGCTGCTTCTTATCCTGCTGCCTAGTTTGGGTTGTTTCTCTTACACCCAATTTCCTATTTTTTTTAAGTTGAGCCTACCTTTTTTACCAAAATACTTACAAACTGCCAAATTCACTCCTCACACAAAGTACAAAGTAATGTAATGTAAATAACAGCAGTACCAACCTGGTTCTGGTTCCGGTCGAGACCTCTCGCCCGCTTGGCGGCCGCCCCCCTCGTTCGATTGCCGGCCGTCCCCCCTCCAGAGTTATCGTCGTCGTCATTGGTCTTCCTACCTGACGGGACCACGAAGGCATCACCGTCCTCCTCCAAACCTCCCCGGTTCCTGATAGCGCGATGACGACAAAGCACACCATTTATTAGCTTCTCAAACATTTTGGGACCCAAGCACTGCGACGTAGCCTGACAGGGTGATGGTGACAAGGAATATCATTCATTAGCCTCTTGATAAACACTTCTATCACTGCTAATAAATAAATCCTACACAACCTCCAAGCAGATTGTCGCAAAACACGTGGGCGCAGACAAAAACAAAAAAAAGTGACATGTGAGTTTTTGGCTGACTATAACTCGCCGTATAGTTGTTACCCGGCAGTTGGCAACCCGTATCATAGGTAAAATAGCTAAACCCTTGAGGTCATTTGAGCAGTTCTGCATATCTATACCTGATTGGTGCGTTTGCGGCTCGCAATGTGGTTATATCGAGAAACACTAAAAAAGTCAGTTAATTGGCATACTTTGCGGCTCAACCAACAACTAGCCGTCAAGTCCAGCCAACTCAAAAGCCCTATTCTTAGCCCTTTTACTACTGTAAAACTCATCTCACGCTAATTCCAAGCAGCTCGTTCCCAACAGGTAGGGTGCAGGTTTGGGACCTAGGTATTGGGACTTCGAAAGCGAGAAGAGCGGTATTATTATCGATCGTCTACGGACCGCGTGCAACAGGTACAAAGTGTCACCATGCTACGCGAGTTGTCGTCCATCTCCCCACGCTGCACTCCGGACACATCCCTAACCCCAGCAACCCGCGCTGCTTGGAGTGGTTCATGCCGTAACCGCCATATACTGCCGCGTTTGTGCCCCCTCTTAGCATCCACTCGGAAACAGCAAAAAAAATAACCAACTATGTACGACCATGTGTCAAAAAAGCCCGGACTCTTTGGGCCCACCACAGCAGTGCGATACATCACTTTTCAAAGCTTTGGCGGTGGTAAACGGGGCATTTTAAAATCCACTCAAAGAGCATGCCTCTAAAACCCAGCAATGCCACATAAACTTGGGCCCATTTCATGGGTCCTATAGCGTTCTAGTGCTAAGAGGGTTAATTCCTAAAGGGACTAAAAAAATGCCGACTATGAACACAGTTGCAGGCGCATTCAGAGTACGAACGTCACTCTCGTAACGCTGATCGGTCGCTGCTCGTTAACGCCTACTCGGACAGTGTCCGTGGGTCACAAGAAAAGGCGCGGGTAGTTCTGGCGAACCCAGAACAATGCAATACACCAACACACACTACTATGAACTAAGGATGGGCGCCAAAAACAAGCATACCTGGTCACTTGGAAGAAAACCAAAAACAGGTATAGTCTGGATAAAATTCAAGTGAAAAACACACGGCAGTCAGCAAAGACGGAAAAAAACAAATATCGATCTTGTTTTTCGGTGTCAAAGCCACTGATTCCAGCGACGGCAACCGCACACGATGCGCGTCAACAGCGATCGGGGTGGCGGTCTGGGTAAGGAAAAGGGTTAGGTTTGGGTTGGGGAGTGGGAGTACCAAGCAAAACAGAAACAAACGCGACCAAACCAACCGCATTTTTTCCAGAACTTCGTGACCCGACCCGACCCAACCCGACCCGACACGTGAGATTTTGAAAACCTCTTGGCACGACTCGACCCGACCCGTGACATCTGATTTTACCTTCTGACCCGACCCGACCTGTCCTGTGAGATTTTGAACAACTCCTGACCCGACCCGCTATATTGTTCGCATGACCCGTGAGATACGGGTCATTTCGCGGGTCGGAAAACCTTGACCCGCGAGACTTTTTCTTCCCACCCGCGGGTTTAACCCGCGAATCGGGTCCGCGGGTGGACGCTCAAAAGCAATGTAATACCTGGTACTGATTTATGTACCACGCAGTGATTTCTGGCCTGGCTGTAATGGATATGGGCGGATGTGGATGCTTACATATACTTGGCGGCATCTTAACGTTTGAACAAAATACCAAAGGAGCATAGGTACCAGAGAGGTCCTCGAGCAGGAACAATTAATTTTCAAGAGTCGGATTCTCGGGCTACGAGCTGGGCAGGCCACGATCAGCTTTTTAGTTGGTTACCCACATTAGCGGTCCGTTTTTTCGAATATTGAGCTGAAAACTTGACACGTGCCCCATTAAAGACTTCCCAAGGGATTCATTGCTGCACCACTTAATGTTTTCTTCTTATTAGTAAGCTAAAGCACGTTTTAAGAGAGATATATAAAACTCTGGGGATGGTGATATTTCGACTCTTTGCGGTTTTTTCAATATCGACATATTCGCATGCCC
>JAYJMJ010000309.1:464535-495512 GCA_036873875.1 Laminaria ephemera
AGCAGTACCAGTAGCTGAGTACCAGGTACCATGGGTACAGAGTGGTACTGCTGCTGCTGCTGTTGATACTCAGTACTCAGTACTGCTGTGTACTCGTAAAAAGGGCTAAACCTGCGACGAACCTACCATACCTAGCGGGGTTTTTCGCAGGAGGTTGAGGATGGGAGCGACGAAGATCAGGAGAAGGGGGAAGAATGCCGATACGGGGATGCAGCAGGGGCCCAAGCAAATGACCGTCATCTTGATAGCAGCTGTATTTCCTCCGTCCTTTCGGTGCTTGCTTTTGTTTCAAATTCTGCTGCTAAGGCAATACGCCAGGTTTGGTAAAGAGATGGAAGGCGTAATAAAAAAACGTTACATTTTCACAATCAGTTTATTGATTTTTTACCGACGACCGATCAAAAACCAGCCGACGCAAAGCCACATCATCAATGATATCGTGTGGCGTCATGAGGAGGATGGCAGGATACTGTTGATGATCATGACCTTCTTGCTTTCACCAGCACCGCTCATTGTATCCCTCCCCTCCTCATGAGTCGTCGCGACAATGCAATTCGACCACGAGGAGAGTAGCGAAGAGCGACGCAGGCGGCAGAGAGACTACCACGCTTTCTTAGATGCACAAGTTGAAGCTCGCAGAAAAGCGCCGCCCCAAACCAGGCACGATGATGTGGAAGCAGCAGCAAGGCTTCCCATCCTCCCTCCCCCAGGACGGCTAAAGTATCAACCCAACCCACCTCTACATGGCGCGGATGCTAACCTTAGCTTTGCGAAATATGGCGACTTGTCGGGGCTGCAGGTACCAAGAGGTGCTGACGCCGGCGGTGGCGGCGGCGGGGGCGTGGGTTTGGGAGGCAACCTGGATCAGGCAGGAAATCATACAAATGGTTCATATCAGGGCGAATATTTGAACAAGTTAGAACAGAGGCTAGAGACGGAAGTGCAGCGGAGGGGCCTGTTGGAGCGGAAAGTAGGCACCCTTGGTCAGAAGGTGAGCAATTCTATGATACTATGGACATGCATTGCGACCGACCAAAGTGATATATTGGGCTGGGCTGTTGTATGCATGTTTTCTGCCTGTCACCACGGCAAACAAACGGTTCATATCTCCGTACATCGTACGTATAACAGCAGTATCCGCCCGTCACCACGGCCGACAAACGTCAACGAATGTCTACACCGTATGATACGAGCATTATCAGCAGTATTATGCAATCGAAAGTATGCACACAACGGTATTATGGAACGTCTCGCCCGTGGTAGACGGCCATCCACACGCGTGGGGTAAGATGTGTCGTAAGCGTTCCGAACGATGCCTCACCTGCCTGGCACCAAGGCAAACAAATGCTGACGAAGATCTACAGTACACCGTTCGAGTACGCAGAACATACCAGATGCAATCCGAAGTATGCACACAACGGTACAGTATCATATAATAACATAATAACTCGTAAGTCTCGCCAGTCGCAAACGGCCATCGATACGCGTGGGGTCAGATGTGGAAGCGCTCTGAACGATGAATTCAGGGTGCTTTTGTTTGCACTTTATTTACAAGAGTTTGTACACACCACCGTCATTGACCTGACGTAACGTGCTGTTATCTGTCTCTCGTTGGCCCAGCTGCAAAATTGGATGGAGGACTCTACCGCTAGTATATCCTCGCTTGGCGCCAGGGATGCCGCCGTCACAGAGGTGATTCCATTAATCTGCAGTAATAGTGGGTATCATATCGGTGTATCCTTTCTTTGTTATCGGCTAAAAAAACGCCGAAAGTCGGGGTTAGGGGTGTGGTTCGGGATATGATTTAACCCTTTTGGAGCCTAGGGATAGGGATCTAAAACACGGCAAGAGTTATCTAATCAACCGTCTAGAAAGGGCGTTCAACAGCGTAGGTACCATCATGCCGCGTGCGTGTCGCACATCTCCTTCTGCTGCACTTCGGACGCGTGTCCTACCCCGGCAGCCCCAGCTGCTCGGTGTGGCCGATGTCGTAATAATCGTTTTTTTCCCCGATCATTTTCCCCTCCGAACTCCCAAAGGGGTTGAAGTTAGGTGTATTTTTCAACCGTTTTGTCGAAGCTGGGCCAAGGTCTATATAGCCCTCGCTAAGACTGCCATATCTCCACTTTCCCTAGGGCTGTGAATTGGCTGGCTGTATCATAGGTCGCAGACTAGTTATTAGACTAGTCATTGGTTGGCTAGGTATTGCAGTTGTTAATAGTTCAATGCGTTAAGGGACCGCGCTGGCCATACGGTACGGTGACTACATATTTTTTTTCATTTTTTTGGGATAATTTGTCTTTTCCGCAGCAGCTATATTATTCCCAGTATACTCGTAGTGGCCTGTGAAACACGCCTCATGGAAAGCGTCACACCTCCTGAGCCACAGCTTCGTTCCCTCCGCATATGATATGTGAAAAAAGCTTACATTCCGCCCGATTTTTTTTTAACTACCAGCATATCACTAAAACGTACGTCTTGTTGTGTTTGCATCTCGTAAATATATGCCTGAATTTTGGTCATTCTGCAACCCCTAACCCGTACAATTACATTGCGGCGCTCGTGCTGCAAGGAACGCGGGGTTTCGTTAGAGGCTGGCAGCGGTCGGTATGCCAGTGGTTAGCATTGTCGCCGAAGTTCAATACCAGGTATTAAACAACATCGGTGGCTCGAGAACTCGTACGTTTTTCAGGGTGCCCAATAGATGGCAGAGTGATAGTTACAGCGTTAGCCTCTGAGGCGTTTTTCGGGTTGAATCATGCGTCCGAGTGATCTGGCAGTAGAACAAAAAATGTTGCCGTGAATGTGAGCTTTCTTCACATATCATATCCCCGGGGAACGAAGCTGTAGTTGAGGGGGTATGACGTTATTCCTATCGCTAGAATAAATATACTATAAATAGTATGGCTTCTGCTGAAAAATATATTTTTTACAGATATTTTTACTCGAACTATCAACAAAAACACGCTAAAAAAAGGTATCCGAAGTGGCTCCTTAACTTAAGGAGAATTTGAGGAGGTGTACGTTTTTGAGCCTGACTGGTGCGTTTGTACTCGTAGTTCGCACTGCTGTGTTATTTATCCTAGGGAGGCTAAATTCAGTTGATGTGTTACTTATCTAGGGAGACTAAATTCAGTTGATCGGCTTGCTTCGCCACTCAACTAATAACTAGCCGTGAAGCCCAGCCACCTCACGACCCTAGCTACCATGTTCCATCTCAACCAGGTTCGCGACTAATAGCTAGTTGCCAAGTCCAGCCATTTCACGACCTTACCTGCCATTGTCCATATCTCAATCAGGTTCGAGAGCAAGCACGATATTTGGATACCGAGCTGGCGCGCGTCCAAGAGCGGCAAAGTCGCATCGAGACCACTCTGTCCCTCGCTCCAAAGGTGCATACGCCCGCTACGGTACAAGACCGGTAGGCCAGGGTTAAGTTAGGGAAAACAATTGACCCGCGACCTGAACTACTCGTACGAATTAAGAGCCCTTCCTATGCAGTGAATGTTGCAGCTTTTGATGCGATCGTGTTTTAGTTCGCGTTTTCAAAATCACCAGCACGGTCTTATGGGTCCGTTATTAATGTTGTAACCGGCAAAGGATTTCCTTTGCGGTTGTTGGTGTATACCAAGTTGGTGTATGCCAGGTATAGTGCTGGATTTAGTCATGGGTGTCGAAAACGAGTCAGCTGACTCTGACATCCCTAGGATCATAGGTGGAACACGCAATCTTCTATATCCCCGTATGCCTGTGTGTTATAAGGCTTAGTTTGGGTAGGCACTTGGTTAACCTTTTACCAGTGGTCAAACGGACTAATACTCCACCAATACCTGAACATCTGCTTGGGTGGATATCGCATACCTGGTACGGTACGCAAGATGTAGTTTCTTCGTTAACCCTCTGAGGACCCAGGAATAGCGACTTAAAAGGCGACAAGCACGGTCGTAATCAACCTTCTAGGAAGAGCGTGCAAATACTTCAAGTATCATTGTGCTGCGCGCGTTTCGTACGTCTCCTTCGGTTGCACTTCGAGCACATCACCTACCTTGGCAGCTCCTTCTGCTGCGTGTTGTGGTCGACGCAGACAGACTATAATCGTGATATCTCCCTCTGAAGCCCAAAGGGGTGAAGGGGTGAAGATGCGTGCTAGGATATACCAGGTAGAGAGGTAGCACTTTTGGACTGAGACGTTTTGTGAATGACAGGGCTCCTTAACCCAAAATCGTCAGAATTTCATTCTAGCTTTGGAAATATGTTTTGTTGGTTACCTAGGCCATGGGATTGTTCGTCGGGGAATGCTTTTGATTCTCTCCAAATCAGTGCTTTGGGTGAGGTATGGAGGTCCTCGAGTGATGAGCCTCAGAAAAAAAGGGGTGCACCTCTACCGTACTGTTAGTACTATTAGTACTATTAGTAGCATGCGTCACGGGGTTAGAAATATTTATCGTCAACACTATTCAGCACTAGCTGGTGGTTCAATTAGGTAGAGAGCCTTCTGATGAACACGTGTTTTCGCCCCTAATCTGGATAGAGCGCTCATGCAAACGGCCCAATAGCTCTCAGCATCTCGACACCCCATCTCGGCAGACAGTGTCCTTGCAAGCTGCACCATGAGGTATTTCGTGGTGTAGGGGAAGGCGTTTTCCCCGTTCGATTTCCTGTATGTAGAGAAATTCAGAACTCGATGGCCTGGCTTTTTGCAGTGTGAGAATATTCCTACTACGCTCATGGCATCGTTGTAATTTCCATCCCTCCTGTCACCGTATGCTTGACAGGTTTGGGTTCATCTCAACAGACAGTGCCCTCACATCACCGCATGCTTGACAGCCTTAGCTTCGGCCGGAACACTAAACACCACGTTTTGGGTTGCCACGTCGTATCTAGGTGCAAGAGATGACTCAGCAACAGGTCAAGGCTCTCGAAGAGGAAGCACGAACCAGGATACAGGCGGACGAGGTTAGAGCTGCAAGGTTTCGTCAGGCGGTGGAGCGAGTATCAGATGAGGTGCAAGGTCTTGCGGCTCGTCTTGGAGCGGAGGAGAACAGCACGACGCAACGCGTCGCCATTCTGGAGGTATACCGGTATATGTTGGGCGAGGCCAAACCGAACAATTGCGAATAGTCTTGGCAAATTCCTCGTTTTTATGCGGCCGCTTGGAAAGGAAGCCGCAGGGTATAAGTGGACAATATATTGCACGGCAAATCTAAGACTTACAGCGCTAGAGACTGGATCATCATGGGTTTTTTGTGTGTTTTCGTGTGTTTCGACAAAACCTAGAACAATATGGCGTCCAATTTCCCGGCTTGTTGCGTACACTGACGAGAGAAAATATGAATGTCAGTTGTTTGTGCTTTTCCTGCCGACTTCGCAGGCAGCGCTGACGGGAGAAGCGAAGGGGACGAGGGAGGCGACGAAACAGCTAGGGGAGCATGTGAAGGCCTTGGGCGCCGCGTACTCGGGCTCGGAAAGTAACATGGTCGCGTTATGCCAAAGTTTACGACGGCTTGAGACGCGGCAGAAAGAGCAGCATGCGTTCTCCGGGGGGATAACGGAACAGTTGGCTTCACGGCAGCAGATCCAGGCAAGACAGAGATGGCCTGGGTATAGACGTTGTCTCTTCACGATATAAAACTATTTCTGGAGTGGAAATTACGGCCTGGTCGTTCGCCGAGTCGGCTGCAACACTTCTTCCACGGGATAGACCGCACATATATTGCCATCTTCTGCCTTTTTGCATAACTGAGTTTGGGAAAAAAATCATGTTCCTAGCCGGATATGAAGCGTTTGCGTCAACTATCAACTCGATTGCGTCCAATTTGGGCAAAACGCAAAAAAAAACGTTTCTGGATTTTCTGTGTCCGATAACGTGTACCCCCCTACGCGAAACCCCTGTGGCCCCATCCTACTCTGCCACCTGCAGGAGTCGTTGACGACGGCTACGAGCGAAAAGCTGGACGCCTTGAAGACGTCGCTTGCCAACGAGGTAAGGAGTAGGGATTCACTCTTGGTGACGCTTTCGGAGTAAAACCTCGAGTTGTGACCTGTTCCGCCTGACGCATCCACCTACAACTTAACCGCATACGGTCACGTCGCGCGTTTTAAGCGTCATCAAAAGGCGACTGTTGAATGGGTCTTGTTGCATAATTGTACATTGGACACCTCAGAAGCCAAACTCGACGGTGGCAGCACATTACCAGTAGCAAGGCGCCTTAGTCCAATCATAAAAGTGCTACAACGTCGTAATGCGTTCGCATAGTTTCATCAGGCAAAGCAGGAGTTTCGCAACTTGTGTGTTTATCTTGCATGTGTTTCCAAGGAACTGAGCTCCTGTGAAATGTTCGCGAACCTAACGTTTGCAAACCCAACGTTTGCCTTCTCGCCGGGTGTTGTCTTGTGCCGGCTTTTTGCAGTTGTTGGGGATGATGACGGATACGGCTAAGCGCGTGGTGGAGAGCTCCAACGTGCCGCAGGCGATGGCCCTTCTCAAAGGCCGAGTGGAGATCACGGAGGAGCGATTAGCCAACATGGCAGACAAGAGCTTCCGGTCCTTGGAAGAGGAGCTGGTCGGACTTCGAGCGGAGGTGAGCGTGGTGCATCTACTATCTACTATCTACTATCTACGATCTACGATCTATGATCTACTATATACGATCTACTATCTACTATCTACTACCCTGGTATCTACGACGATCTACGATCTACTATCTACGATCTACGATCTACGATCACAGACTGACCGCGACCCTGTTCGCTCTGTCTATGATTGGATGAAAAACACGTCCCTAACAATATGCACGAACAGCAGAAACCATGTTGAATGGGTGTTTGTACTACGATAATCATTTTAGCAGTCCGGCAATGTGCCCCATGAGCTTCAACGTCGATCCCTAAAAAACATTCCTGCAAAGAAGCAGAGTATTGTCCGACGGGCATTTATTGACAGGAGGCCGATTGCCTACCACGCACATGGTGAGCTTAAGGGCCCGTTTCGAATTTCCATATCACGTTTTCAGGTGACGCGGCTAGAACGGCAGATCGAAGCCGACCCTGCAGCCGACAATCTGGCTGCCTTGGGTAGCAGCGTGACAACGGCGCAGGGCGAAACCCAGAGTCAACTGAGGGAGCTACAGGTATAGGTAGAAGGAGTAGCGGCGGGTGGTACGCGCCGCCTGGTGGTGGGTGAGCGCTAGCGATTGCACCAGCATTATATCGTCTCACTCGAACGTGGAAATTAACCAATGCTTTCACCCCCACACTAGTACCTACCAAAGTATAGTCTATACATATTGGCCTGCAACCATTTATAAAAATGCAGCTCAGAGCAAAAATTCAGCGCGCACGCCCTTGCAGCATCGTGTCCGCGCATTGGATTCTATACTGAAATCAATCAATATTACGGGGATTGGGTTTTAATTCGTCAATTTTACTCCCCGCCTCATCTCGCATGAGTCTTGCCCTCCACGACCTTCTGGACATTCCGTGCTCACAGGCGTCTCTCTTCCCCCCCCCCGGTACTTGCCTTTCTTTTTCGTCGTGCAGTGGGTCTAGCATTCCCACTGATAGTCGATTTTCATCGAATTTGGCCAACTCACGCGCTCTCGTTTTCAGCGACCGAATAAGATTGTTTCACACACTGGACAGATCAGATCGGACAGATCATATCGGATAACCCCTTATTCATGATCTAGATCACTCAGAGCAGATATGTCCCTAATCTAATTGATGTGCACGATCTAGATCGTTTAACAGCGACCGAAGAATATAGCTTGAACGGGTTCGAACCCTCGGCCTCCAGCCTGCAGGGGTGGCATTCTATCGCTTAGCAAACAGGAAGCCCCAAACATTATCGGAGCTTCCGCCCTCTCAGACAGTAGACTACTCAAGTACTGCTATCCTGGGTAAACAGGAAACCCTAAACACTAATCGGAGCTTTTGCCCTCTATGGCAGTCTACCGGTTAGACTGCCCAAGTACTGCTATGCCGAATACGCAGGAAACCCCAAACATGCCATCTCGGGGAAACAGGAAACCCCAAATACTATCGGAGCGTCTGTCCTCTGTAGGCGTCCACTTTGTTTTGTCAAACTATAACATGATCAACAGCAAACCCGCGAGGATATCCCATTAACCACCGTGATTTGCACCTTTACCACCGTGATCTGCACCGCCTCCCTGTTAGGATACACTGTCGGCTGAAATCACCGCTCGAAGGCGAAACGCCCTCAGGCTGGCAGAGGCGCAGGCGGCGTCAACGGAGGGAGGCCGTGAGAGCGCCGTGCAGGTTGCATCCGGGCTGCGTGCGCGGTGCCTCGAGCTCGAGGAGCTAGTCGCTCGTTTGACGCAGGACGTTCACACCGCCCAGGAGGAGCTGTCTTCGCAAGTGAGTGTCTGTTATCTTTGCCGGTGAATGTCTGCTGTGTTCGCAAGTTTAGTGTCTGCTATCTTCGCAAGTGAGTGTCTGTTATCTTCGCAAGTGCGTGTCTGCTATCTTCGCAAGTAAGAGCAAGTGAGTGTCTGTCTGCAGCGTTGATCATTTGTGTAAGGTGTGACTCTGCCACGATTGGTGATTACCCTCTACGAATTACTTACGACCCTGAAGTTTGACAATGACAAGGATGAATCAGCTAAAGCTCTGTGATCATCATGTAGGGGGAAGCACCTTAAGCTCTGTGCTTCATTTAGCATGGAGCGAAAATCAGGAGCACGCAACTACTTGTCAACGAGAGGAATTAGATTTGGGCGTTCATTCTCAGCTTCGGGACCTCTTTTTATAAAAATAAAGCTAAAAAAAGAGGTACCTGGTAAGTCTTGATAAGTCTTGCTGTTGAGCACGGCATGTATGCAGACTATGTATGCATAGTCTAATAATTATTTATCTATGTTTTCATTTATGCCGGGTGTGATGTCACACCTCCATTTGAGGCACTCTTGCTTCGCCAACCGGACCAAAGCCAACTCGGCGTCCAAAACCGCGTCGATACTGACTCGGTCCGCGCGACTGTTTTGCTCTGTTAGCGCTCGCACTGCCAAGTCGCATTGCGAACTCACTACACGACGTATAAGCATGTGTTAATGTTGTAACGCTTGATTCGAGTGGGTAACCGACCAACCTTGTACCAGTATCCCAACAGACTAGTTCGTCTAACACCTTAACAACTGGCGTCGTCGGCAACTGCGTTATGGCCGCGTGGTCCGCAGACTCAGGCCCAGTTATCGGCGACGCAGGAGCGTAACTCTAGGGCTGTCGGGAAGCTGGAGGAAAGTTTGACAGGCGAGTATATCTCAGTTCTAACTCGTGGTCTACGGTACAGTGGCGGTCCCTCTATAGCGCCGGTATGTGCCAACCGAAAGTACCGGCACTATGGCGGCAATCGGCGCTACTCTGCATACTACCACTATTGGTTATTCCCATCTGTGCCAAGCGATTTCAGAGGCGCTATAGCGAGCAACCAGCACTACTCAACCGGCGTTATAGAGGTACCACTACTGTATATCACATTCTGAGACAGATGGCAAAAGAGGAAAGTTTGGCAGGCCAGTATATCTCTGGTTAACTCGTAGTCTACAGTACACCACATTTGGAGACAGATGGCCAAACAGGAAACGTTCCATTTGACGTGCGAGTTCATCTCTAACTATCCCGCAGCCTACAGTACCACATTATGAGACAGATGAAGAAAGGGGAAAGCATGACAGGCGAGTTTATCTTAGGTTAACTCGTAGTCTACAGTACCCTCCGATATGAGACAGACGACGCAGCACGCGAAAATGGAATTAGGGAGGGGGGAGTTAGGGGGGGGGGAGGGGGCGACAGTGTTTGTGCCGTGGCATCTCTATCTGCCGCCAAACCTGGAATCCATAAAAAATAAGATATATGCGTGCCCCCCGAATAAAGTAATCTTGGTTCTTCTGCATTAACATACCCCGATGACGGCCGACGTAGAGTCTCTTTCTTGGGTAGCTTACCGTTTCATTCGACGCTTTGCAGATTATGTTCCTTCTTCGGCACCTGGAGGCGAAACCAATACCAGGTACTTGTTTTTTGTCCATCACAAGCACACACAAGTATGCATGCGTTTTTTTTTCTGACCTCCACATTGAACACATTGAAGTCGGAGTGCGTCAGAGGCACGTCCGCTTTCCTTCCTTGCGCTCCTCAACCGCAGTAAAGTTGTCGTCGAGGAATCGCTCCTCAAGTTATGAATATGTTCTCGCACCACATCACCTTGGAGTTAGTTGCAGACTATATTTTTGTCTCGGTGGTCTTAACTTGTAATTCTGCAGGGCTAAGGAGGCTAGTAGCCCAGCAGGACGCTGACACGGAAAGAAACTGGGCCAAATCAAGCGCAAGGGCCAGCGAGCTCGAAGCGCTTATAACCGATAACAAAGATTCGGTGAGCCGTTTTTCCAGGGTTGCCGGCCGGCATAAAAATGGGTATCAAGGATGTCGAGATTATTGTGCATCGATTAAAGGCATTGCTTAAGAGCGCGTATCATGAGCATCAAGAATGTTGTGCGGCGATTGCAGGCATCGGAGCCGGAATTGTCACAACTCGATTGATGTGAGATGTGTTTCATGCTCTTGTTCAGTCTGATGCAACACTTTGCGGATCACCGTAATAATGGTCCGTTCCATCACCCGTGAAAGCAACGGCCATCGGCACCAGGGAAGGATTCCAAGGAGTAGCAGTTGAGCCGCATCAACTGACACCCTGCCCGCCTTTCTACTCCATATATCGTACGACAGCCGTGTGACACGTCGTGTAGAATCAGAGCTATTGGTTGCATCTGCTCCCCCCCCCCAGTACAAGCTTTCATCGCCGTGCCCCTCACGTCGTCCAGAATCAGAGTCGTTCGCTGCATCTGCTCCCCCGTAATACAACTTTTTCTGTCGCTGCATCCCCTTGTAAAGTTACGAGAGGCGGACGAGAGAGCCCGCAACGCCTTGGCGGCGATGGACGTTAGGAGACAGGCGCAAGGGCAACAGTTCTTGGACAAGTTGGCAAACGCCAAATCGGAAGAGATGGCTAGAACAGACGCCTTAGAGCACGCTTTGGGGGAACATAGACACGCCACCAGGGAAGCTGTGGAGACTGGCTATCGGGCGAACAGAACACGGTTGGACGAGCTACACGCGGAGATGTTAAGCATGGAAGAGAGACTGACCATGATGGTCGAGGATGCCCAGATAAAGGAAGCGGGCAGAGCTGAAGCTTTACTACACAAGACGCAGGAGCAGGTGAGACTAAGGCTATGCACAGTAGGGGGGATGTTATGTTATAACATGCTATATTATCACTTTCACTTGTTAATAGTATAGGCCACTGGCGCCATTGGCTCTGTATCTCGCTCAGAAACCGACTTTAAAATATTTTGTTGGTGCAGCGTATCAAACAATACAATCCCATGGAGGCGGTGCATATTCTGAAACCGAAAAGCGCGAAACCTCGATGTTGCAACTATATAAAGGCGTGTCCAGCCCGTACCTGCCAAACGTGACCTACGGAATACCTTGTAAAAGCGTAGCTAGCAGTACAGCCGATGTAGGCCATTGTTCGATGGCGCGTGTAGTCTGCGAGAGACTTCCCGCGGGTCCTTCGTCCGATGTTTTTGTTTTGGTGATTTGGGCCCCCAGCAATGTTCCAGGTGATGGTTCCCACCCCTTAAGTTGTGTCATCTTTCTTTGAGCACGGTGGTATGACGCCAAAGCATATAACTTGCGGCACTCCTCGGACATACGCAGGGTGTTTGGTATTGTAACTCGTGATTTCTCGCGCCCATCCCCCACGCAGATGAACCGGGAGGTGGCAAGAGTTCGTCAAGCTACCGACAGGGTCGCCACGGACACAAACGTGAGCGCAACAACAGCTTGTCTTCGCATGAAAGTACAGGTGGAATCGAGGTTAGGGTTAGGGTTAGGGATAGGGATAGGGATTGGGTTAAGGTTAGGGTCGTCCATTCTCACGAAGGTCCAGGCTCTGAAAGCCTATTGAGCTACGCATAGAGTGTTTGCGGGATACGAAATTTGGTTGGGTAGGAGAGCATATAATAATAGTACTGAAACCGACGAACGTCATAAGCCAAGACTAACCTAACCCACGACAAATTATGTTAGAGGTGTCATTTTGGCCCGTTTTTTGCTCATTTTTTGTGGGTTGGATTGGCCTTGGGTGATGACGTTCGTCGGTTTCGTACTATTATTGTCAGTTTTCCTACCCAACCAATTTGGCATCCGGCAAACGCCCGAATGGTTCACAGGTCTGGTTGTACATGCGCGCTGTGACGCAACGATGACCGCGGACTATACAGAGTACTGACTGTAGTAGGTGTAGACCCTGAGACTGCAGAAGTTCGCGCACTTTGGTTCTTGTGGCACCCACCAATATTCAATCGACTGCCACCTTTCGTGTTGCGGATGGCGTGTGCGGGACATACTTGAGTAAATTTCGCGTCCGTGTAGGATTGTAAGGTCCACGATATTCCCTCAATCGCGAAAATTTGTTGAACACATTTGCTTCTGTCCAAGTGAAGAACAAAGGTTCCCTCAACCAAGTTCGAGTGGAAACATCTTAAAAGTTGGTGATACATGCTGGACATTTGTTTTTGCGTCGGTCGATCGCCGTCCTTCGATGATTGGTGAACTGGAAAGCGCGCGCTGTTTACCGACAGCCGTAGGTGGCGGCAGCTTGCGCTGCCGTTTTCACGGCGGCACCGTTGTCACGGCAGCACCGTTATTTCGGCAACCGAGTTAAATCGACCCACGACACGTAAGTGGAAGTGTGGTGAGCTTAACCTCCATGACTATGCATCCGCCGGAGGACAAAAAATGAAACAAAATGAAAAGCGCATGAAGTTTACCTTCGCCGATTTTTGTGTGGCCGGCATAGGATTTACGAGTGCAAGTGGTGGCCGAGGAAACCTCGCGCATCGACGACGTGCAAAACCTGCAGAGGGACGTTTCTAAGATGGCAGAAGCTTCAGAGTCACGCTTGCGCTTGTGGGCGGAGGGCCGGTTACAAGCAGAGCGCGCCAAAACAGAAGAGGTCTTAGAGCGGGCTCAAGCGCAGAGCGGAATGGTTCGCACCCTTCTCGATGAAGCTGTGAGTGCGATTTCGAAGGAGTTGACGATGCAAAAGACGGAGTCGAAGGCGAGGAGCGTGGCATTGGAGGACTTGGTGGACGAGCTGGTGTCGGGGCTCGAGACAAGGCTAACCGAGGTCGATAAAGGGGCGGCGAAAAAGCGTCGGCTGGGTGAGCTGAGCAAAGAAACCGGAGCGAGAATCGGCGAGATTGAGCGTCACTTACGGCAGGTGCGCCCGAAAACAACTGTGCATTACCCCATCCATATTTTATGAGCCGCTGCGGTTGTACTGCAGTATTCCCTATCGTCATGGGGACGGGCCATCCTTGTATTACTCTTTAGCCCCCAAACAATTACCTGCACAACCTAAAAATCGATGGACATTGAACGGCACATAGACTAATGCGTAGACGCAAGGTTTTGACCGCGGCGTCTCCCACCACGTTCGAGCGGATGTCAAACACAGTACAGTGCAGGACTGGGCAGCTATAAATAGTCAGAAAACGATCACAAAGAAAGACCGGCCGAATGTCGCCTGAAAATCAGAATCTCGGAAGCCGTGGTACTGCCTTTATTGTAGAATGCACCCTTTCCCAGATAAGAAATCCAGCCTGAGCTAGCATTCCTGCTTCTTATGAAGTGTCCTGTCATGTATTTTCTTGTTTGTTTATTCCCACTTCTCTTTAAGCGTCCTGCAATGTACTTCTTTGTTTGTGCGTTTGTTTTACCGCTTGTGCCTCGGGCCCAGACCGAACAAGAGCTGAAGGACGACCTCGAGGTGAAACTGGTGGTTTCGTCACTCGTTTGCGCCGTTTCTGACAAAGCGTCGACACAGCGGCTAGACCAACGCGCTTCCGAGGAGCTAAAACTAGAGAAGAAGCGCAAGATTCGGGCGACGACAAACGAGGGGAAGCTGAAAGCCGAGCTAGGAAAAACGAACGCCACGGTATCGAGCTTGCAAGCGGACCTTGGTGCTGCGACGGCATGGCGAACGGGGGTGGACGAGCTCGAATCGAAGCTGATGGCTCGGATCGAAGAACTCAAAGCCATGGCCGAGGTGAGCGGGAGACCACCAAGTCGCCAGTCTTATCGATACAACGCCTTCGTTCTTTGTGCGGAAGATAGTTAGTTGTTGCCCTTCCTGAAAAAATCGCCACGTATGGCAACCGTTGTCGGCAACCGCTGTCAGTATGTGTGCGACGCCTACTAATACAAACAAAATTACAGGGTTACGAAGCAGTGAAAGAATTGTATATATATATTTTTGAGGAGCCGTTATTGAAAGGGATTAATATGAAATTTATTAATTTAATTAATGTCCGATATTTCGAGGAGGTAAAAACAACAGCAACGAAGAGTGCAACATGCCAGCGACAGGACTACTTACCTCTTCAGCACATTACTACGTAACGAGGCGCTATCATACCGCACGATATAGATCGACACGCATCATTCCCTACCCCGACGCGGTTCGGTGTTTCCCCCCCCGGCGTAGGCTGCAAAATCTGCCGCGGCAACCGCGTCGGCCGATGCCGCGGCCGCGCGTAAGGCCGAGGCCGAGGCTACCCTGGCTCGAGAGGAAGCTGCTGCCGAGCTGGCCCGTGCGAAAGAGGAAGCAGCAGCTTCCGCAACTACCGAGGGAGATGCGGGTGCACAGGGACAGCCGGCCAAGAAAGCGGTCGCCAAAAAGGTGGGAGGCTATGCCTTCGTATCCGGGGCCATGGGTTTGTGTTTATGGCATGCCTCCAATAGGTACCTTGTTTTGGCACGCGGAAAAAGCATGGAATGCCTCCATTAGGTACCTTGTTTTTGGTCGGTGGTAATATCGTTCTCGAGCTGCATGCGTAGCCTGTCGCTGGGGGCGTCTAATATGGAATGGGGCACGCAGTAGCTTGACCAGTGCCTCCCTTCTACTCGGAAATAGAGTGTCGGGGCTGGAATACACAGGAGTGTCGGGTACAATGCTGTGAGAGCGTCCATCCAGGCGTACCCACAAGCTAGATAAGAAGAGCAGGCTCTGTGCATACGGTAGAGATTCACTCGAAAACCTTTATGTCGCTTTCGGGGAAGCATAAACCACCCGCCGTCTCCGTGATACAAGCTATACACGAAGTATGGCACTTGTCGACGGTCTCTACGTCGGAACGTAATCACAGCAGCCGTAGGTCGCGGCAGCTCGCGGGTGGATATTTGTATCTGTCGTCAACTGTGGTCAACTGTATGCATTGGTGGGAAGCAGGAAGGACCCAACCCAATCCAACCCATATCCAACCCAACCCAACCCAACCCAACCCAACCCAACCCAACCCAACCCAACCCAACCCAACATAACCCAACTATTTCGGTCACCTAGTTAAATTGACACACGATACCACACGTAGATGCATGTCGTTTTTACCCATACACCGGAGGATTTGTTTTTTAAAGATATATCTTTTATGTATTTTGTTTGCTCAGGTGACCGACTTTGCCGCGATGAACGACGAGCTAGAAGCTGACGATTCATCTTCTTCTTCCAGCAGCCCAGAGGACGAACAAACCGACAACGGTGATAACGCTGACGACGAATCGGCTTTATTAAAGCCTCGCGTGGGAGAAATAGAGAAGGAACTGAAAGTGCTCAAGCTTCGGCTGGAGGAGGGAATTGCGGAAATGAACGCGCTACGGCAGGAAGTGCTTACGCTTGTGTCAAACAGACCTCTTTCATACAGCGGAAACGATGGCGATGGTGCACGTAGGGTGGGTGAACATCGGGAGCCTAAACGATTCTCTAGGGGAGCAGCAGGAAAGAGGGAGAGGGCACCGGATACGTTCACCACATCCCCCCGATCACTTGGAGACGGGAGTGGAGAAGAGACCGATTCCGACGAGGACAGACAGGCGGGCACCAGCAATAACACTCCACCTATGTCGCCCAAATCTAGTGCCAGCTACACCCCACCATTGTCTCCAGCAATAGGCGCTATCCGCACCCCACCACGATCCCTTGCGTCGGACGTATCTCCTGCTGGTACCGCACGAGGGGGGGACGCGACCGACGCGTCGGATACCCGAAGCAAAGGTGCGACCAATAATATCGGTTCAAATTATGATTCAGAAAGCGAAGAGTCGAACAGTGATGAGAGCGAACCTGAAGACCGCTCCCGCCATAGCTCGCGCGCCGGCTTCACCTTCACGACGGCGTCGGAAGGAAGAGATGTCGCCGTGCGAAATTTGGAAGAATCGGATGGCGACGAGTCTGACGACAGTAGGGACGGCGCTGAATCGAGGCGCTCGGAAGCAGCGTCTGACGCGGGGTCTGCTTCTAATTCCGACGGTGATAGGGGTGATGATGGTGGTGACGGCAGTGATTCACAGGGCGAGGAGGAAGAGGAGGAGCAGGAGGAGCGGGAGGAGGAGGAGGGGGAAGAGGGGGGAGAGAGAGAGGAGGGGGGAGAGGAACAGGAGTCTAGCGATGACGAAGAAGAAGATAGCGATCACGGCGATGCGTCGGTGAGGGGGTCGGGGTCGGCATCTGAACGTTCGGACGAAGAGAGCGATCGAGAGGGTGACAACGGCGGTGGCGCTTCAGACGCGTCCGGCGAAGAAACAAACCCCGAGGACGGTAGTGATAGTGAAAACGAGGAGGGGGGCTCAGGAGACGAAGGTTCGGATTCAATGTCCGAACGTGATCGACCCGAATCACAACGAAGTTCGAGTGACGATGAAGGTTCTACAGGCCGGCGAAAACCATAGATAGTTGTTTGTGGATTAAGCGTTTTGATGTCAACGGGAAGATTCCGCTTAGTCCGAAACGGTAGTGAGGACATCGCACGTTTCTGGCCAGGTCTTGCTTGGACTTCCGGACATTTGCGTTAGGTTAGCGCCTTGTAGAAATAGCAACAGTCAGCTGCATCGATAGTAGCTACAAGGAAAAGCAATATGCGTTAATTTGATGCTGAACGAACAAGGATTGGACTGTCCATGTTACATTGTCTGGTACCCTACCGTGGGGCCTTGTGCGGGGGTTTGGGGTGCTCCTAGAGAACTGCTACGCCGTTCTCCTCAAGGACCGTCTTAAGACCTAAACAATAGACGATACGGAATGCAACCACCTCTCTTCCTCGCTACTCTCAACAAAATCATTTCCCCAGCCACGATGCGTTTAATACCGTTTGCCGACACTCATATATACCTCGCACGCTACGTTGCACAACCACATTTTTCCAAAATCGCTTCAACCGGAACAAAACTCCCTCCGTTGTTGAAACGCGTCACCACGCCATCTCTAGGGCCTTTTTGTCGATCAGCGCGCAAATCTTCAGGTTGATGGTCCTCCCTCACTACCCTCCCCTCAGCTTTATGTATGCCCTCCCAAAAGCTTCGGCATCCCTGTCATCTCCCGCTTCCAGCAAGAACCGCGGGATGAGTATTAGACACTGCTCTTTCGCCGCACGCGCTTCCACATACAACTTATCTAAGAGCGAGAAGGATATTTCGGCCACTGAGCTGTTCTTGTTGACGTCCGCAGCGATCACCGCCGCCGCTTGCAAAGCTTGGAGCAGGCGCAGCTTGGCCAAAACGGTGTTCTTGAGGAGGTCGTTGCGCGACGAAGAAAATGTTTCAGAAGAGTCCACTGCCTCCAGGGTGAGTTGTAAGAGCGACGAGGCCTGCTTGTACCGAGGTCCGTCACGGGGGGGGGGGGTGCAATCATTATATCATGCATGGCCGTAGTCTGTAGGACCATAGACCCTTGCACCCCTACAATGCCGGGACAGAGCACGTCGGGTTTTCGCGGACCAGGCAGACATTGCTTGCGCCAAGCGTGAAGCACCGTGAGGTGTTCGGCGAGTCGGTTGAAGGGGGGGGGGTACTCATTTGTTGCTTGCCTTAGTCGTTTGACCATTGGCCACGCATCTCTTTCGAGACGGAGCACCGTTCCTACTCCTAACAGAGACACCTCCAGCATTTGGGCGCTCATTACGTTTCTTCCATATACCTGGTACTACATAAACGCGTTGTGCTTATCGTATCTCCTTCCTGTTTGGCCGTCTGTGGCCATCTATCTCTAGGATCGCGATCGTTTTCTCGCTACTATCTAGTGTACCAAATTCCTCCATGTCACATCCGTCTATTTTCCTCGTCTCCTCCAATACATTCCGTTCCACCTTGTACAGTTCACATTCTCCCACTACGTGAGTTCTACTCTCGTCCGCATTGCCACAAGGGTACCTCTGTGCGCCTTCCTCTTCCTCCTTTCTGGCAGAGGTCCAGGTCCCCTACACGAAAAATCGCAGTTTCAGCGTTTTCGCGTAGTCCGTTAGGCCATGCAAATACGTATTAATTCCTCTCTCAGTTCTTCCTCATTTACCTTTCTTAGCGCTAGCCTTTCCCTTACTTCCATCCTTTCTTTACTTCTGTCTTGTAGAGGGGGGGGGGGGAGCGAGAGAGAACGGGGTAAGCGGAAGGCATGCCAAGGGAAGGCAATGCAAGGCATCGTGCCTAAAATATTCGGTATCGTGTATTCTATAGATTACGCCTGCCCTGTCAAACGGCGTAATGGCGTGATGACGACATCTCACCCTCTCAGCGCGAGCCGCGGCAACGGCCTTGGCTGCGTCCTCGGCGGCCTTGATCTTGCGTTCTTCGTCACGGACCTCGGCGGCCTGCACAAAACAAAACAACAAAAACAAACAAAAACAAGAAACCAAAACATAAAAAAAAAAACTTTAAAAGAGTATCACACGCGATTAATGTCGGCCTGATTCACACGCTGTACATCGTCAGATGGCAAGCCAACTACTGTAACAACAACAACAACAAAAACGCAAGAGCATGGTACTCGATAAATGTCGGCCAGAAACGCGAGAGTGTGATACTCGACTGACCCCGTTACAAGTGCAGCTACAGTACGTTTTTGAGGACAAAGCCCCTGGAATTAGTGTGGGATTTTGTTTCTAGTAGTAAAAGGGCGTCGGGCAGAAACAAGCGCTATATATAAGTACAGCGTCAGATGGCAACATCAACATTGTAACTTCGTCAGATGGCAAGTGGGACTACTGTACGAAAAAACCAAGAAACAAAACATAAAAGTCGAACGCACAGCTGACGTATTTGAAATAATTTGACAAAAAAGGAAAAACAACCAAAGGAGATGCGCACACACGCAGGAGCAAAAGAGATACGTGTGTTGGGAGTTGCTTTGAGTTTCGAGACGGAGAAGGTTTAGCAGGGCGAGGAGCAAAAGGAGTAGGGGGAGCGTGGTTTTCATTGACCGTAATCATCATGCAATACAAAAAAAAAACAGAGGGAACATTGGATATTCGTACTGCTACAATCACTACTAACCCCTTTCGGGTCAAAGAGATACTGGTATGCTGGTATATGGGGAAGGGAAATTGGGAAATGGTTGGCAGAGAGTCATAGGAGAGACACTACTGCTTTACGGAAGGATACTCGATTTATATCGGAACGGCATCTACGTACGCTACATTGTCAGAGGGCAAAAATAATAATAATAATAATAATAATAATAATAAAAATAAATAACAACAATAATAATAATAATCATAGTAACAATAAAAATAATAATAATGATAAAAAGAATAATAACAAAATGTATGACGATGACAGCATCGGCCACACGCAGTAACGCGGCCTGCTACGGGCCTGCTGGATAGGGATATCGCAGCTTTAGTGTCCGAGTCACGGTGCGAGGAGTTGTACGATACTACTCGTACTGCTGCGCGCTTATGCTGGATGGACTGAACGGTTGGCCAGACCATACTTCTTTTGTCTGTGTTGTTTATACGCCTGTGCCCCAGAAAGCTTAACACTGCTGCTGCTTTAAACAATCTGATACTAAGTAAAACACATCGGACAGACAAGATACCCAATTCATCAACTACCCACCATAGATCTTTCGGGGCAGATAGATCCCTGGTTCATACATCTGCACGATCTAGATCATGTTTGCCGGGAGGGTTACGCATGAAACGGCTCTTGCGCACACGTTTCCCGGATGGGATCTGTATGATACGGCTTCTGCACAACATCTCAAAACGGCAAATAAGATCTAGATCATCTAGATCGTGATTAGTCCGAGCTGTGGACTTAAGGACATTGCTACAGCTACAGTAGTATTGCGAAACAAGGTACCGGTAGATTATAATGTGCAAGAGGGCTGCATACCCACGGCATCGTTCGTGGCCTTTATTACGCGGCACACATCGCCGCTGTCTGCAGCACTACCTTGAACAAGCACCACAACAAGGAGTAGCCGTGCAGCAGCATCGCAACACGTGGCGCAACAGCCCCAAGTCGCACCGGCAGAAACAACGCTCGCGTGCACAGAAAGCCTCCCACAAAACAAAACAAAATAAAAAAATCGTGCGGAATGCGGTGAGGGCGCAAGAACAAATAAACACTGTAAACACTGTTAAGATTCTTCATCAACAACCGATGACCGACCGATCCCCCAACAGACCGGCCGACCAGAAAGCTTCCTACATAGCAAAAAAATAAACGAATACGGTAAGGGCGTATGAACAGGCACGATAAGATTCTTCATGACCGACCGACAGCACCGACCGACCGATCCGACCGACAGACAGACCGACCAAACAGCCGACCGACCGATCGACCGACCAAACGGCCGACCGACCGACCGACCAAACGGCCGACCGACCGACCGACCAAACGGCCGACCGACCGACCGACCGACCGACCGACCGACCGACCGACCAAACGGCCGACAGACCGAAAGACCAAACCGACCAACCAACCGGACGACCGACCGACAAGACCGACTAACCAACCAACCGGCTTTGGGCTTTCGGCGTTCCTCGAGAGGACGTACAGTATATTCGCGACACTTAACCATTAACGCTCTAGGGACTTTAGGGGGAAAAGTGTCCAAAAACAGCATCGGCCACACGAACCAATGCAATACTACTACTACTACAGTAGTAGTACTACTACTGCTGGGGCAGGGGATGTGCCCGAACTGCATTGTAAGGAGCCGCAAAGCACGCGCGCAGCATGGTGCTACCTACTCTCTGCTGCTGCACGCTCTTCCCAGACACTTGCTCCGATCGCAATTCGTCTTCCTTTTGGTCAGTATACTTGGGTCCCATCAGGGTTATGGGTCCCATCAGGGTTATATTATACTATTGCGATCAAACGCAAGACGAGCGCGATCTAATAAAGCGACTATTTCTCGGGAGAGCGCGTAGCAGTACAACTATCACCATGCTGCACGCGTGTCGCACAGCTCCTAACATCGCAGGTTGGACACAAAACAACCCCAGCGGCCTGGGCTATCATACATCGTGTGGTGGATGCTGTAGTCGTCGCTTACTTTTTTCGACATTTTTTTTTCCTCTCAAGCCCAAAAGGACTTAAGAAGGTACAGTACGGAAACCTATCGACCGACCGAGATAAAAAAATATGCTTCCGGTCTCCCCCTACCAGGCATCGGGCACCACACAGTCCCTACATTTCCAGACAGAGTGGTACCAGGTATATCATATTATACCAGGTATGCACGACGCCGCTGCTGCTCGAAAGAGAACCAGGCCTAATCGATGCCAATAACAAAAAAAAATACGTTCGCCTTGTGGACCTTGTGGACCAAGCCCGGATGTGGCATACCAACTGTGCGTGTGTTACGATCTTCACATGTTAACCCGTTTTTGGTACCCATCGATATCCAGCACATCCAGTGTTCGTGCCGATTCTTCGTCGTAGAGAGGCAGAAGCTCTGTGGTCACATTACTACACTACAATACGAGACAAGAGATATGCCATTCTGTCCGGAAATTTAAGGACCGTTTGGTTACTAGCATTAGTACAAAATGTTCCTTACATTTCGGGACAAAGTGGTACCGGTACATCACAAGTAAGGAGATTTGGCCATGCAAAGCCAAACGTATACTTTACTCGTACCTGGTATTGGTATATACCAGGTGCTTGCTTTTTTTCTGCTACACCATACCGGTACCAGGTACGTACGCTCGACTGTCTACCTCTACGTACAGCTTAATCCTTTTACAATTATTACCGCAAACATGAACACACAAATCCCAAGTAGTATGGAACCCCCAAAACATTGGGGCATGTGTAAAATTATGCCTCTACAGTAGCAACTCCCGTTTAGGGGACAACTTACTTGGAAATAGAGTTGGAAGCGTTTTGCAGCAGCATGAACCCAAGAACTACACCCGCGTTTCGGGGATAGTCTTAATTCGGAACTAGAGTAGGGTAAGTTTTGCAGATTGCAGCAGGAAAACGGTTTACCAGGTACCTGGTACAGTTTATCCAACACAAATTATTAGCAGTTTATCCGCAAAAACGTGGACGCAGTTCCGCTAGGTGGTTAAGCTCTATCAATAGTGAGTCGATATGATTTTACAGCATTTCAGACGTGTACTATGTAGATTTCTCTCTACTTACACCACGCTTGGTGATGAACTGTCATTTCACGGCCGTATCGTTCGGTGACGCATTCATGCCTTCCGGTATTCGTGCAAACCCACGCTGGACCAAGGCTACGTACGGTAGCGGGGGTACCCCCGTTTTCAACACCGAATATAGGCCACTCGCGCGAGTGGTTCCGCACCTCGCTCAAATGACAGGGTTGATAACAGTTTCTTGGCGCATCGCGGTGCATATCGCGAACCGATCGCGAACCGATCGCGAACAGATTAGCACAACGTTTAAACGTGACAAAGAAATACGAGGATAGACGGCTCGCGCGAGCCCTAAGAGTGCCCCCCCCCTAGCGTTGCCTCGCTGAGTTAGCAGCGGTGGTACATACGTGGCTTCCATTAAGGTGTTTGCGATTTCCAAACTCTGTCGGGTTGGGAAAAATGTAAAAATAGTATTGAAACCGACGAATTTCATAGCCCAGGGCCAACCAACCCACGAAAAAATTACGTTAGAAATTAAAAAAATGGTAGAAAAAAAAAAAACTAACCTAACCTTTCGCTGGTTTTTCGTGGGTTGGGTTGGCCTTGAATTGTGATGTCGACGGTTTCAATACTACTACTAAATGGTTCCTACCCAACTCCTACCCAACCAAAGTTGGTACATCGCAAACATGCTATTGATAATCATCACACAAACACACATGCAGCTTCGTAGCACACCGCAGGACATTAAATGAGCCCGCAATACGAGAACACTGCCCAGAACGGTTCCCGGAACGCTACGATACTGCAGTCCACCCGACACACGAACGGCGGGAGAGGCCGCAAGGCTGGCCCTACCAAGCCCTACCAATACTGCTGTATCAACGTGGAAGGCTGAAGGAAGGCAATCTGGGTTTGTGAAACGATGTATTCAATTGAAATATGGGAGGTGCCATTGGGTAGGGGAAAGGGGATACATTTACGTATTGGATTCGTAAAGCGGGGATGTGGGTGAGGTTGCTATTGTAGAGTGTATCTTGTCTCCCCTTGAGGCCGGTTGTACGGGTGGCCCACAAAGCATGTGGGGGAGTTTTGTCGCCGGGCAGAGGCCGTCGGATGGCTTCCTTGCGTAACCCCCTTAGAACTGTACCCACGGTTTTCGGTAAACACTACTTGGAATTAGGTTCATTCCTAACGAACACAAAAAATGTCTAGAATCGTGACCAAAAAACGTGACATTTTCACGAATCGTGATACTTGTCAGGAATCCGGACTTTGAATCGTTTTGACTTTTTCCATAAAAATTGATGTCAGGATTTCTGACAAAAAAACGTGATTTTTTTTTTGAAAACGTGACATTTCAGAATTTCAAAATGTCAGGAATCGTGATTTTTTGTCTAGAATCCTGATTTTTTGCGTTCGTTAGGAACGGCCCTTAGACGCATGCTACGATAGAGGCGCACGAAACAAAGTGTTTCGGAGGCTCCTCGCTTGAGGAGCTCTACACATCAGCTAAAAAAAACTGGTTTGGAGAAAATTAAGTGTGCTCCCTAACTAATATCCTCATGGCCTAGGTGTACAACCAAACACATTTTCCAAAACAAGAAGGAAATTCCGACGATTTTGGGTTAAGGAGCGTCGTCATCCAGAAGACGTTTCAGCCAAAACTTGCTAACTCTATCGTAGCACGGGTCAGCATTCGAATCTCTTGTCATTTGGCAACGTGCCCCATGAACTTGAAAGTAGATCAACTCATAACCATTAATTCCCAGAAAGAGGAACAACACGAAGGGGAAGCCAAATTGAGTAAAGGCACGTCCTACCGTGGGATGTGCCATATGTCACCCACCTCGTAAGCTCGGCTTCTCCAACTTTTCCAAGGCCACCCTCCTTCTCCAAAGCCTTGGCAAACGCACGGCGCGACGCCTTGCCGGTCCTGTCTTTGTCAGCCATCCTCAGAACGTCCGACAACCGCCGCACTTGGTTCAGCAGCTTTGCTCGGGCCTGTTGCGAGATTCGAAAACACGAAATGCAACCGAGCGACGCATCGTACCGTAAGGGTGCACCGTCGTTTGTTTTCGGAGACTCCTCGCTCGACGAGCTCTGCACCTCACCCAAAACCTGACGTTGAGAAAAGTTGTATGCCTGACGCGTGCTACGATAGAGGTAGTACGTTTTGGCTGAAACGTTTTCTAAATGACGGGGCTCCTTAGCCCAAAACCGTCGGAAAATCATTCTTTTTTTGCTGTAATTTTCGTTGTATACTTGTTAATAGATCATGGGATCGTCCATCGGGTAGCACGTTTTACTTTCCTCCAAAACAGTTTTTACGAAAGAGGTATAGAGCTCGTCAAGTGAGGAGCCTCAGAAAAAAAGAGGTGCATCTTTACCGTACTGTTAGTAGCATGTGACCATATCATACAGAAATAGTGTGGCCAAACAGTGCCATGCAAATACCTACTGGTAGTTTCGTAGCACATATCTGAGCGCTAAACACGACGGCGAAGTAGACCAGGGGTGGCAGGCGTCACGGATGGCCATACCGACGGTTTCCAGTACGAGCTGAGGTGCGCGCTATGGTAGGGTTAGCAGTGTTTGGCTAAACTATTTTCTGAATGACTGGGCTCCTTAACCCAACATCTTCGGAATTTTCTTCTTGTTGCGCAATATTATTCGTTTTGTACCTAGGCCATGAGATTGTTCATCGGGTTGCACTCTGTTTTTATATAAAATTAAAAATACCCTACAGCTGTGAGACCTGGGATTTCGTCGAAACTCATATTTGCTAGCTGTGTGTGATACTCCGATCGCGCGTGTTACGGGTTGTGTATGTCCTCATGAAGGATATAGGTCGGCGACTCCCCTTAGTGCTAGTTAGCACCAGGGTCAACAGTTTTCTCTGTCAGCCTTTATGTTTGGGTGAGGTACAGAGCTCGTCAAGTGAGGAACCTCAGAAAAACAATTGCACACCACGACCGTAGCATGCATCCTCGAGTGAGACGCGTGCTACTACTGTACTAATAGTAAGATAGAGGTAGCACTTTATGGTTGAAACGCTTTCTGACTGATGGGGTTCCTTAACCCAAAAATCGTCGGAACTTCACCATTTTTTTGCAAAACGTTTAGTTGTATACCTAGGGCATGGGATTGCTCATCGGGCAGCACTTCTATTTTTCCCCACAACACTTTTATGGTTTGGGAGAGGTACAGAACTCCTCAAGTGAAGAGCCTCAGAAAAAGAATTGCACATCTCAACCGTAGCATGCATCCTGGAGGAGTAGACCCAAAGCTAGGGTAGGGGGGTGACTTTTAGGGCCTCCGTTTTCAGCGACTAAGAGCCACTCGTGCGGGTGGCTACCTATCCATGAAGTATCTGGTGTCGCGATATTCACCGCAACGTGCTTGTTTCACACGTTGGACATATCACCGATCCCCGCTTGATGATACTAGAATTATCACGGAATATCTGTGTGGTCTGGCGCATGTCACCGGGTGGGAGCCGTACGATCTGCATGATCTATAATAACAAACAAATGTTTCGAGGGTTGGATCCGTACTATCTATTTACAGATCCTGCACAACATCTCATAACGGCAGATACAGGATCTACTCAAGATAATCTAGATGATCTGGATGATCTAGATCGTCATATTCCGAGGTGTGAATTGCTTGTTGCGCCGCGCCAAAACGCTATTTTCAAATGTGGGTGTTGGGCGAGGCACCGAGCAATGCGCGCAAGTGGCCCAACCTTTCGTGAAAAAATTAGGGAGCACCGACGCATGCAACGGTCGAAGAGGTGCACCATTATTTTTCTGAGGCTCCTCAATTGAGGAGCTCTATGCCTCTCCCCAAAACTGTTTCGGGGGGAAATAAAAAATGCTATCCGATGGACAAATCCTATGGCCTAGGTATACAATGAAACTTACTGCCAAAAAAAAAAGCAAAATCCGACGATTTTGGGTTAAGGAGCCCCGTCATTCAAGAAAAAAAAAAAAAAAAAAGTGCTACCTGTATCGTACTATTACTACTATTACTACAGTAGTAGCACGCGCCTGTGGCTTCTACCATACTACTTTTTCACTCTACGGCTCAAAACTTGGCCCCTGTTTGAACGACAGACAACTGCTACAATAGAGGTAGCACGTTTTTGCTGAAACGTTTTCTGAATGGCGGGACTCCTTAACCCCAAATCGTCGGAATTTCTTGATTTTTTTTAAAACAATTTCGTTGTATACCGAGGCCATGGGATTCGTTCGTCGGGTGGCACTTTTATTTTCCCCAAATTGGTTTTTGGGAGAGGTATAGAGCTCCTCAAGTGAGGAGCTTCAGAAGAAAAATAGTGCGCCTCTGCCGAAACATGCATGCGTCGATAACGGTAACCTAGCGCGGCTGGCCGGCTTCGCATTGTGGACAGACTAGATGCTGAAGCCATGCTAAATTCCATCGAGACTGGTATCCCATGCCCGCCGTGCAAGCACGCACAGATACTATAAGGCCGGGCACGCCGCGGACATGCGCAGAGCGTGGTCACGTGTGCTGGCGTCTAGTGTTTACATCTTGCATCCGAGTTCAACCCCTGCAGCGTGACCTTCCAAGTAGAGTATCTACCGAGTATCTACCGACGCATGCTACGGGAAGGGTAACGCCTATGCATAAACGTTATGAGGTTCTTGCTTTGATGAGCTCTCATCCTCACCCAAAACCTGACTTTTGAAACAAAAATGAAAGTTCATGCACACACGCACACCATGCGAATGACATCGATCCTAACATGTTATGGTCTGCCAACGATGTTGGGCAGATATTTAGTCTAATGGACTAACCCCGTCAGTCAGGATCTGTTTTAGCCAAAAAGCCAAAAAAAGGTACAGTGCCCCTATCGTATCACGCAATTTGCCAAAAAGAGGTACAGTACCCCTATAGTAACACGCAAAAAGCCAAAAAGAGGTACAGTACCCCTATAGTAACACGCAAAAAGCCAAAAATAGGGACAGTACCCCTATAGTAACACGCAAAAAGCCAAAAAGAGGTACAGTACCCCTATCGTAACACGCAGTTTGCCAAAATGAGGTACAATACCCCTATCGTACTCTCAGATAGGGTACGTATGTAGGCCAGGGTACCATCAGATAGGGTTTCTACCCTCGGGTAGAGTGTACCTATCCTCAGGTAGGGTATCTACCCTCAGGTAGAGTATCTACTCTGAGGTAGAGTATCTGCCCTCCTCAGGTAAGGTACCTACCCTCCAATACCGTACCTACCCTCAGACGGGGTATCTAGAGTACCTTCAAGAATGCTACTAATAGTACGGTAGAGGTGAACCATTTGTTTTCTGACGCTCCTCACTTGAGGAGCTCTAATACTTCTCCCAACAACTGATTTGAGAAAAAATAAAAGTGCTGGCCGAAGAATAATCCGATGGCCTAGGTATACAATGAAAAATACAGCAAAAAAATAACGAAATTCCGACGATTTTGGATTGAGGAGCCCCGTCATTCAGAAACCTTTTCAGACAAAAATGCTATCTCTATCGTAGCGCGCGTCTATCTACGTTCAATTGTACAGGATATACCCTCCGGTAGAGAATCTACGTTCAGATAGAGTGTCGACCCTCAGGTAAAGTATACCTACCCTCACGTAGAGAGTCTACCTTCAGTGAGAGTATCTACCCTCAGATAGACAGTTTACCGGCAGATTTTTCTTTTAATCTCACTTTTGCTTTCCAGCTTCTGGACAAGCCGTGGTCACAGGTGTCGCCCCTTCTCCCCCCCCGGTAGGTGCCTTCATTTTTAACGCGCAGAGGGTTGAGCATTCCCAACGCTCGTCGATTTTCATCGAAGTATTTGCTACCTCACGCTCTCGCGCCTTCCGCAAGTCAATTTTTTGCACAAGAAAAAGTCCCTACGAGTACGAGTATGCACTCGGGGGGGCTCGAACCAGCGAAAACGACCTTAGTGGTTACGAGGTTAACCCACTTGACCATTAGGGACGCCGACACATTATCCCACCCCAGTGAAATATTGATGCAGTAAGTGAGTTTTTCTCACCTTGTTGCCTTCATCAACTAAGACGGCTCGTTCATCGTCGACGTTGTTCTGGATGCTGCGGCACTATGAGCATATCTGTTGTGGTACCTGCAACCAAAATAATATCACGAACCTATCCACGGTATAATACGTACCTACCAGGTATGTAGAAAGCTGGTGCGTTCCACAGCCATCAAATTTTGTCCCCCTCAAAAACGGGTTAGATTGTTTCCGTGCACAGCTTGATTGAAGGCTGAACGCCGTTGTATCACCCTGTTGACCCTGGTGCTAACTACCTGGTAGTACTAACGGGAGTCACCGGCCTATATCGTTCTTGAGGATATACACATCCCGTAACACGCGGGATCAGAGTATCACACGCAGCTTGCAAAGATGAGTTTCGACGAAATCCTCGATCTCACAGCTGTGCTGTATTTTTAGCTTGTAATACAAACACGTACACCCGAAAAAAGAAGAGGATTACTGTAAGCCAAAAACAATACAACATACATCAACCACATCGAGTCTTGCCTTGTTTCCTTCGCCAACCAACGCGGCTCGTTTGGCGTCAACATTGGTCTGGATGCTGCTGCTGCGTTCGCGGGCCAGGGCGATCGCCGCACGGCATTCGGCAGGCCTGTAGAAGCTCACAAAGTCGTTCGTGGTCCATCTCTGGTTATGGAGGCGGTAGCGACAAGCAGCATAGAAGCATTTGCATCAGGACAGGTCATCGCTACTATAGAAACGTTCGTATCAGGGCAAGCCTCCACAGGTGGCTGTTCCGTGTAAACTGAAAAGGTCGTGCATGGTCAATATATGTATGCTCGCATTGCGGCGGTGGTAGCGATAGACAGAACGTGCACGTACAGTATCAAGAAAAATCATCACAATCGGCTGCTCTGTTGATGTTGATGAATTCATGCACGGTCCATCTAAACACCGTTTTGTGTATCATAAAGACAAGGCATGACAATCGGGAGGCCTGTAGACACGCACGAAGTCGGTCATGGTCCATCTCTGGGCATGCCAGCGGTCGTGATAGGCAGCACAGAAGCGTTTGTATTAGGACAAGTCATCACTAATGTAGAAACATTTGTATCAGAAAAAGCCATCTAACTGGCTGCTCCGTCTAAACTGAACAGGCTGTGCATGGTCAATCTCTGTGTACCCATATGGCGGCGGTGGTGGCGATAGGCAGCACATAAAAGTATCGAGAAAAGTCATCACAGTCGGCTGCTCTGTTGATCCTGACGAATTCATGCATGTGCCCTCTAAACACCGTTGTACGAAGCATACGGACAAGTCATCACAATCATCACAATCGGCACGTCTGTAGTAGCTCACGAAGTCGTTCGTGGTCCATCCCTGGATGTATCGGCGGTAGCGGCAGGCAGCATAGCAACGTTGGTATCAGGATAGTGGGTGCCCATAATGTGAACGTATTACCGTATAACCAATAACAACCAGCCACGTATACTGGAATTTCTTGTGAACCGTATAACACGCAAGATAACACACCCACCAGAGAAGAATTTGAGAGCCCATTGCTTCCGACACCAAGGTGACATACACAACGAATCCGGTCCCCGTGGAAACATCTTGTCGACATCTGTCCACACACGCATCGCTAGGCGTTTACACGGTCCTCTGTCCTCTTTGTCGAGAAAATCTGGTTCGAGAGTCGTTCGAAGGGGACGTGCTATCTTGACTATAGTGTACGGTAGACACGTGCCACGATAGCGGTGTCACTTTTTGGTTGAGTATTTTTGGTGTTTCTGAATGACAGGGCTCCTTAACCCAAAACCGTCGGAATGTCATTCTTCTTTTGCAAAATGTTTTTTTTCTACACCTAGGCCATGGGATTGTTCATCGGATTGCACTTTCTTTTTTCCCCAGATCAGTTGTTGGCTGGGGCGTACAGCTCCTCAAGTGAGGAGCCTCAGAAGAAAACAAATGGTGCACCTCTACGGTATACCGTTGCACGTGTCGGTAGTCTGTTGGTCTACATGAAAAAAGGTTGCCTGGTACCTGGCGAGACCGCCCGCTCGGGCTAAGCCACTTTACAAGAAGCTGACGAAGCTACTCATAGTCCATCTCTGGGGATAGCGGCGGTAGGGGCAGGCAGCACAAAAACGTTTATGTCAGGACCAAATCGTTACATGTAGCTTCTGCATTGAAGCTGATAACCTAAATTCATGGTTCATCTCTTATGTATGGCGGTGGACGCGTGTGCTATTGACGCGTGCTACGATAGAGGTAGCACTTTTCGTCTTTTTTGTTTCTGAATGACGGGGCTCCTTAACCCAAAATTGTCGGAATGCCATTTTTGTTTCGCACTAAAAATTTTGTATACCTAGGCCATAGATTTGTTCATCGGGCTGCACTTTCATTCGTCTCGAAATCATTTTTTGGGTGAGGTTAAGAGCTCCTCAAGTGAGGAGCCCGAGAAACAAAATGGCGCACCTCTATCGTAGCATGTGTC
>JAYJMJ010000309.1:509036-520313 GCA_036873875.1 Laminaria ephemera
GAGTAGGCTGAGAGGCCAGGGAAGTACCAAGGGCGAACTCCGGAGTGGGGGAGATATCTGTAACAATCTCTATGTTTATGCTGTTACTGAGGGCGTGTCTGAACTTATTTCAACCTGGTTGGAACGGTTGGAATGGAACGAGACTATTCGTCGCCGTCCGTTCCTTTCCAACCTGTTTGTCCGATGTGCAACTGGTGAGTTCGATGGCGACCGACCCGGACAGATAATAACCCAACTTACTTTTGCGGCGGGACCGTGCAGCTCGACTCTAGGACAGGAGTGCCGTCACGTGGGCAGAGAGTGCCCGTGACACAGAGAATGATCCACACGCAAACATAGCGCAAGGCAAGCCTCAGAGCAGGCGGTGCTAGCCATCTTAGTGGCACCCTCGGGGAACAATCTAGAAGTTCTGATATCGCCGTCGCGGCTCGACAAGGAATCCTGAAATTTCTATGAACATCGGTTCCGCACTTTTGCCAGAAATATATAGCTAGAGTCTCGTTCGCCACCCCGTATTTTCCCTCGTGAGCCTCCTGGCCAGGCCATGATCGTATCGCGTGGCTCCTGCCGCGGCCGAGTCCTATGATATGACGTCCACATATGCTCCGTCCCGTGCTGACTATGTCATGCGATGTACAAACATACCCCCGTGGGCCTCCAGCAAATGTCGCCACCAGTCAACAGCCGTAAAATCTCTTCCAAGTGGGCCATTCGGTTCTTTCTTGTCTCCATCATTTCTATGGTATTAACACGTGTGGGATACACTATTTAGTATTAATACAATTGATAATACTTGCGAGATATGTACTGCGTATATTGCTAACACTTGTTGTACATGTTTCGTCGTGTCCTTCCTTGCCATCACCCAAGAATCTCCCGGCCGGTGTCTGTTGTGTGTATTCCGCTTGCAGCTGCGCCTTCCTGGTTACCACTTCCGTCTTGGTCTCCGCGTCCCGGTAAGCCTTAGCCTGCCTACTACTCGATTTTTTCCCTCACTAATTCCAAGTAGTTTGTCCCCAATATCGTGGATGCAATTCTGAAGGGGTTTCGGCTTGTTTGTGGCCTCTACCGTTCTAGGAGTGAAGAGTAAAACCCCCCGCGAGTGCAGCCTAACTCTCGTTTGCGCCTGCCGACCCCCGGACCCGTACCGCCTTGGTTGCTGAACTCCTACTTCGTGTACTGTGTACTGAATCATACTGTCTACTGTACGGCGTGGTAGGGGGTATTTCGGCAGTAGCAGGCTCTCGCTCGCTTTTGGTACCGTTTCGAGGTGTGCGGCGATGCGTCGCTGCGCTCTCTGCCTACCGTAGTCGCTAATTTTTGTAGGAAACCCAACCTCCTGGATCCCTACTTATTGTTGGAAACCCGCCGTATACTTGTCCTATACTTGTCCTGCAGTATTCTATTGCTAGGCGTGTTGTCATTTCGTGTTGTAAGTCCGACGTCTGGTTGTCCTGTCTTATTCTATTGTATCATCCGTGTTGAGATCTCGTCTTGTAAGCCCGACGTATTTCTGCTCTGTTCTATTGCTGTATTGCTGGTAATCGTGTTGGCATATGATATAATATTGTGTTGTAAACCGGATGTATCTTTGTCCTGCCCTACTACTCTGTTGTACTTGTTGGCACTACGTTTACGATATTTTGTTGTGCGGGGTTTCTTTTCACGGCAGAACCTTGGGCGACCGAAAGGCCATCGGGCGGACGACCACCCTCGCCTCCGGCCTGGCGGTGACCCTGGGAGTTGCCATGATGGCGGCGTTTTTTCACCGGGCGGAGGCCGTGCTGTCCCTCATGGGTGCCCCGCCTGCAGTAATGGGGTTGGCCGTTCCTTACCTGAGATGGCGAGCTTTGGGTTTCCCGGCCAACCTGTTCTTGCTTGCAGCATGCGGGACTTTCAGGTTTGCGTCCTTTCTTAGTTTTTTTAGTAGGGAGGCGTGTTTCTTTTTCCTTGTGTAAGGGCCGAGGAGAAGAGTCAGTACTGCAGCAACAACATTAGCGGCGGTGGCGGCAGCAGCAGCAGCAGCCATACGCAGAACGATCGCGCAGATGGAACGAAAAATAAACTACATGTTGCAAAAAAAAACACATGGCGGAATGGCGGTATATACTTGATCGCAGGGCGGGTGAGGGTCTGCCCTTTTTTTCGTACCTACGTATATCATTTACTCAGCAAAGCAATTTCCACAGCATCTTCGGGGCTGAAAAATTCACCCAGCACCCGATTCTGACATATCGCTTTCAAGTGGCCTCACAGGTACATTTATACAGTCGTGGTCCCGCGTTAGTGCGGTACCCTTTAGTGCGGGGCCCCAGTTTAATGTGGTGAAAATCGCTTGTCACGACCTCGTTCTAGAGAGTACTCCAACATCCTGTGCTAGTGCGGGGTCCCACTGTAGTGCGGTTATTGGCATCTGGCAAGGCACCGCACTAATGAGAGACCACGGCTGTGCACAAGATCTCCCTTCGGAGGGGTGTTGATTTGGCGAACAAGACCGTAAATAAAGCTATTAGTACCAGGTATACCTTCAGGTAAAAAAATACCCGAATCCAACTGAACAAAGAAAGATGTACCAGGTACCTGGTTGGTACCTGACCTGGTACCTGGTATTATGTAGGTAAGGAAGTTGAACCTCACCCCAATGACAGTACGAAATGAATGCATTCTCCTAAAATGCGACAACCGCACTATTATTAAAACACAGCGACGAGACAATGTTTTTGCGAGGTCCAACTGTATCGCCTCGGCGGGGTACTTGACCGCGCCGCCGTCCTTTTGCCTAATAATGACACATGCCTTGGATCGCGTTCGTTCGTGACGTACTTCGTATAGGGGGATGGGGGAGCCAAAGGTGTCTCTTGTAAATGCGATGGTGGTGGGAGCTGTGAATCTAGTGCTTGACCCTTTGCTTATGTTCGGGTTTCGCCTTGGCGTAGCTGGAGCAGCAATGGCCACGGCGGCGGCGCAGTGGGTGAGACTTACTGTTGTTCAGAGATTGCTTGGAATACACGCGTACGATATTCAGGCTCCGCGTTGTTACTCACGTGTGCTGTGTGTGTGGTTAGAAGAGCGTTGTTGTGCTATCCAGGTCTGAAAAGGGGGGACTCGGCTCTCGCTTCGTCCTGCACCCCTGTTATGTGTAGGCCTTCCAAGTGCTTCACCGTCCTTTTTCGTATTCCTAACCCCAAGGCCTTTCCAGGGCAATATTATACCATGACATTCTTCTGTTCAGTGATGGCACGGTAGACGGGGTACCCATTGTTTCTCAGGTCTCTAACACGAGGAGTTCTATACCTCACCCACAAACCGGCTTTGAGAAAACATGTACCAGACACGCGCAACCCAATGAACAATCCCATGGGCCAGGCGTATAGTCTAACGGCTGCAACTGCAAAATACTGATGAGATTGCAAAGGTATCGGGTAATAGTTCCTCACGTCAGGAGCCCCGTCAGGCAGATTTTTTCGGGCCCAAACGAACCCCCCCCCCCACTATGGCATGGACCATTGACCCTGTTGGGACTGTGGCATGGACCATTCACCCTGTTGGGACTGTGGCATTGACCATTGGCCCTTTTGGGACTGTGGCATGGACCATTCACCCTTTTGGGACTGTGGCGTGGACCATTGACTCTTTCGGGACTGTGGCATGGACCATTAGCGTGTTTGCGATGTGTCAACTTTGGTTGGGAAGGAGTTGGGTAGGAAATATATAATAGTAGTATTGAAACCGTCAAAATAATGATCCAAGGCCAACCCAACCCAAGAAAAATTAGACAAAAATTAGGTTAGGTTTTTTTTTTTCTTACCATTTTTTCAATTTCCAACCTAATTTTTTCGTGGGTTGGTTGGCCATGGGCTATTAAATTCGTCGGCTTCAATACTAGTTTTACATTTTATCCAACCTAAAAGAGTTTTGAAATCGCAAACACCCTATTGAGCCTTTTGTGACTGTGGCATGGACCATTGACCCTTTTGGGACTTGAGAGGGAAAACGTATCGAAAGTAAGTGATGATTTGAGCATCGGTCGCACAACGCGGTCGAGGCTGCTGGAGGAGGGGACGTGTCCGAATTACAATGGAAGGACATGGTCGATGAAAATAAGTTGGTCTCTATCTCCAGGGCAAGCCGACACGGAGCATCGGCGCTGCTCCATGATTACTCTCGTTCTGACCTCTTTTTGTCCTTGGACGTTTCGCGCCATGATAGCTGATTTTATCAAATTGTTACAAGTACGTCAGCTGTGAGTACTACCGATTGAATGGTCGATACTCAACTTTGACTTTCGCGCCATGATGGCTGATTGCAATGGTTGCGCTGGCGTTGCTGCAGGATTAATCTCGGTCTGGCCTATTTTTGCCCTTTGACGTTTTTTGTCGTGATCGGCGATTGCGACGATTGCGCTTTTGGCAGATGGGTGCCCTGGTGTACATTCGGTACATGTGGGTGAGGAGGGAGAAGCTAGGCCTAGCGGAGGGGCTGCAGCTTCCGGGCTGGCTTGAGGTCAAGAAGTTCGTCGGCGCTGGGACGGCGATGGTGTTTCGTCAGGTAAATATTCGATCGTGCTGTTTCTTTACAACTATTAACCCTTTTGGGAGATTCGTCTACCGAGTACGTAATTCCGGTCCTCTCCTTTCGGTTTCCTTTCCTTAAATTGTACCGGTACCAGGTACTTCCTAGGGCTGAGAGATCGCGGAGTATTCATTTCATACCTGGTAGTTGTTTCTACAGTAAGTAATATTCCGGCATTACTCAGTCAGTTTTCTGAATTGGCCAGTAGTTGGCTACGTATTACAGTTATTAATAGTTGCGTGCGGTAATTTGCGGAGTTGCGCGTCTTTTCGTCTGACTCGCGCGTTCGGCTCGACGGGTGGTGCTTATTGATAAACACTAAAGTCCGTCAGTTGGCTTACCTCGCCACTCAACTGCAATAACTAGTCGCGAAGTCCAGCCAACTAACAGCCTTAATGCTTTCGCTTTGCCATTTTTCCAGATGTGCAATGTGGGAGCCTGGACGGTGATGGCAAGCGCGGCATCACGCATGGGCATTTTGGAGATCGCCGCGCACCAGCTGATGCTCTCCCTCTGGCTCGTCATCGCCTTCGTGCAAGGTCAGCATCACTGATTGCCGTGCCACCTAAGCTTGGGGCTTTTCGTTGATATTACCATGTAGATCGTTTTCGATGTTATCGCGGTGTAGATCGTTTTCGATATTATCGACGTGTAAATCGTTTTCGATACTGCCGTGTAGATAATGTTCGATACTGGTGTAGATTTTTTTTTAACATTGCTGTACGAGTAGATCGTTTTCGGTTCTGTTAATGAACACTGTTTTTCCCCGGCGTTTCGTTGTCGCTTCCCAAGTCCCAGCCGACACTCGATAAATAAACGACCGTGATCGCCATGACGAGCTCGCACCCCAGCATTATTTGCACAAGTTTGTGTGCGCGATTATGAATTATGAATACTTGCCTAAGGCGTGCTTAAACCTCTCACCACTGAAAACATTATCCCACACTGATTCCAAATAGTTTTTTTTGTCAGAAACGATGTGCAGTTCCCAAATGGTCAAATCACTATAATACAGTCCGACGTCCAACCTCAACTTAGTGCGTGTACTGCACACAGCGTCATGCTTTCTTATCGTGGCTATAGGCCTCTCATCCCGCGTATTTGACGTTCAGTTTTTGTTGTTGCCCCCCTCTTGCCCTTCAGAGGCTCTCGGGATGGCCGGCCAGGTCCTCGTCTCGCAGTACCTAGAACTGGCCAGAGACTCCCAGAAGACTTTGGGCCTTGACCGGCGAGCTGCATGGGGCGGCGAAGCACTCAAACACAGGGAGACGGCGAGGTCCATCGCCAAGCGCGTGCTGACACTCAGCTTCGGGTTGGGGATTAGCCTCGCCGTTAGCTCGAGGGCCCTGTTCCCCGCCCTGCTGTCTGTTGTATGCCCGTCGACTGAGGTGGCTCAGCTCGTCGCCAAGGTAAAATATATCACACGCAGAATTTTCCTTGGTCTTGGTCAAGTCATCTTCAAGATTCCTTGATCTTGAAGGAACAGTTATCGAGCACAACGCAAAGATGAGGTTCGACTATTTTTTCGATCTTCACAGCTGAGGTGCTTTTTTTTTATTTTTAGGAAAATGTAAATGACATTGCTGTTTTTGCTCGCTAGTATAGAGACGGATGCTGCCCGGTTGCCTGATTTGGTTGCTCTGTAGCTCTGTTCCTGGCGTACGGAAGGATGCGACGACTTTCTCCCCCTAGGTAGTTCCCAGCTACCTTTTAGCTGGGTATGTTAGGTGGATTTTTCATTGTTGGAGGTTAGCGTGTGTTGGATGGTCTTGATCCCGCTACACGGCAACGTTAGGCAGACGGTTGGTCGTGTTTTTTTGTCGTGTCTGGTGCATCGAGGTCTGACGAGGCTCGAAGGTGTTCGGACCATCCTTGGGAAGACCGCTGCTGTGGTATTGCAATCAGTTTGGTTGTTTCTTTGAGATGAAATGTCAGGTTCGTGTGCAGATCGTCAACTAAAAAAAAATCGAGCTATAATCACTTACCTGGTGCTGGGGTGTCGTCGGTGTACAAACAGTAAATAGGCGATGGCGCACACTGTCGGTGCGATCGTGGTGTGGCTGTGGGATTATCCTCCGAGCTCTTGTGGTGCGCATTGAGAGTCATGGTTCATTGGTCGAAGCAGCTGGACTCGGCTTGATTCGCCGGTGCATCACCGAAACGACGATTGTTCCGTTCCTCAACGGTGCCCAGTGCCAAATATGTCGGTTGACGGCACTCTTGACCCTTAACCCCTTTAGAACCGCGTTTTTGGCGGCAAATTACTTGGAATTAGTGAGGGATCGTTTTTGCAGTAGTAAAAGGGTTAACCGACAGCCGTCAAGGAACTCCACACTAAAACTAGTACAGAGAGTATAAGAAGGCCTTGACGGGACTAAACAAAACCGTCAACTGTTAATAACATCTGTGCACACTGGTGTGTCTGTCTGTTTGTTTGTGTCTGCGTGTGGGCTACAACAAACATCGCAGGCGTTTCCGATCGTCTTGTACGCCTTCCCGATGTGCTGCGTGGTATGGACGTGGGACGCGCTCTTCTACGGAGCGTCCGACTTCGTCTACAACGCCAAGACGGTGGCAGTGGCATCATTTTTTGGAGTTTCAGGTACGGTATATACAGCTTTCGTGTATCGCCTTCTGTGGGCTTAAGTCTAACGGATTTCGCGTAGCGGCTTTTGCGTAAAGGCTGAAGTCAACGAGTAGGGTGATGCCTCGAAGCTCGTCACTTTTTCCCTCGGCGTCGCGATGCGATGCGATGCATTTCTGTCAGCTACTGGAAAAATAGTGCCGCCCTGGTTTGAAGTCGTTTGTCCAGTTGTAAAGGGGTTAACGGAGGTGCTGTACGTCGTAGCTTATCATTTTCTCGTTGATTGAGTCCACTCGTCGCTAGGATTTTTTTGTGTGAGGAAACTGTTTGATCGTATGATAGAGTGTGCGCCCCCAATCGAACTGATCGCGCGGAACAGCCTTCGGGGTTTTGGCAAGACCTTATGCAGCATCTTGTTTACCACCGTACTGGTTAGTCAGGTCCATGACCCCCCCCCCGTTACATGGCGGTAGACATGACGAACAAAGTTAATTGTTATCCCTTTCTTTGGTGACGAAATTGAACCCGACGAGTAGCGCCTGCGAAATGGCTGGGATTTGTCTCACTGACGATGTTGATGTATCATGCAACGGTGAATACATCACGTACACCAGTATCCCTTTGGACTTGCACCCTCCTTTCACACAAACTGCTATATAGAATTAGACTAGGATGATATTTGCAGTTAAACGTCGTGTGCTTGGAATAAGCAGTTAAACGTTGTGTGCTTTGGAATGTGCTTGGAATAAGCAGTTAAACGTCGTGTGCTTGGAATGTGCTTGGAATAAGCAGTTAAACGTCGTGTGCTTGGAATAAGAGGAGAATGGTAATAACAGTCAGCCTCTTTGGTACTTGATTATAGTATAGCGAACAAATTACAAGTATGGGCCTCTATAGTGTGAGCGCACTGTAAAAGTAATATGATGCAGCGGGCATGTCGTGCAGGGCTCCTTACGTTGAAGTTCGGGCACTCCATCTATGATCCCCTGCTTCCGCAGCCCGGGTTACGTGGTGTGGCCGACGCTGTTAGTGCCACTTTTTTCGACACTTTTCCCCTGTGGAGTCCCAACGGAGTTAAAAGTCTCGTGCTGGGAATTATACTACGATGATGCTTGATGTTAAAATAGGATATTGTACTATTTGCAGTTAAACGTCTCGTGCTTGGAATAAGATGACGTTTGCAGTTAAACGTCTCGTGTTTGGAATATGATGACATTTGACTTAAACGTCTCGTGTTTGGAATATGATGGCATCTGACTTAAACGTCTCGTGCTTATCCTTCGCCAACAGGATCGGTCCTTTCGCTTCGGCGAGGGTGGGGCATTCAAGGCCTCTGGATCAGCATGACGTACGTCCTGTTCGGAGTCCGAATGGCTGCTCACCTGCGGCGGTTCAACTCCAGAAAAGGTCCCTTTGGTCCTAGTGCCTTTTGGGGTGAAACGGCTACACAAAACGACGGCGTGAAAATAGATAGAGCAGACGAGGTGTTGCTATCAGCAGCGTGAGTAGCCGACGATGTGTTGCTGTCTGTAGCGTGAGTAGCCAACGACGTGTTGCTGTGTGGAACGTGAATAGCTGACGAGGGTTTGCGAACCTTATCCCCTCTTGTCACGCACGGGGCAAATATGTAGAGCGGACGAGGTGTCGCCGTTTGCAGCGTGAGTAGCCGGCGAGGTCTTGCCAACCTTATTCCCTGTTTACGGGCGGGGGGCATTCTGAGGCGAGGATTTACTTCCCCTGCCGTGAGCGTGCGGGTTCAGCGTGCCGTTGTGTGAAGCGCTGGGCGGAGGTACGAATAGTGGGCGGTGTTTTCTTGCTTGTTGTGTTATTGGGCGTTTCTTCGTCGTACGAAGTATCATAGGTGGTGGCGACGGGAGGGGGTCCGCACGATGTGCGCTAGGCTGTCGACTGTCTTTGTTGTCTAGTCTAGGCTGTAGGCTGTAAGCTGTACCATGGTAGGCTGTAGGCTGTAGGCTGAATCGAGCTCTCAAAGCCTTTTTGATCGTTTTACTGTTGACTCATGTACCCAGAGTGGTGTAAAGAGTTTGGGTTTCGAGAGGGAGTGGCGTTTTTTACGTCAGTGCGTACGATACACAAGACGCTATATACCGTAGCTATGGTGTGCATACATAACCCCAGCGTCACCCCCCCGCGCCCCCCCCAGGGCATGTCGCGGGAAAAGCAAGCAGCTGTAATTTTTATGGTTCGGTTCTGTTCTAGGTCAACGCGTTTATTTACTGCAATTTGATTTATTGTTTTTATTATCGACACAATCTCACCGACCGCCAGTGGGCTAAGTCGTTTTCTTGGCGTGCTGCCTCGCGGCTGGTTGTTACAAACCAGCTTGATCTCGAATATAGCGCTGTTTCGTGCGGTCGAAAACATACTTTTTGCTGGTTGACGAATTTCCAACACATGACTTAATTCGCGATGAGACTGGTAGGTGGTTGGAAGTCGATTAAGTCGGGTGTTTGGGATTTGATTTGGGTGTTGGTGGCATTGCCTGGAGTACATACAGTATGTGTACAGTGTTAGTGTTGTATCGGTTGTAGTGAGTCCCAATGCCTGTAACACCTGGGCGGCCGTGTACGGTGAATGGAGCGGGTGGTTTTCGTGGAGGAGGCGGTTTCTTCATGGTACATACTTCCAAATATGTCAAGAGACGGCAGTTTAGGCCTGTGACGGACGGCGGTTTAGACATATTTATACCGTATAACACGCAAGAGAACACACCCCCTGCGATGAATTTCAGAGATTGTTTTCTCCAAAACCAGGGGGTATCAAACACACACAACGAAAATGGCGGCTCTGGGAATATCTCTTCGAGATATTTCCGAGATGTTTCCATAGACACGTCGCTCGGCGTTTGCACTCTTAGATTACCCGTTGCCGAGAAAATCAGCTTGGCAACTAACTCGTCCGAAGGGGTGTGTTATCTTGATTATAGTATACGGTAATCTATTGGTTTTAGTGTGGGGAGTTGTAAAGATGTGACTGACGCCGACCAAAAGGGCCGTCTCCTGGTATATTTGCATACGAACCCGGTACGTTGCAGTAGAGAGAGAGGAAAAGTCTCTGCAGGTGTCCAGTTTGTCATTTAGAAATACAAGAAATATTTTATTGGTAGAAGAAACGTTGTCGGTCGACCTGTTGCGTCACTCGGCGATGACGGGTTCCGTTTCTGGAAGGCGCACGGTTCGTGTTATGCGTGGTTCTCGAGATTGATGTCGGTGGGTGGACGAACGAACTGTTGACGGGACTATCGCGACGTTGATGCAACATATATATAGCAGCGGAGTCTCTTGGTTCAGTGTCTGCTACACAGTACAGGAGAGGTCTCTCTACAGTGCCGGTTGAGTAGTGCCGGTTGCCCGCTATAGTGCCTGTGAAATGGCTTGGCACATATGGGAACAACCAGCAGTGGCAGTATGCGGAGTAGTGCCGGTTGCCGCTATAGTGCCGATATTTCCGGCTGGCACATACCGGCACTGTAGAGAGACTACTACTAATGACATGACATGCATTCATTCGTGCATGCACCTAAGACGTGTATGCGCGCTTCGTGTGTCATGTGTGTGCATGCACCTAAGGCGTGTGTACGCGCTTCATGTGGAATACGTGTGTGGTTTGTCTCTTGATCCCTGCTGTTGGTTACCAGTTATCAGGTAGTAGGTGATAAGGTCGACACGACTGACTGGATGGAGGAGCCTTTCTTTTCTACAGAGACGCTGTTTTTTTTTGTTTTTCTGTTTTTTATTTTCTACGTACTTGTAACTCGTAGTCAAGACGAACGCATATGATAGTTGCAGTACATACATAGTCAAGATTGTTTTATGCACGTATGATCACTTCAGCATAGAGATTTGGAGGTATTAATGATTGTTTTGTTGCTTTTCGCCGGGTACACGGACAGTCACTTGGCGTCGTGGCGTGATGGGTGTATTATTTCAAGTGCTTGCGGCCGTATGATAGGATGGTGGTGCTGTGCGTTACATGCAGGATAAAATTCGAGCAGGCAATTACGCGACGAATCCAAGTAAGATCGTCGGCGTCCCCGATGGTCTAGTGGGTTAACCTCGTAACCACTAAGGTCGATTTCGCAGGTTCGAGCCCCCCCGAGT
>JAYJMJ010000309.1:559745-574128 GCA_036873875.1 Laminaria ephemera
GAGTCCGGGCTCTTTTGACATGGTCGTAGTTGATTATTTTTTTGCGGTTTCCGAGTGGGTGCTAAGAGGGTTAACGCTGGCGCCGATTATTAAATGTTATTAAATGTAAGTACTGTATTGGATTAGATGAGGCCTCCCGACCCGGTCGGCCGTCCGATCCATACTTCGTTGTATTCTTCAGTCCGATCCATACTTCGTTGTATTCTTCAGTTCTCATTGACCGCCGGCCTGGTGCTGCGTTGTCTCACCCACAATTAGTACAAGGTATACGTCGGGCGTACTTCGGCGTTCACGCTCAAGCCTCATCCCCGGATCCGACAGATCTCGATGGCGACGATGAATAGTCGCCACATGCATAGCGATTATGAACACTCGCAGAAAGAAGCCACCCAGCTCGTCGGAGAGGCGAAAGCTTCGGCATCATTACAACCCCACTCACCTTCCAAAAAAACGATTTTTCATACCGACGTTCTTTTAGTTGATCGTCTGCGGTGCATTATTAATAGCTCTCTTCCTTGCCCTTCTTTTGTAGCAAACTGCTTGTACGTTCTGTATATCGAAGCACAGGGATTTAACGTCCTTGATATATACTATGCGGTGGCCCACACACCTACGTCAAGCTGAATCTGTGGCAATCAGGCACCCCTTCAAGTGGCACGACGCACAAGGATGGGGGTGCACGACTGGAATCGAGGCTGTCTTGCTCGTCTCTGCCTGGGCGCTGATATCAAAATTACGTACCGTACTGTTTGTACTACCGAAACACAATGACCAGTACCGGGCATACGCGGCAATATCCTCAGCCTCATAAGCGGGGTCGGCAACCGTCATGACACCGCCGGAGGTCCGAAGCAACGAAAAACCCATCCGCACTAAAACAAAGCAAACGGCTTCGCCAACCGTCATGACACCGACGGAGATCCGCAGCAACGAAAAAAGCAACGGCACTAACACAAAACAATATCATAGATATCAAGGTGTTAAAAGGCCTAAAACTTAAAAGGTTTATCTTGGCCAACGTCTCTGTGCGGCACATCAAGCATGCCCCCCTCGTCTGGGACGCTTATAGCACCCTGTTCGATGGCCTCCGCCAGCCACTCCGGAGTTTCCCCCTCCTCCTCCTCCTCTTCCTCCACCCCCCCTTGCAGCACGCCTCCTTCTACTTGTGCCTCCTCCTCCAGGAAAGGAATCGTTGCCTCCTCCGCCGAGCGTTTCCCCTTGAACAGGTTCACCGTGGGGGTTACCTTCCCTTCTTGTCTGAAGTCAAAATTCACGGGCGAACGAACAAGGGGGGGGGAGCGCAGACATTACATTGAGCTGCAAAGTAAAAATGATCGCCAAAAAAACAAATTTCACGGCTAACGAACAAAGGGGGAAGAGCAAACTGACACGTTATGTATTGAGCTCCAAAGTAACAACAGTGATGATCCGAGGATCAACGCCCGAATGGGTAGGGTGAACCGTAACTGGACCAAGTCCGGCGGGAGGCTGTTTTCTCATGGCCGGGGTTTTGTTAGTGGGTGAGCTTGCGCAAGTCCCACACTACCCGGAGGGATGACCGTCCGGGTGGCTATCTCCACCGCACCTGATCTCCAGGGATCAAGTCGGGTCGACATACTCACGCATCCGTATACCACGGCAGCTTGCGCTGCGGTAGTAGTAACGGTGACCGTCGGTAGGGGCAGCTCGCGCTGCCGTTGCCACGGGAACTGAAGGATACGCCAGCTAACGCTGGATTGCGAATGCATTTGAGTTAAATTGACACGGCACTTATGAAAATACGTGCAAGCGTGACGAGCTTAAGCTTTATTTTTCCCCATCCGCCGGAGGATAAACAAAAAAAAAAAGATGATAAAAAAATATATAAATAAAAATCACAAGCCCAACAAAACCCGAAGCCAAACATCACAAGACGCACAAATTTCACTGCAGGCTTTAGTACTTCAGAAGCGCGTCTTTTCCTACACTGCAAGCATCGGGAGCAGACACGAATGGTTCAGGCCGCGAAAGAAACACGTATAGCGCTAGAAGCCGTGAGGCCGATTTCTGCGATTTTGACTAAAAAATATACTGCTCCACGGACGAATTGAGCTGGTCCGAAATATGCGTTGGAAAGCTGTTTACAAAATCCTCATCACAAGAGCTTTCGAATGCGCTCATCTAGACGGCGGGGTCCTCGTTTCGACAGTCGTAATAGCAAGTTGACCATCGCTAGGGAAAGTACTTCATGGGACAAAAGTCTACATACCTCAACAAGTATGGCGAACCCCACGAAACTGAGGGCAGATATCGACAGCCGGCAACCACGTTTATTGTATCGCATTGGAATCATCCCCTGTCCAACCCGTGGAACTTGCAAAAAATATATAAAAAAATGTTTTTGAAAACAAAATCAGCCACGTCAAGCCCAGCTGCGGCTGCTGGACAACCTCGCAGTCGCGTTTCGAGGCCAGTAGAGACCATGAGGCCTCCCCCCACACGATCCGTCGCGTTGAAAGAACCTTGGCTGGTGCTAGCCCCTCATTTGTGAGCTTGGGGCGCAAATCAGGTGGCAAAACCTATCGGTTAGGGTTTCGTGGCTTAATACCTTGTAAAAAATCATAAACGCCTCCAATCGATATGGTGTCTGAACAAACCTTGTGGTAATTTGGGTGTAGATCATAGTTTAAAAAAAATGAAAATGAAAAAAAGGTAAGAAATTGACCGAGTTACGGCCGGTCAAGCAGATTCGGTCTCTCAACTTCTGGCACCATACGTTTGAAGGTGGGGCAAAGGCAACGACGCGATGAAGCCAATCTATTAAAATAGTTCGAATTTTTCGAAAACGTGAAGAGAAAAAAAAGACAGTGTGGCCAAGGACTCTTCAAGACGAATATGCGGTTTCAGACACCGGTCATCACGCGCGGCGACGACGCCGCGCTACAGTAAAAGGTTAGCACTTTCTCGACAAAATCATTCTGAGTGACGGGGGTCCTCAACCTTTCAACCACCCGATATCGTTAAACTACCATTTTGTCTTTTACAGTATTCTTCGTAATGTACCTAGGTCATGGGATTGTTGACTGGGCTGCACTCTCCTTTTTTCTCGAAGTCAGTATTTGGGTAAAGAAGAAAACTCTTCGAGTGGGGAACCTCAACAAAATTTACGTGCTACAGTAGCGGTCCCTCTATAAGCTAAGCGCCGCTACGTGCCAGCCGGAAATACCGGCACTATAGAGGCAACCGGTACTACTCCGCATGCCGCCACTACCGGTTACTCTCATCTGTGCCAAGCGATTTCACAAGCACTATAACGGGCAATCGGCACTACTCAAAAAGAAAAGTCCTCGAGTGAGGAACCTCACAAGATGTAGGTGCTACAGTAGCGGTCCCTCTATAAGCGCCGCCATGTGCCAGCCGGAAATACCGGCACTAAAGCGCCGCAATGCGCCAGCCGGAAATACCGGCACTATAGAGGCAACCGGCACTACTCCGCATGCCGCCACTACCGGTTACTCTCATCTGTGCCAAGCGATTTCACAAGCACTATAGCGGGAAACCGGCACTACTCAACCGGCACTATAGAGGGATCTCTGCTGTGCCCCTATCGTAGCATGCGACTCACGTGAGCGAGCCGCCCTCCCACTCATCGCGTTGAAACAGCTCCTGCACCCTTTCAGGGTCTCGGTAGTCGGTCATGAGGTACACCCCTCCCGGCTTCAGCACGCGGGCTACCTCAAACGATACCTGATCGTCGCGACAACACAACAGCGGTGCAACAGTCAGTCCACGGACGAACGTACGTATTATTCCTGTGCAAGTACGAAAATATGAAACTACGACCCGAATCAGCACTTCGTACAAGGCAGTAGTTGGTGAAGTGCGGTAGAGGCACGCTCCTAAACTTACAGATGGCGGCCAGAAGTACACAATATAGTGTTGTACGTGGCCGGTGTTACCGCACCTACCGGTACTATAAATATTAATATTCCTACTGTAGATCAATATACTACCGGTACTATCAAGACTACTACTAATACAAATGTAGATCAATGTATCGATAAATACCACCCTCCGGCTTAAGGTTCGGTAAAGGGAAGGTACTGTAGTTGAGGCGGCACCAGCCCTTCCTTCAACGCGAACAACATGCCAAACATGCCAAACATGACTACTCAACATGCCAAACATGACTACTCAACATGCCAAACATGACTACTGCTGAACAACGTTCTACGGCACTCGCACATGACGGATTCTTCCCGACTCGAAGCGCAATTGTGTGTCGCGGTTGCGTGGGTGCAATCTAAAGACCGTACGAAGCATAACACGCACGCTATCACACCCCCTGGGATGAATGTTCGACATGATTTTTTTCCATAACAAGGGGGGAACACACAACGAAAATCGTGCCTTCCGGAAATATCTCGTCGAGATATTCGAGATATTTTCAAAGACACATCGCTCGGCGTTTGCCCTCTCCCCACCGTTGAGAAAATTATCAGCTTCGAAATTCGTCCGAGGTTTTGCGGTGCGGTGGTACTTCTCCACCACTCCAAAGCACAGCCTGTGCCAAAAGTACTTCGTATTTCCGTTCCGTTTTTTTATCGTCGCACCACCAGTCGCGCCAAACAAAAACGATTAAGGCCGTCGCTATATATGTGCGACCCATCCTCAAGTACATACGGTACTGTGCGACCCATTCTCAAGCGTGTACGGTACTGTGCGACTCATTCTCGAGCGTATACGGTACTGAGGGCGACGCATGCCAACCAGCCTAGCCTCCAGTGTACAACAATGTATCGCACGATATGTACCCGGGAAAGCTATTTTTTTTACGCGCACGACTACAGCTGCTAGCCTAATTTTCTGCTGCCCGTGAGGCATAGTTCATTCTATGCTTTGCGACCCACCTTTGCCATCATCACCGCAAATTTATCGTTGTACATGACAGAATCCGTTAGCCCCTTGTCGATGACGGCATCAAACGACCCAGTCTCCAACTCTGCCATGTCCCTCGCGTCCATCACCTTGACAAAAACAGCAGTCGCCACGAAAATAGCAAACGTTAGAACTCGGTACTCAGTGATCTATGTTATCGATGGTCAGTAGAAAGAGGGATACCGCACAGTAAGCGACAGTCGGGTTCGCGAAGGGAACAACATGTTTAGCACGGCACTCCGACACATGCTACTAATAGTATGGTACAGGTGCACCTATTCCTTGCTGAAGCTTCTCGCTTGAGGAGCTCTATACGTCACCCAATAGCTGACTTCAGACAAAGGGAAAGTGCGACCCGATGAAACCATCCCATGGCCTAGGTATACAACGCATAATTTTGCAAAAAAAAGAACGACAATCCGGAAATATCGGGTTAAGGAGCGCCGTCATTCAGAAATGATTGTAGCCAAAAAGTGCTTATTCCACCGTAGCACGCGTCCTCCCGTTATCGGGACAAAACACGGGGAATTAGAATATTGGCAGGATAAATTTAGCAGGTGGAAAAGGGTTAATACCAAAAAGTGAAACATGTTGAACTCATAAAGGAAACACCAAGCGCGAAACGTGGAGGTATTGATATATGGATCGCACCTTCCACTCCAGTCCAGGCTTATCTTCATGCTTGCGTTGCATCGACTCAATCACAGGCTGGCAGAAATCGATGCTGAGAACGTTTCTGCAGCACCATAACGCGTTCATTTAGGGCGGGATGAAACAAACAAAATGTTAGTAAGGCACGCACGAAGAACACTTGTGGTCTTTGAATGGGCCGCAAAAGTAGATTGATGAGGGCCATCTGCTCAGAATGGGTATTACACCGCGGCATCACTCCATCAGACTCCAACTTCTGCAGAGCTCAACAGCTGCAGAGCTCAACAGCAGCATTGCTTGCGCACATTGCGCGCTGCTGTGCCTTAAGCAACCGACACCGTTCACAAGTGCAAAAGTGAAAGTGGAAACGGGATGGTCGAACCAGCTCCAAATGAGCGTGCCGGATGCGGTCAAACGCCTCTATATGAGTTCTCCCCCAGAGCAAAGTGACTACTAATAGAAACAAAAGTGTCTACTATAAAATACTAGAAGCAGATAAGGAGGCGTGCCAATAGCATCGCCCCACAGAACAACTTCCAGCCTCCCCTGCTGCCGCTTGTTTGACTGTTCACAGCAGTGCCTGCCGGTTATCATATGAGCCAAGTGAGTCAGGACAAGACAGCTGTTGCATGGCCATCATATAGCACTTGCTGTCAGACAAAAATAGTATCACGCCGGGAACGATCCCCAACGAAGGAAAATTCCAGGGTTTTTCACAGGTTCGATCGCTGCTCGCGGGTCGGGCTGAGTCAGGGTGACCCGAACCGACCGGCGAAATTTCGAACACCTCCTGACCCGACTCGACCCCGACGACCCGATCCGACCCATGAGATTTCGAACACCTCCTGACCCAAACCCGACTCGACCCGCGAGATTTTGAAAACCTCCTGACCCGACCCGCGGGCCGGGTCATGACCCGTGAAAAACTTTGGGAAATTCAAGGTGCTGCGGACAGACAGTTACGTATGCTCACGTCCACCCGTCTTCCCACATCTTCGGCGAAACTTCCGAGTTGCCGCACCCCAGCACCAACACGCGCCCCGCACGCGCTCCACCCACGTGCAAGTTCAGGTACACCGCCATTCTGGAATACCCGAAAAACCAGTCGTAGCTATCCCCATCCCGGAGATCGCCCGCCTCCCCTCTGCAAACAGAGCATGCCATAGGGAGTTCCAATTTTAGGTCGGAGGTACAGGAAGCGGGGGCGCAGAAGGAGTTGTCAGACCGCGTGGGTTCAGGGACGCAAGTAGCAATCCGTCGATGGCGCTTGGTCGTGGTGCGATTCGCAACGTGTTGTTGGATTTGCAACGCATTATATCATGAGTTGTGTGAGTTGTGTCATACAGGCTGCTTGCTCAGCTGCTGGAGTTTTCTGTACGTAGCAGGCAATAGATGATTCAAGTTTTGCACAGCACACAGCACGCTCTCCTTTACAACGACATTACCATGACAGCAAGATAAGCTTGACACAGCACGCTCTCCTCACACGAGAAGATCATGGCAGCTATAGCAGCAGTATCTTCGTAGCGGGACATGGCGCCGCCCGCCCGTGGTGACGCTTACCCCTGCCAACAAGAGTAGGTATGGTATCATGCATATACGCGTAGGTGTATCGCTCCTCCCCAGGACCTTCCATGTGTATGCGAATCGGCGCGCTCATACGATATGTATGTCCCGTGTACCGAACGTAGCACGCGCCGGCGAGTACACGTGGCAAAAAATATACCTGGTACCATACTCCAGAGTGTAAAAAATAACAGACCTGGTACTCCAGAGTGTAAAAAATAACAGAACATGTAAAACCGTCAAATCAAGTTCTCCACGACGCTTGCTATTCATAGCTAATGTACAATCGAAATGACATTGACACGGCTGATGTCATAACTAGAATCATAACTGACAACGGAATGCCCCGAGAGATTACACCAGTCGCAGACAGACAGCGCGGCAGAGTAGCCTACCAGGTACTTTACAACGAGAACACGTCGACACGGCAGCGGCAGCGCACACGTACGGTCGTCCGCCTCGAGTACAGCAGTAGTAGTAATAGTACGATGCCATCGCCGGTTGAATATCAAAGGAGAGGCCATTCCGTTGCTGTGGAAGTTCAAACTGACAAAAAATCCCACACTAATTCCAAGTAGTCTGTCGCAAAAAAACAGGGTCAAACAGCAGTAGTTATCATACTTGGCGGTATCAGTCTCACCCTGCGTAGAAGTCGTCCCAGTACTCGACGTAAGAGTAAGCCTCACGATGTCTGATGATATCGATTTCCCTTCCATCCGGCCCAAGCGCTGCGTGCTGTTTCGTCTCCGGTCGGAGTCGGGGGCGACATGATGACCATGATGGTCGCCGTGTAACCGGACCATCCGGACTCGGCGCAGCTTGCGGAAGGCATGCATTGCGAAATCGAAGCGCACCGCCACGGTTATGGATCGCAACGGGAGGCACAAACCCCACGACGAAGGATGCAACCACCACGAACACAGCCAACACGAGGCAAGGGTGAGGCGCCATGGAAGTGTATGGTGTTGTCGTCGCTGTGCAAACTTGTTTCCTTGTGTCCCCTCACTCATCGACGCACACAAGCCTCACTCATCGACGCACACAACTTGTGTGCGTCGATGAGTGAGGGGTTTCCAAAATAAATGCGGGCGTTCTTTAACAGGGACGATACTAGAACGAAATCCTTGCTATTCCGGGGCAGGGGAGGGGAGGTGGGAGGGCCCTATCGAGTTGGGCGTCGAACTACTGCAGTTATACACTGGGAACAAGACGAAATCCTCGACACCAACCGAGAGGCTAATTGAAGGTCAGTGACGTGGGCCCCGTGATGCTCGCCGGCCCAAGAAAATCTCGATCAAGGGGCTTCCTTGCGAAACAATATCCGAAATCATGCCCAGCAAATACCAGTAAATCGTTGACTCGGTACATCTTCCTGGTTCCTCTCGGTAAGACAGCAGTGCTGGTATGTCCTGCTGAGTAACTGTCTGTGGTTCCTGTTGCAACGAGACGCTGCATCCACCCACCTTAGCAACGAGCCACGATTTCGTGTCAGCAGCGCGAACGCAGGAGTTGCAGTCACCAGAAGCGAAGGCTACGTAACGCTTTTTTTCTTTTTTTTTTAAATCTCGCTTTTACTTTCCAGCTTCTGGACAAGCCGTGGTCACAAGGCGGTCGTCCCTTCTCCCCCCCGCTGCGTGCCTTTATTTTTATCGCTCAGAGGGTTCAGCATTCCCAACGCTCGTCGATTTTCATCGAATTCTAACCAGAACCCCCCCTGTTCCCGATATACTCACAGGGACTTCCTTTGGGCAGAGATGGGAGATGACGCCGCCATTGCTGAGGCCAAGTGCGACGCGAAGGCTGCAGGCGCCCCGCTTCAGCTGATGACACAATTCTTACGAACGGTGTCTGAAAACCGTATGGAAGATGCGCTGGCCCTCGCCCAAACAAGTGAGATATCTGGAGTACAGTAGTGTCGCAGTACGAGTAGTCACCAGTACCTGAAATTTCAAATTCGAGCTCTACCCCGGCCATTTTCAACTCCAAGAACATAAAGGAACATAAAGGACCGTCCTCGCAACAAGCCAACTTCTGTAGATAGTACTAAACACCCGCGCTGTCGACCTGAAACCAGAACCCACACAGGCACTATCCTCGAGGTCTGCACTCCTTTCACAACTGCACTCGCGTTTTTGGGGACAAATTACGTAAAATTAGTATTCATCGTGTGTGATCATGTTTGCAGTTGTAAATTCGACGTCATCGCCGCCGCCCTTTTGCACTGCTTACTTGCGTTGAATAAAGTTCTGAAGTTCGAGCCGGACAATGCCATCATCTTAGACTACCGGGAAACTCTGGCTCAATACATCAACAACGGTGAGGCACTGCTGCTGTGCGCAACATGCATTCAAGGAAGGATTGAATACGTTCAAGGATTGATTTCGCTGCGATTCCGCCGTCATGCCACTCCTTCTCTGTCGATTAAAATAGTGAAAACCCTTCAGTTAGTTGACTCTACGTCGGCGGTTGTTCCTTGCGTTTTTCACAAAGCGGTTAAAGATAATACTGTCTGTAGCTCTTGCTAGGAACTCGCGCTGGTGGATATTTGTAAATGTCGTCAACTGCTGTATGCGTTGGTGGAAAGCGTTGCCGTGGCACCTGCTGTTGCTGTTGCAACTATTAATAGCTGCTGTTGTTGTTCCCGAGGATGATGTGATTGAAAAAAAAACCCGACCGTTCCTCGGTTTGTTCTTTTTTGGGAGATCCGATGTGGTCGGGTGGGACATGGAGATTCGGGCATGCGAGGAGGGTGGAAAGGAGCCCTTTTTTTTTGGCGCGGTCGAAAACTAGACACTCGCTTGAGCCGGTATGCGCGTTCTTCATTTTCACTCCATCGATCTTGACTTTACCTGGTACGATAGGTGCCTCGCCGTGTGTATCCACTACGAACATGTCCCTTGTTACATGCAGCCCCCACTTTGGTAAGTATCGTCCTGCTGGTCTAAATTGCCTTCCTCTTGCTGTGGTTCAAAGAACGCGAGATTGCAGCTGCACGAGATGAAGATGAGGAGGAGAACAGCTCTGGGGGATCTTCAACCGACCCTGATGATGACGTGGTATCAGGTGACGCCAATTCCAGACGATTTTCGGAGTTAACAATGTCAAGGGTATTAGAGATAAACCATAGCCACCGAACTATACAGTCAGCGCTGACTGTGGTTATGGTGTTCTCTAAATAAAAGCACAATCCGGGGTCCGTTTGGCGGTTAAGCCTGGACCTCGGATTTACTCAAGGGTTGAAATTCCTTTAGTCAAAACCGCCCCAATTATGGTGTATCTCTAATAAAGGGTCTGGGCGAAGAACGAGGCTGGGACACGATAACGTCTGCTCCCTGTATTCGTTTTTTAACTTGCTCTTGTTATGCCCCACCTGTGCGGGCTCGGTGCGAAGAGGGAAAGGGCCCATCTATTTATCTATCGATGTCCCCGAATCACCCAGTATGCACCGAATGTCATATTGTGGAGTGCAGTACCGCATCTACTGCAATCCCGTCTTTCCGAAGCATACCATAGTTGTCAGTTATGGTGTCCAGCTATCCAGCTATAGGTAATGTGAAACATTCATCAAAGCGCCACCATCATGATTCGATTATAACATGGAATGGTTTCTATGAATTGCTACTCACGTCCTAGTCTATACACGAAGTAGAATGCCAATGAGAGGGGTGTAACATACTCTGGCTAGGGCAAGCAACGCAACGTAGTAAGAACCACCCATCTATACATCGCTACAGAGTAGGCGTGCACCCATTTTTTCCGAGATTCCTCACTCCTCACTTGAGGAGCTCTGTACCTCTCACCCAAAAACTCAATTTGAGAAACAATGAAAATGCAACCCGATGAACAATCCCACACCCTAGGTAAACAACGCGCAATATCATTGTAGAACACCAATGAATGGTATTCCAACGTTATTGGATAGGGTACTGCTTCGGTTGAGGAGCCCCGTCACTCAGAAATACATTTGCCAAAAAGAGGTATAGCACCCCTATCGTACCGCACTTCCGGTACAAATTTTACCGAATGTGCTTTCTCTACACCGATCATGTCCCCAGCGATGATCGTATTTCGATCATGCAATTGATTGTGAAACCGTCCGCCTCTCCCACTCACGATTCATGGATTATTTATGGATAAAAGACACGTCAACAGAAGGAGTGAGCGGTGAAGACGAGCCAAAACGCCAGCAAGATGGGCCAGTGGCTGAAGAATCCAAGCAAGCCGTGGCTTGCCGCAATCAAGAGGTATGATGTTACTCGTATTCACAGAACTTGGCGACACATGGCACGCATACGTGAAATTGTTCGGGCAACAGTGAGTGGGCTTTCGCGTATTAGAGATAAGCCATAACCACTGAGCTATGCAGTCAGCTGACTGTATAGCTTAGTGGTTATGGTGTATCTCTAATAAAAGCACACCAAGCGCACAGAGCTGACTGCATAGCTCAGTGATTATGGCTTATCTCTAATAAAAGCACACCAAGCGCACAGAGTTTATGTGAAGCTGGTATGTTGATTCCTTTGAAGTTTCGTCTTGTCCTCTATCGCCATCAAGGCTCTTAATAATTTCAGAGTATTGATTGTTCTTTTCCCTGTGATTGACGATTGATCATGCGATTGACCACGAAAAACAGACGTTTCCGGTCCTCGTTTATTTTGTGTACTTGCATTTCGGTTGGAACGTCGAAAGCATCGCGAACTGCAAGCCTTGAGCGAACGGCAGAATGGGTGGTAGTGTACTATGATTTAAAACGGGACGAGCACTGTGGACTGTTTCGAATCGAAAGTCGGCGTAGCCCGTAGGCAAAGTGCCGTAGCTTCAACCGATTCGCCACGCACTTCTCATAGTCTCGTTTCAACATGCTACGTATGTGTGGCAATTGTTCTACCACAGCTACATACTGTACCTCTTTCAATCTCGAAGCATGCACGCATCATGTCGAATCCGCTTGCCAGTGACAAGGGAACGAGCTTTGCCGGCAAGCATACTCCTAACGTTCCGATGAAGCCTTTTAAACAATAAACCAATCGGATTCGAAAAGAAACGGGTTACCAGGTACAGTAGAGGCCATCTAGCAGTAAGAAAGGGAGGCTGCTAAATACAGGAATATAAGAAATCCGGGAGCCGTTATGCTGAAGTTAGTGTAGAACGCACCCTCTCTCACGTAAGAAACCCAGCCTGGGTCAGTATTTCTGTTTCTTATTGGGTGCCCGGTACGGTATACCCCGAACGAACAAGCACCATGCTGCGGTAGAGGCAGCACTTTTCGGCGTTTTTGTTTCCGAATGACGGGGCTCCTTAACCCAAAATCGTCGGCATGTCATTCTTGTTTTGCGGTATGATTTTTTTGTATACCTAGGCCGTGGGTTTGTTCATCGGATTGCACACTCAGTTTACTCAAAATCGGTTTTTGGGTGAGGCATAAGAGCTCCTCGAGTGAGGAGCCTCAGAAAAAAAAACGGTGCGTCTTTACCGTAGGATGTGTCGCTTTTTTACATTCTGATCATGGCTGGCAGGAGGGTTAGGGTTGTAGAGCGTAGTTGCTTTGTTCGCGTCGAGTTTTTTTCCTGCCACACGCCAAATTTCGTGGCATCGCCTTCCGTTTCACGACTGAATGTTAGCAGGCATTCTCTCTGTGCCTTGCATTTCAAAAATCGATCTTCCAGCTGGCGTTTTTTCATTTGCGGTCAGTCGTGATCCCTCACTAACAGTGCGGTACCTTGCCAGACGACAATACCCGCATTAAAGTGGGACCCCGAACTATATGTGGTACTCTGTACATAGGACGATGCCGTGATAAGCGACTTTCACCGCACTAAACTAGGGGCCCGCACTAAAGGGTACCGCACTAACACGGGACCACGATTGTACTTGTAAACAAGGGCCACCATGTGAACGACGACGAGGAGTTGCAGCGTCTCGGAGGGATGTTTCGGGACTTGCGCGAGAGGAGAGCGGCTGCAAGCGAGGAATCGGCTTGTCGGTGGGACGAGGATAAGTTCTCCGCCAGTCGAAGGTAATTGCGGGGAAAACCACGACGATGAAGATGTTGTAGATTTAAAACAAAAAAAGTGCAAAAAGGGTAAACAGGTGTTTCTCAATGTTTTCTCGTTTTCCCGACCGTGGATTACGCAACATCAACATAATCATCGTGGGTGTAGCCCTTACCTTCTATATACTAAGATGTGATGGCGTTTTTATTGCGGGCGATCCGAAAATAAACCCTCAGTTAGTTGACTTTGCGTCGGCGGCTGATGTTATACTTTTTTCATAGTATATCGTATGTAGTGTTGTTGCATATCAGAACGAAAATCGATTCCGATACAGGCCTAAAAACCCGATACATGATAAACAACCCGATATTTATCGGATCGAAGCTGGTCGCTAAAACTACGATAAGCGATATGCAAGGCGGAAATACGGAAATAGAGGTCATGATGCTGCCGAAGGAGCACGCGTTTTTTTTTCTTCTGACCCCTCACGTTGAATCATTCATTTTTCCTTTGTACCCTCCCACCAGGGGGAGAGGGGACAGTAGAGCGACCACCCCTCCCCGCTAGACGAAAGGTATTCTTATCGGATATCGGAACGCGTTTTTATCCGATACGATTGCCGATACGATTTAAGATTTATCGGAACTTCTGATACGATATGAAACCCTACTCATGTGCACAGAGTGTCGCAAGTCGTATGATATAGGGTACATATTATATATATATAAATATACGAAGTATATATATAAAACCTGGCATACTGCTGTTGTATCTTGAGCTCGTCTCTCTAGGAGGCATCGGCACGGACACTGGTTGTGCTGGATGTAGATGGGTGGAAAGGTCAGTTTAATGTGAAGAACAAGTACACACTATGGTCTTACCTTTGACTACACTGCAAAAATGATCCTATACTGATTTCAAGTATTTTTAGAGTTTCGAGACAAGCCGACGAAGATCTATACCTCACCCAAAAATTGTTTTTGAGTAAACTGAATGATGTAAGAGAAAAATGGCGTTCCGACAATTTTTATAAAAAAAATTAAAAATACACAACAGCTGAGATCTATTACGGAGGCCCATAGTACCATAGTAATCAGGATCCACGATGTACACAATAACCTACATATTCCACTGTTTTTACTAACCATATTTGGTCCTGATTACCATGTTCCTCCGTAATAGGATTTCGTCGAAACTCATCTTCGCAAGCTGTGTGTGATACTCCGATCGCGCGTGTTACGGGTTGTGTATGTCCT
>JAYJMJ010000309.1:603201-626258 GCA_036873875.1 Laminaria ephemera
CCAGCTCACGTAGTGAGAGGCGTGTTTTACAGCGTCGTTGCCAACCGACACCAACCCCGTACAAGAGGTGGGGGGGGGGTACGGGAAGCGGGCCAATCACCCAATCTTGTTGTGTTCATACTCTACAGCACTACATGTGTTTGTCCCCCGGCATTTATCTATCATTTGTAGTCACTTCGTTTCCTTCCGTTTTTTCTACGTTTGTTTTTCCTTTTGTTGTCGTTTGTCTTGTGCTTCTGCGTCTTCGGAAGGCCTATGCGTACGGCGACCGTCGCCTGGGGTACTACCGCACCAACGTGCCCCCCCCCCTCCCCCACGCCCATTGCCCATGCCCATTGCCCCCCATGCGTTCTCTGCTTCAAGGTGATCATCGCCGGAGACCCAGACGCCGCCGACACCCAGGCCCTCATAAGCGCCGCACAACGTAGCTTCTGCCCCAACCTCGTGCTAATAGTAGAAGACACTTCCGCTCAACCCAACACAAAACAGGCAGTGGAGAACGGGGAGGAAAATGAGGAGGAGCCGTTATTCCGAGAGGTGCTAGAGGCATACGGTGACGGTTATGGGACGGGTGAAGATGGCGAAGCGGCGGCATACGTGTGTTTCGACAACTCGTGCTCTAGGCCGGTGCGCACGGTGGAAGCGTTGAGGGGCCTGCTGGACTAATCTAACCTAATACAACCCGCTATCATCGTACGAAGAGGGGATTATCATGGAGGGAGAGAGATAGAGAGAGGGGGGGGAAGCGCTCTCCGGCTCGTTTTGCCGGTTTCATTTGTTTGTGGAAGTTCGGAGGAAACGTGTTGATTGTACTCGGTGTATAGGATATTTATGCAAGGGTGCGGGGGAATACGTAGGAACAACAGGCACATTTCCCCCCGCGTCGTGCCCACTGTGTTATTCTATGTGGGATCACGCCCACTGTGTCTCTATCTGGTTATAACTCAATAGTATATATACGTGTTGCGCCCGTCGTGTCCTGCGTCCGCCCTACTACGTATGGCGCCGTGGTTAGACCATTCTACTCGGGGGGTTTTGTTTTAACTTTTTTTCGCTGCGTGTGCCGAAAACCATTCGGGCAGCCCTTTAAACGGCTGTATCCTGTTTCTCGCCTTCGCTCTTCAGTAGATACACGCAGCACTTCAGACACTGTAGCTGTACCAGTAATCGCGTCCGGCAATGGTGGCGTTGGATACTGATACCGCTCCAAACAACGCTGTAGCCAGTAGCATGCAGTACCGGTGCAGACGCGGGGATCGTTTTCCGCCCAGCCTGTGTAGCTATATCGCGCACTCGTAGCACATACAGTGACATATCGTGTTTTTTTGCCGCATGTCGTATTAGCCTCTTTTATTGGGTTTGCACATTAGTCGTAGGCCATGAAACTGGCAGTCATCCTGGTACCCCGACTGAGTGTTGTTTGGTTTGCCTTTCCGTGGTGACAGGCTAGATTAGGGCATTGCGCTAATGTGAGATCAACATCAACATTTATTTCCCAGGACAAATTTCCGTAGCGATGTAGTCTAGACTGTGAACAAATAATAAGAACCGAGCGCGCTGTTGTTCGTGGCATTATGCACCATTAGTGCAGGATGTGGTTCGTGGCACTAAAATGCAAGATGTTGGAGTATTTAAAGCATGGTCAGCTCGCTGCCGCACAAGACACCGCCGTGGCTATAGCTCTAGATCTACAGCTAGACCTCTCAACCCTTCGAGATTGCCAGATAATAGAGCCCACAGATGAAGACACGTCGGTACGTACGGCACGTAAATTTGATGTTGAAAATGATCAGAAAATAACATGTTAATATCTGGATCACGATCTAGCAGCTTCGGCACAGATGCTCATCCCCCTACTACTCAGCTCGATGAATGATGCCGAACGCAGCCGTTCTTTTAGTCCTCCGGCTCCTCTTGACAACTTTGCCGTGTTTTTTTTTGGCCATCATCACAGACTGGTCAGTCGACAAAAGAGTCCTAGACGCGTTGCTCTACTCGCGCAACCACGCCACCCTTTCTAAGATATCGTCTCCCCGAACACGGAAAACAAATACTTCGTACATTAACGAACCTACAATTACTTTTATTATTTATTGTTGCCCCCTTTTACACCCAAACGAGCTATAATATACATCACCGGCACACTCACCCCCACGTCAGTCACTGTGATAACAATCCGCCACAGCACCCATCGTTGGAGAAAAACCGTTCAATAGGAATCGCAGGTACGAAATGTAGTGCTACAATAACGCAAACGGGGTGCGCAGGCGCCACACCCCCCCCCGCGCTAACCCGATTTAACAAACGAACCATATCGTTAAGGTATCGTAGACCGGAAACAATTTAGCCGTCTCTTCCACTCTGCCAGCTAAGCAACACCTCAGTACGACATCACCGAATCCAGGCCGCCATGAACTGTGTGGTGAACGAATCGAGACATGCACTTTGTGGACAAAAAATCGATGTTTTATCTAGAAGCAGAGCTACAGACAGAGGGCTATGTACAGCTACGCCAACAGATAACAGAAAATAAAATAAGTTGTACAAAGAGAAAACAACAAAACGTCCATCACAACAACAGACACACGTCCATATTACCTGCGGCGTAGATGTGTATCTGTGCGTGTGAACGTGAGGATTTGAGCTATAAACAAAGAGCTACGTAAAGTTACGCAAACAGATAACGTAAGACAACAGAAGCTCTATAAAAAACAACGACAAAACGTCCATCACAAAAACAGACACATGTCCATATTACTCGTGGCGTAGATATATATCTGCATGTGTGAACGTGAGAATTAGAGCTATAAACAGAATGCTACGTACGGTTACGCAAACAGAGAACATAAGCAAATCTAGAAGCTCTACAAAAACACAACGACAAAGCGCCCATCACAAAAACAGACACATATCCATATTACCCGTGGCGTGGATATGCATCTGTATGTATGTGCGAACGTGTGATGTATTCGCGTCGCCTTTCCAATCGGTAACGGCTAAAGAAAACTCAGTGGTTTATGATCCCTGGTGAACAGCCTCGCCCGTGGCGGTGCCTTCCACGCAGATACAAGACCAAACCATTGCGACCGCCCCCACGAAGCACGCTCGAGAAAAGCAAACCTCATGAAAAGCTATATACGCGCATGCTGAACACTACCTTGCGCAAAAAGCAACCTCTAGACGACAACGATAAAGCGTCCAATAAAACAAAGTGTACACGCGCGGTATTGATATATGTGGAGGCATGCAATAAAGCAATCCCACCGCTTTTCGATACGGTAACGGTTGAAATAAAACTCCATGATTCGTGGTCCCGTCCCTACTAAGTAAACGACCCCTCCCTCCACAGAGGGGGCCATCCGCGCAAGAACAAGACCAAGAACAAGGAAACCGCCTCCGCTTGAAATAAGTTCAATCCCCGTGAAATGCAAACTGCGAAATGAATAACTTCTTGCGCCAGAAGCATAACATCACCAGAGCAAAAAATACACAAGGCTTACATAAACCACCTGCACCTGAAGCAGCAGGGACAGGATGTAGGTGGTGAAAAAAAGCCCAAACCCTACAGGGCACTCAAGAGTAATTGCTTGTGTACACTGCAGCAAAACGAATCCCCGGAGTTACTGTTGTGTATATACAACAAAACGAACCCCCGCCGATACTGTTTGCGCCAAAAACGTTTGTCTCCACATGAAATCGCTCTTCCCACCCAACGAACCCAGCACACACCCAAGGTCCGTACGTGCTGAGTGCCGATTCTTGTTCTCTAGGGGGGAAACAATGTCCGTGGTGACACACTTGCAATCTGCGGGGCAACGAGAAAAAACTACATAAACACACGTAAATACATACATTTTTGTAATGGAAGAGAAAACATATACTCGAAGCGCATCGTACTGGATACGAAAGTATGATAATGCAAGAATTAAACCAACAAACTGCAAAAAAACAATACACTTAAAATAAACAAAGAGAGAAACGCGCAAACAGAAGGAAGAACGAAACCAAATGCGCACATACAGCCAAAAACAAAAACGTAGCTACCGCCGTGCTGTGTAGCAAAACCAATGCGCGTGTCTTCGATCTTCGGGTCCCCCAAAAAAAGCAAGCAGAAGAACAAGGAGCGAGCGACCTTTTAAGGGGCAGAGGACGCAACAGAGCGAAGGATGGGAGTGGTTCGTGAGCGCGATCAAGCTACAGTATATACTGGCCTATTTGACAGTGCATCGCGCAAGCCAGGGCACAAAAACGAAAGCTCAAAACACACCACACAACGATAATGATGATGACGCTGGTATTGATGATGTCGATCGGCGGCGCAGTGTGAGCCTCCTCTCGAGAGCGGTGGATGAGGTGCAACAAGGGTCTGACCGCTTCAAAAGAAAAACTACTGTTGTACATATAAGTAGACACCCCAAGAGGCTTACTTCAATATAACATACTCACATTCTCTTGGTGGGGCCGACGCGCTATGCACCCACCTAGCGGGCTTGGCCGCCAGCCCCGTTCGGCGTCGGCTGTACTGAGCGCACACTGCGGCCGAAAATACTCCTTTTGGGCGGCTCTCGTTGGGCAGGAGAGCTGGAGCTGTCTTTGGCGGCATCGCCGGCCGCGCCGTCATTCCACCCAAACAGGCTCTTGCGCCTTCCCTTCTCCGTCTTCTTCGCCTCGTTCTTCTCTTGTCTCCTGCGTTCAGACTCTTCTTTCTTCTTCTGCTGGGCCTCGGCTCTCTCCGCCTTCAAGCGTGATGATTCTTCCTTCTTCCTCAGTTTGGCCGCCTTCCGTTCCGCCTTCCGCTCCGCCAGCCTGCGTTTGTAAGCTGCGGCCCTCTCGAGTTTGTCGTTCTTCCTATTCTCAGCCTCCTTGAGTCTGTCGTCCTTCTTCTTCTGTACCAACCTCTGTCTTTCCTCCTTTTTTAGCATTGCCGCCTCTTTCTTCCCGTCATCGCCCTGACCCTCTGCGAGTGACCAAACGAGCTCCCCGGACGGAGTCAGCATCTCAAGGTCACCATCGTCTGAAAAACCAATGACCCCCTCGCCGTCCCCGCTGCCTTCCAGCCACTGCTGGGCGAGGTTCATCGTGCTGGTAGCGGCCGCCGACGCATCAACGGCGCAAAGATACTCTTGCCCGAGCACCAAGCGGCCTTTGACAGACCTTCCGCCGAACTTGGGGGCGTCGAGTCTCGCCACCCGGCGAACCAGGCGCTCTACCCCGCAAAGAAATCCCCTGTTCGCTTTTTGTTCCGGTACACCTCCCGCCAGGACGACCTGGTTGGCTCGAAACAGGGACAACACAAAGAGCAATGGCGGAGTGAACCAGAAATAGCACGAGCTCTTCATAAATTTACCTACCAACAAACAAGGGTAAGCACCCTCCGCAAAAAAAAGCGAAATCAGACTCTTCAGAGTTTGGTTACTCTCGATAAGCTCTGACGAGTTAACCAGTTTTCAAGGCGCATGAGTGTATACGAGACGAACTCAATACGGTTAAAATACGCCATGCTGGCTCGGGCGCGTCGCGCCCGTGTGCAGCATAACAATATCACATGGTTAAGGCCCCGGAATCGATACTCAACTCCACCCCCCCCCCCCCCCGCCGTCGTTCCAAACAGTGTGGCGATTGCTTGTGCCCGGAGGCTACATAGATAATACAAGTCTGACAATTCCAGTTAGCGAGTGCCTCGGAACAGGACAAATTAACATGCTGTCGGCGGTGGAGGGACAAGGCAAGGTGGAACGTGCTTCGTTGGAATAACGTCTGGTCTCACCTCAGAGCCATCAGGGCGCGTGGCTATCATCCCGCCACCCGCAGACACTGCCAGCTTGGGCGTGTAACCAAACCACGGGAAAAGCCACCCAAGCCGATGTAGGCCTCCTTTTCCTTCGATGTGCTCACCAGGGGCAAGCGGCTTGTCGTTGGGGCTAAGGCTGTGCCCGCGGGAAATACTGTCAATAGGTCCAAGACTGGCAAACAGATGCGGCAACCGCAATGGGGGGCAAGATAAAGGGGGAAGACAAATGCAACCAACGTGAGCTTCGAGGCTTGACTAAAATTGAAGAATTTGCTCGACTTCGAAGTAGTGAGTAGTAGGGGGCGGCAAAGAAAGGATCTAAGCACGGGAAGACGACGCGAGTAGTTCAGTCCTCTACTCTCAAGATAGCGTATTATACCCTTCGCTCGTAGAGTAATAATGATATTGGAGCGTATACGACCATATAATAACTACGGCCATGCATTATGTGGCTGTCCACGAAACACTGCGATCGTTTGGAACTCACTTTGCTACCATGACGAGAACCCAAAACAAGCACCAAATCCCATACAACAGGATATGGAATGTTGAGAACTTTTGGCGGGTACGGCCACCGGCCGCTGCGGCCAAAGGAACAGGTTCCGCCACCGCTCCAGCTGCTTCCGCAGCCTCCGGCGCCACTGGGTTCATCTCAGGGACATCATCTTCAGCTGGACCTTGGTGCACATCGATCGCCACAGCGGCCGCCCCCACGGCCATGTCCAATACCACCACAGCCGCTGCCGCATCATCTCCACCGGCCACGACCGCATTTTCCACAGCTGCTGGCATCTCACCAGCCTCAACAGCCACTTCTGCCAACGCTTCCATCATCACTGGCACCCCCTGTTCTTCCACCTCCGCAGCCTCTGGCACCCCTGGGCCCATCTCAGCAACAATACCTTCAGCTGGACCCTGAGGCTCATCGACCGCCACAGCAGCCGCCACCACGGCCATGTCCAATACCACCACAGCCGCCGCTGCATCAACTCCACCGGCCATGACTGCATTTTCCGCAGCTGCTGCCATCCCACCAACATCGACCGCCGCTTCCCTCAACGCTTCCACCATCGCAGGCACCCCCTGTTCTTCCGCCTCCGCAGCCTCCGGGCCCCCTGGGTCCATCTCAGAGATCATACCCCCAGCTGGATCCTGAGGCTCATCGACCTCCACAGCCGCCGCCACCACGGCCATGTCCAATACCACCACAGCCGCGGCCGCACCATCTCCACCGGCCACGACTGCATTTTCCGCAGCTGCTGGCATCCCACCAACATCGACCGCCGCTTCCCTCAACGCTTCCACCATCGCAGGCACCCCGTGTTCTTCCGCTTCCGCAGCCTCCGGCACCCCTGGGTCAATCTCAGGGACCATACCCTCAGCGGGGCCCTGGTGTTCATCGACCGCCACAGCCGCCGCCACCACGGCCATGTCCAACACCACAGCCGCGGCCGCATCACGTCCACCGGCCACGGCTGCATTTTCCGCAGCTGCTGGCATCTCACCAGCATCGACCGCCGCTTCCCTCAATGCTTCCACCGTCGCCGGCACCCCCTGTTCTTGAGATTCCCCAGCCTCCGGCACCCCTGGATCCATCCCAGGGACCATACCCTCAGCGGGGCCCTGGTGCACATCGACCACCACAGCCGCCGCCACCACGGCCATCTCCGATACCACCACAGCCGCCGCTGCATCCCCTCTACCGGCCACGGTTGCATTTTCCGCAGCTGCTGGCATCTCACCAGCGTCGACCGCTGCTTCCCTCAACGCTTCCACCGTCGCCGGCACCCCGTGTTCGCTCGTGGCCACAACACCCGCAACTGCGGACTGACCCTGGTCATCAGCCGTACCCACAGCTACCGTCTCTCCTTGACCCCTAGGGTCAACACCTGCAGCTACAGGGCCAACACTCGCAGCGGACCCTTGGTCCGCATGGACGGACACGATCGTCGCCGCCATCGCCGCCTTTTCGTTTTCCACGATGGCAACGTCTATAGCTGCGGCCTGGTTGGTCCTGTCGGCCGGTGCGCTTGCCGCCAAAACCAGCATCACCCCTGTCGCTGCGGGGGCAACGTCCATGGCGGCATCCCGACCTGAATTGGAAACTACGGCAGCAAGTGCCGCTGCCACGGGCACCGCCGATGCTCTCGCCAAACCCCCTGTAGAAGCGGGAGAGGTGCCTACGTCGATGGGTCGACCGACATCGATGGCTTCTACCCTTACCTCGGTTGTTGGGGCGCCTTCTACATTTGCCGCCGAAACCGCATCGATGGCTACAGCGACCGACACCGCGACCATCTCCGCTGCGACCACAGCTGCTTCCGCCTGCAACGCACCCCCTCCACTGGCCGCGGCGAAGTTGTCCGCAGCTGCTGAGACATCATCAGCGTAGACAGCCGCTTCCGCTTCCGCTTCTACCATCGCCGGTACCCCCTGTGCTTCCACGGCCACAACACCTGCATCTGCGGGCTGACCCTTGTGATCGACAGTACCCACAGCCGACGCCTCTGTTTTACTCTCAGGGTTAGCATCCGCAGCTGCAGGGTGGACATCCGCAGCGGAACCTGGGCCTGATTGGGCGACCACGTTCGCCGTCGCCGTCGCCGCCGCCACCGCCGTCTTTTCTTTGCTAGCAAGTCCTATAGTTAAAGCCTGGTCGTCCTTGTCGGCCGTTGCGCCTGCCGCCACCGGTACTGTCACACCTGTCGCTGCGGGGGCCACGTCCATGGCGGGTGCCTGGCCTAGAAGGGTTTCCACCACAGCACGTGCCGCCGCCATAGGTACCACCGCTACTTCCGACATGCCTCCTGCAGCGGTGGGGGCAGGTTCTACTGTGGTGGATCGAACCGCATCAACGGCCTGTATCGTTGCCTCGGCTTCGGGGGCGGCATCCCCAGACGTGGTCGAACTCGCATCGATGGCCGCAAAAGTCGTCGCCACCACCGCCGCTGTCGCCGTCTTGTCGTTGGTCGCGAGTACACGGTCTACGGCCGCAGACTCGGCCGTGTCGACTGCCACAGCCGCCTTCGCTTTCGCCTGAGCGGCCGTCTTTCCCCACGCCGGGGTGGTGACATCGCCAGCACTTGCGTCATTCTGTTTACCCCCACCCCCGCCTCCGGTCGAAAGCTCCTGGAGGCGCATTACACCGTGACCAGCCATGTAGCTGGCGCTGTGTAGACGAGTAAGGTAGAAGAAGAATCCACAAAGTGTCCGTTGCATCCACACCGATGTGTTTCCACGCCACCAAGGTACGGGGCGGGGACAGGGGGGAAACGGCGCATGTGTGATCGGACGTCAAAACTCAAAACCGTGATAAAATGCTGCAACACGCTGTAATCTTCAGGCATAGAGCCGAACCCTGAGGCGGCTAACTGTCAATTTCGTTTTTGATGTAGAAAGTCGAATCGAACAACCCTTGCGAACTTGAGAAAAGCCGTGCAGCGGAAATAAAGTTGGCATCGAACACGAACCCTCATTTCGCGGGACGTTTTGTTTACGTAGGGGTTCGATCCTCACATAACTCTGCGGGACAGCCAGCACACGTATTAAAAATAAAATCCTAGTGTCGCTCAAACCCATCATGAGTAGTTATCATGTCTTTTGAGGGTCTCCGTCGAGGTAATTTCAATTCCAACACGCCGGGTGGTATCAATTCTCAGCCAGTCAGGAACTAGTGCCTTGGACAGCTCGACTGCAAAGCGAGGCCACCTCATCACCCCGCACATAGCGTATGGGTTGCATGTTCAGGCCGAGGCCGGAGGTCGCGTAATAAGGCTTTTGCAGTGCCTTGCATAGCCAAGCATATTGTAGAATTGCACGCATACAATTTTAACGCATGCAAGCAACGGTTAGTGTCTCCTTGTTGGGCGAGCCTTGAAATCTTACGACGGATTCACTTCAGGTGAGCAAGTGCCGATATCGATATCACAGCGCTATCTTGATTCAGCACGCAAAATCAATATGTGGCATCGACTGACTTTAGCCGGCAAGTCGCCAGGTGATCAGCCGACTTGCTGACTAAAGTCAGCTATTAATAGTTGCCTCAAGCCGACGGGAATTTCTTTGTAAGGGTTGAAACTGTGACGACCCACAGTCTTGAACAAATCTGTTCGCAGCGCTCAACCCCTTTACAAGTAGCCACATTTCGGGGACGATCTATTTATGAACACTTGGAATTAGCTTTCGAAAACTGTTGCGGTACTTGAAGGGCCACATAAAAAAACACTACAGCAGTAGTGCTCCATATTATGTGTTTGTGTCGGTAACTCGTTAACAGGAGAACGGGGGACGGCGCGAAAAGGGCAATGGCTTGGTGTGACTTGTAGTTGAGGCAGAACGTTTTCATAGGTTCATGCTTTTTGGATAAGCGGAACGAGGACCAGTTTCCTCAACGCTTGCTCTTTCTAGAATCCAACGCCCTCCACAAACCGTGGATATGAATTGTTGTGGCAACAACACAATTTTGTGTTTTGTTGGTTGAGTCCACAACAGGCAGACAGGGAGAGGCGATCTACTTGGCGGACTGCTCTAGACGCTGTTCAGACACGTACCTGATACCAGGTACAACCTTTCTTTCTGTTAAGTTTGTTCTGTTGGGCTCCACACCCTCAGTCGATTTTTCATGGAAATCTGACTCTTAGTCGAACCTTGGTGAAAATTCTGTATGACCCATGTCTTCTGGACGAGAACCAAAATATGACAGACTTCGAGCCCAAGAATGATACCACGACGATGCCAAGGTGATAAATACCTACCAGGTATGACCTTATACTGATATGATACTGGTATAATACATCATTTGCTCCATGGAAAATAATACACCGGGAGTCGTACTACACGGAAGCACAGGCCCGCCGTTTGTAATACCAAGAAGCAAAAGGACAATGCTATTAATAGTTCTAGCCACACGCATTTTCGTGCGGCATAGGAGGTGCGTCGTGCGCCACGTGTGAAAATAATCACTGCAAAAAGCAAGCGCGAAGGATATATAGCACGGTTGCGATACAAAATGTGGAGCAACCGGTGCGTGAGAAGGGAGAAGGCGTATCGAACTTGCTCTGAAGCCTATCAATCGAGGCCTGGGATGATCCAGGGTTCTATGTACTGTAGCCAATCATGCTGCAACTCACCAAGTCGAGCGGATGGCGACGGCCTCACGCCCGTCGCCGCCAGTCCTGCATCGGGCGACCTGGCTGTAGGTACCGCCGGCGGTGACCGGCGAGCCTCCTTGGGCACTGCCTACGGCGGGCATGGATGCCCGGGCAGGGCTGCTGGAGTTCCCTCTATCAAATACGGCAAAAGGCAAAAGTCGGGGAAAATGCGAAGAATCGAGAGGTGGCATTCGTGAATCGGGCTCTAACGTTGACCCGGTATCCTCGGTGGTGTATGATGCGAATAGGGGTAATAGGGGTACTGTAATAGAGAGAATACAACAGTTTAGGGGGGCACTTTGTGGTGTGTGGCCGTTTGGGTAGTTTGGTCAATATATATATTGAATATCTACAGCCTGATCATAGCACATTAACCCGTGTTGAAGGGAATCATGCTATATTTTTGCATGTCGCGCATCTCTTGGGAACTGCGGCCAACGTCGACGATAAGAGCTCCACCTCGCCAAACGTCACTAGCGAGAGTATTGCACCTCTACACATACTTGGACGACGCAAAGAAAACGGCAAAGTGTTGACTTTCGGTTGTGCGGTGCGGTATGTCACGGGTGTAAGCAAGACAGTGATACAGTACTGATACAGTACATACGTGTTGATGTCGAGGTTAACAGCTTAATTGGTTCATTATTTCCCAGCATGGGAGAACAATGGATTGCTGCTGAAATATTACTGTAACATGAATAAACTTTAAGTGCGCTACGACGTACCAGGTACCTGGCATATACCTGGTACGCGATATTCCTCGTATTCAGTGTTTTCTTTATTTTCATTCAAATATATATACCAGGTATATATTTATAATATTTTAATTAATGCAACCCTTGGCAGCACAACTGTCCCGTAATTATGGCCCCTTTGATTTTTGCCTACGAGTACAACTCGGCCATTTCGTGCATGCCCGGAGCCGCAGGCGGGCGTCAGCCCGCCGCGGCGAAGCCCCCTTGTACTACCCTATAATAAAGCGATATACTATGAGCTCGGGAGATGCATGATCTTCTTCCAGGTGTGCCTATCGAGCAGGAAAGTTCCGTTGTATTTACTCACGTACCTGGTATGTTTTTTGCTTGAAACGATCGCATACGATAGCTCATAGGCCGGATCAACAGCGGGACCCTCCGTTTCGGCCTCAGCATCATCGCCAGCAGTGTCACCCTCCGATTCAGCTACAGAGCACAGATCCGCGGATGCGGTCGGACCCTTACCGACGGCTACAGCGGTCGCCACCACGGCCGTCTCCAGTGCCGCGGCTGGAGCCTTCCCTGAAGGGGTTTCCACACCAGCAGGTGCCGCCGCCACCGCCACCGCTGCTCCCGACACACCTCCTGCAGCGGTGGGAGAAGGCTCTACTGTGGTGGATCGATCCGCACCTACGGCTTCCACCTTGGCCTTGGCTGCGGCGGCGGCATCCCCGGCTGCGGTCGAACCCGCGCCGATGGCCGCCTTTGTCTTCGCCACCACCGCAGCTGCCGCTGTCTTCGCGTTTTTCGCGGGTGGACTGTCCGCAGTTGCAGGCTCGGCGGCGTCCACTTCCTCATCGTCCTTCACTTTAGCGGCCACTGCCGGCTTTGACGCCCCCCAGGCGACGACATCGCCAGCGGTAACATCCTTCGGTTTTCCCGAGAGTTTGCCTCTGGTCGACAAATCGTTGAAGCGCATCGCGCCATGGTCGGCCATGTAGCTGGCGCTGTATAGCCGAGTACGGTAGAAGAAGAATCCACCAAGTGTCCGTTGTATCCACGCCGATGTGTTTCCACGCCACCAAAGTAAGGGGCGCGGGGACAGGGGGGAAACGGTGCATGCGCGATTGGAGCTCAAAACTCAAACCGTTAGAAAGTGCTGCAACATATTGTTATCTTCGGCATAGAGCCGAACCCTACCGCGACTAAATATCAATCTCATTTCTGCTGTAGAAAGCCGCACAACGGAAGTGAAGTTGGTCCAAACACGAATCCTCATTTCGAGGGACTTGTTTATTAACGTAGGGGATCGATCTCGGTCCTCGCATGATCCTGCGGGGCAGACAGCACACGTACAAATACTCGTAGAGTCATCCAAACCCACGAGTAGTGATCGCTCCTTTTGAAGGTCTCCGTCGAGGTAATTTCAATTCCAAAACGCCAGGTGGTATCAAAGCTCACTTAGACAGGAACTACATTAATACTTTGGACAGGTCGACTGCACAACCTGCCCGCCCCGCCGCCCCGCACACACTGTATACGGTGCATGTTCAGGCCGCACAGAGATCGGAGGTCGCGCAGTGAATGGCACCACTATCAAGATTTTTGCGGTGTCTGCATTAGCGAAGCATATTGTAGAATCGCACGTTGTACGTTTTCAACGCCTGCAAGCAAAGGCTAGTGCTCCCTTGCTGGACGAGCCTTGAAAAAATGTGATGGATTGGCTTACTTTCCGAGAGCAAGTGTCGATATCGATATCACTGCACTATTTTGATCCAGCACGCAAACTCAATACGTGTCATCGACTGACTTTGATCGGCAAGTCGGCAAGTTGCCAAGTGACCAGCCGACTTGCCGACCAATGTCAGCTACTACTCGTCACCCCTCACCCACGGGAATTTCGTTGTAAGGCGTGAAAGCGAAACGACTCACGGCCTTAAACAAATCCGTTCGCAGCGCTCAGCCTCTTTGAGCCTGATTGCAGCCGCGTTTCGGGGACTTTTGGTTTATTGACACTTGGAATTAGAGTTGGAATACGTTTGCAGTACTTAGGGTTACATTAAAAAAACACACAAGTTGTCCTCTATGTGTTCGCGCTAGTACCTCGTAAACACGAGAACGGGGTACTCCGCGAAAATGTGAAAGGCTTGGTGTCACTTGCAGTTGAGGCAGATCGTTTTATAGTTTCATGCTTTCTAGGCTCAGCGGAACGAGGGTCAGTGTCCCCAACGCCTTCTCGAAACTAACGTCCTGCAACAACCCTGAGAATATATTGTTGGGGGCGATACATCTTTGAGTTTTCTTGGTTGATGCCACAACAAGACGTACAGGGTGAGCCGATCGACATGGTTGACTGGTCTCGACGCTGTTCGGTTGGGCGCCCCAACCTCAGCTGATTTTTCATGAACAATCTAACTCTTAGTCGAACCTTCGTGAAAATAGTATATCTCGAAGTATGAGCCATGCCTCCTGGACGACAGCCAAAATAGGGGAGGCTCCGAGCCCAAGAATGAACGCACGACGATGCCAAGGTAATAAATGTGAAATACCTACCAGGTGCCTGGTACGATGTAACACTTGTATAACATAGTGTTCGCTCCACCGAAACGGATAAATAGGGAGTCGTACCACACGGAACAATAGGCCCACCGTTGGTGAGATAAACAAGAAAAAGGAAAGCACCTCCCCCGAAATTCGAGCAAGGCAAGACAATGCTCTTAATTGCTCTAGCCACACGCATTCTTGTGCGGAAGAGGAGGTGCGTCATGCGCCAATCATTATAATACAAAAACCTAAACTGGTATCATGTGATACTGGTATAATAATACATCGGGAGTCGTACTACACGGAAGCATAGGCCCACCGTTGGTAATACCAAGAAGCAAAAAGAAACCACCTCTCCTGAAATCAGAGCAAGACAGGACAACGTTATTAGTAGCTCCAGCCACACGCAGTTCTGTGCGGCAGAGGAGGCGCGTCGTGCGCCAATCATTGCAATATTAAAAAAAAAAAAACGCTAGGGATACACGGCACGGTTACACTATGCGGAACAAGTGGCGCGTGAGACGGGAGAAGCGCAACGAGCTTGCTCGGAAGCCTATTGACCCCTTTGAGGTTTCAGAGCGAAAAATGCCGAAAGGATATGGCGATTTCAGCGTCCGCCACACTATTTTACCAAGCAATCCGGGCTGCGGGGGTATACAGGGATAGGAGATACTATAACAACGTGTCCGAACTGCAATGTAGAGAGATGTGCGACGCGCAGCATATTGATAGTTGTACTGTTGCGCGCTTTTCCTTAGATACGTGTTACTACCGCATTTCTCGTATATCTGGTCGCTCGACCTGGCTCCTAAATCGGTTAATAGACCCCTGGGACTGTCCAGGGTTCTACTTCAGCCAATCAGGCTGTAACTCACCACGTAGAGCGGGTGGTAACGGCCCCACCCCCGTCGCCGCCAGTCCCGCGGCGGGCGATCTGGCTGTATGAACCGATGCCTCCAGCAGGTGACGGCGAGACCCCTTGGGCACCGCCTACGACGGAGGGTGATGCTCGGGAGGGGCTGCTGGGATTCCTGGCAATAACACGGTAAAAGGCAAAAGCAGGAAAACGTACGAAAGAGGGAGAGGTGGCGTTCTTGATTCGGGCTCTAACATTGACCCGGTCTCCTCGGTGGTGTATGATGCGAATAGGGGTACTGTAATAGAGAGCATACGACAGTTTATGTGGGCACCTTGTGTTGTGTGGCCGTTTGAGCGGTTTGGTCGCTATTAGTATTATGTCAGGTGTACCATAGCTTGATTCTTACCAATTAAACGATATTGAAGGGGATTGTGATATGTTTGTGCACGTCGGGGGTTCTCGCTAATTAAGCTGTGTTCAAGGGGATTGCGATGTGTTTGTGCCGGTCGGAGGTCTCTTGGGGACTGCGGCCAACGTCGACGAAAAGAGCTCCACCTCGCCAAAGGTCACTGGCGTAAGTACTGTACCTCTACAAATCATTTAACGACACAAAAAAACAGCACACCGTGTTCCATTTCGGTTGCAGGGTGCGGTATGTCACGGGTATGAGCGCAGAAGTTATGTACTCGTTAATGACGAGGTTAACAGCTTAATTGTTTCAATATTTCGCCAGCATGGGGAAGACGAGATTGCTGCTGGAATCCAAAGTACTGTAACAAGAATACACTCCAAATGCGCTCCGACGTATCAGGTACCTGGTATATACACGGTATATTTCGACAGACGCGTACTCTGTACAGCAGACTGCCTGTATATCAGTACGAACCACGGACCGTTCCCGACCAGAAAACGTGGAGTTCTCCGTGGTCATGCCCAATCAAAAGCATTACACCATCGGTCCTACGAGGATCATGGACACCCGAAGGAGACACAAGGATCAGCAACAGGAGGCTCCATCCTCCTGAGCTACGGTATTATAGCGTAGTGGTCGGAGGTGGGGTCGTCTCGACCTTGAGACGCCAGCAAGGTTTTTCAACAGGAAAACTTGCAACACGACATAAAATACAACAGGTAGCCGCAGGGCAACAGAAAAAAATAGTTATGTCACGAGGAGACTGCAAATTGTCCTAATTCGACATAGTATGAGCTCGGGAGTTGCACGATCTTCCAAGTGTGCCTACTGAGCAGGCAGGTTCCGTTGTATCACGTATTGACTCACGTGTGCTGGGTGCTGGTAATGATTGAATAGATGAGCTTATGAACTTGGCCAAAAGCTAGGCTTAGCGTTTGGCCTCGCCCACGAGCTCAAAAATGCGATACATTCCAGCAGTAAGCACACGCGAGTAAATACGTGATGCAACGGAACCTGCCTGCTCAACAGGCACAACTGGAGGAAGGTCGTGCATCTTCCGAGCCTGATACAGATTTAGGGCATAGTCTGTCTCCTCGCAATAACTACATTCTCATGTTGTCCTGCAGGCAGCAGTATTCGATATTTTTGTTGAATGCAGGAGGTGTAGATTTCCTTTCGAAAACCTCGGTGACGTCTCACAGTCGACACGGCTCCACCTCCGGCCAGCACGCTAAAGTAACGCAGAACCAGTCATTCTCCTATTGTCAAAATACTGTAGGGGGCCTTGAGAAAAACAAGGGGGGGGGGCGGAACCCTTTCCAACGCTTGCGCAGGCAGCTTCGATACGGGGCGCAGTCATTTGTCGAGATTTGCGATATTGTCCCGTGAAGTGTCTTCTGCAGCTACGCCACCACGAGCGCTACAGTGCGAGCCCCGTCGTGTTAATAGGTCAATTCGAACGCTCTTGTCACGAGCTATTAAAGGTGTATTTCAAACCAACTTAATTCGTTGGAGAATGTGACATAGTAATCAAACGGCCAAAGCCCAGCCTTCCACGCGATCGAAGACCGAAGGAGATACGTCAGTAGTGTTGAGTTCCAGTTACTTCCTATTTTGTTCGCTCCATCCGCCTCTACTGGTCTGTCCCCGTGTCGGAGTTGTCGGGTGCTGCCTCACATAGAGCATTCTGTGAGCACGCGGTATGATGCTACTCGTACTGATGCGTTCGCTGCTGCTGCTACTGCACTGCTGCAGCGTCAGCGTGCGGTCAATTTAGCGTAACTTTCCAACTCCATTCAATCAGAGATTAGAGTACGATCAGGTTACGATTTTGATTGGTTTTGGTGCCTTGGCTGACCGTGATTGGTCAAGGGTAGGTACTGATTGGTCGAGGGTTGCAATGTTCCAGACCCGAGTTCTACCCTCGATGGTAAGCATTTTTCCCTATACAAACAGGCCTTCCAAGTATTACGCCATCACGGGTCTTCCAGCTTCCTGGGCTACATTGTATGGCTATGGCATCATGTTATACTGCTGTAACGCTGTTGCACAAAATTCCATGACAATAATACGAAGTATCACGATAACACCGTCTAGGTTTTGCGGCCCTTGCTATACTGTATGCCGTGCCCGGTCTACTTGACGTTTCTTTGCATCGATGACAGTAAACAAACCTCTGCATCCAGAGCGACCCTTGCAACCACCATTGTCAGCGTCATCATTATGATCAGCTAAGGTGATACTAGTAGTAGTAGTAGTACTACTACTACTACTACTACTATTACTACCAGGTACTACTACTACTAGTACTACTACTATTATTACTACTACTACTACTACTACTACTACTACTACTACTACTACTACTACTACTACTACTACTGCTACTACTACTACAACTACTACTACTACTACTACTACTACTACTACTACTACTACTACTACTACTACCATTACTACCATTAATATTAATACTACTACTACTATACTTCAGCTTGTGCAGCTGCTGGGCTGTCTGGCTGCTGCGCGCTGTTGGCTGGCCAGATGCGACCAGTACGGACGAGTCCGTCGTGAGGAGGCGGCGATCCATGGTGACAATTATCGTAGTTTAGTGCCCGTCGTACCGCAGGTCACAAGAGCCACAGACGCGAGGATATATGTAGACAAAGTGGACGACTTTTACGTCAACGGCCGATCGATTGGATCCAGAAAAGTTAAAAAATTCATTCAAAAACGACATTTTGATACTTGATTTTGAATATTTTCGATATTTTCATTTTGAATTTCCCTATTTTCAATTTTGGAGACAGGTCTGTAGGTCCTGCAGTGGGCCGATTCTGTAGACGCCAATTTTTGTTTGTATTTTTTTGGTGACCCTATCAAGTCAAGAGAAGGAAGAGGAGGGAGGGCAAAAAAATCAGAGCATCCCACAGAAGACATAGCAAGGAAGCCGCTGTTGCCCGGGAGCTGGGGGGAATCAGGCTAAGGTCACGGACTATCGGGAGCTATTGGTGCTGAGGTGTTTGGTGTGTCCAGCTTGCTTAAGTCGACATGCCGAAGCCTTCTAAGGCGGCCATGAAAGACTTGCCCCCAAGTGAGTGTGCTCTCTGGTCATGATGCTCGCCAACTCTCCCCGCAACAATGCACCGACTTCTCTTACCGCTTCCAACCGCCGTATGTATACCTGGTAGGTATCATTTCACTTTCAACGTGAGGTAGAGAAACATTCCAATTCGAACAATAGTGAGAGCCAGCCTCTCTCGAGCGGGGGCTGGTATGTAGAGCGAGGCGCCGCAGTTGCTGCCGTGCCCGCGATGCGTAAAGCCTCGAACGTTTGTCGGGGATGTTGAAAACGTGCAGATCTCCCTCATCCTTTTTCATCCGTTTGTCGGCAGTGCAGCTTGAGCTACCGTCTACATTTTTATGGTACGATAGAGCTTTGCCTTGTTGAAGGATTTGTTTAGACTAGTTTTGGGCAGCAGGACATCGGCTACGTGCAGCTACGTGCAGCATCCGTTTAGCCATTGCAGGCGCCCCCGACATCTCTAGGTTTCATTTTGGCGGCATTTCAATGAAGCCTTCGTTTTACCCACATCGATTTTTCCAGTGCAGTTGACGTTGGGATTACATTATGATTACAATGCTACACGGACGTTGCTCGTACTATCTCGTACCTGGTTGCTCGGGCATTCTGATATTTTCAATTTTATGTTTGAACCGTCATCGGATTGTACACTGGAGTCTGCTGTAGACCGCGACAGCAGCAACAGCAGCGGTAGCAGCAGCAGTAGACAGAAGCGAAGCCCATCGATTTGATAAACAGCAGCCTCGCCGCCCCCCACTCGCTCTGTCGCTGAGGGTGTTGCTGCGGGCAAGCAATGCCGGGCTCAACCAAGCCACTCTTATTTTTTGTGCTGGCTTAAAAAAAAAGGACGGTATACATGGAGCCGCAGACAGCATGCCAGCAAAATCATTCAGATTTGGTATCATATCGTGTACATAGGATAGAGCATTTTTAAACTCTCCGAAAGGCAAGCTCAAAGGCATCATGTGCTACTTGCTACTGCTGCTGGTGCTGCTGTGCTTGGCAACCCTCACGCGATAGACACCATCCACCCCCCTACTTCAGCGCCTGTTTGTACCTCTGTGTGCGAGCTGGTTTAGTCTGCCCTTTAACAGGCAGGGCAGGTAGCAGGTAGTCAAATTCTACCAGAGTATGGTTTATATGAGAGATAGACAGGGTGTGTTTAGAACCCTATCAAAGCTATGACGTCAACAATTTGACCGAAAATGCTTTACGCGCTTCCCGAGCGAACTGCAGCAGCAGCAGCAGTCGTAGCAGCAGCAGTAAGTAGACTAGACTATAACAGTGACGCTACTTCTGTTCTTCTGACTGCTATATACAGTAGTATATGGGTCATAGGAGTATAGTATGCATGGCAGATAACAGACTAAGGAAGTCCAATCCAATCCATCGAAGAGACAGAGTGGTTGATTCTCTCGGCTGGACTACCTTTACGAGAATGATTTCTGTCTGTGGGATGAACATGACGATAAAACCAACCGACGCAGCACCAGCAGCAGCAGCAGCAGCAGCAGTATCTGGCACAACTTTTCTTGCGTATGTACAGCAGCTGCACTTGCACGCACGGAGGGGGACTTCGTAAGCACCATAGATCCCCATTCTCCATCGTATACCCACGTACCAGGTAACGTTGTTAATAGTAGACGGCACTGGTGTTGGCTGGATCCTGCCTTACAACTCGGGCGAAACTCTTCTAGAGCACCAGCAACTGACTACTCGTAACTGTCTACTACCACAAACTGTGTACGTACTGCACGACCATGATTCAGAACGGTCTGTAATATACCGGTACTGTATTTCTACATACTAAACAGTACCAGGTAGACAAAAAACAATATTATTCAGCTGCGAGTTGGCTGACTTTTAGTAGTCTACTTCGAAGCATGACTATTATATATGTCACCGACTAGTTTTTACCAGGTACCTGGTACAGATTACAGGAGTCTAGTTGGCTACCGGTAGGTACCTGGTACCTGTACAGCAGTTACTTGTTATTACCAGTAGAGTCGGCTGTGAGTCGGCAGGATTTCACGATAATAGCTGTTAATACCAGGTACCCCAGGTCGGTAGCGGCGAAGCCGACTATTAAATATTAATACCTCGTAGCTGACTTTAGTCGGAAAGTCGGTTGGCCAGTTTGATCTGCATTTCTTACATCGAATTTCTTATTTTTCGACAAGAACGGAGCCTTAATTTCTTATTTCCTATCACCATTCCATTTCTTAGGCGCGGGCCTTCATTTGTACGCGATCTATCGAAGAATTGAAGGCTGCGACGTTTTCGGAACCACATAATAACCACATGTCACTGCTGTCCGCACGGATTCGCGGAGAAAAGTTATATCCCGCATTCAACAAGCCTTCCTGCAAGTAAGGAAATCCCATAAGTCGGGGGAAGCCCTCTGTGCAGGACAGGTCTGCATAAAATATCGTGCCCGTTGTTTATGGTCAATTTCAACCTAGCACGTCGGCCCAGACCAACCCGACCCCAGACCCTAACCCTAACCCTAACCCTTTGGGGGGCTCGCGGTCGGGAGGGTCAGTTGGGCGCCTCCGCCGCGAGTTTTGGAGGCGTTTTTCCCAAATAAAACGGGCGGCCGAAAGACCAACATCGACCAATAAGACCAACAACCGGCACAATTTTTTGTGCAGACCCGTCCTGCACTTAGGACGGGCCGTAAGTCGGATAGTGGACGCCTCCGGAAAACGACTGACTTGTAGTCGGACTATGCACTACGTATTATTTAATAGTAGTTGGTGACTTAAGTCATGCCGACTCACAGCTCTATCAATAGCAGTTAGTAGTACGGCAGAGCTCTGTAGCTGCGTTCGGTAGTTTGCGGAGTTCTTCGTGTTTGTATCGGACTGGCGCGCTTGTGGCTCGACGGGAGTTTTTCGTTGTTGTGTTATTTTAGACTAAGTAAGCTAAGTAATAGTTGGCTTACTTCGCCACCCAACTAATAACTATTAATAGTAACTGCTCGCATTATGGTATGTGTATGACACTCGTAGCCGTGAAGTCCTGGAGCCCCTAAGTGCAGCGCGGCGCTGCACCCGCATTCGTGCAGCGCAACGGCCTGGTTGGTTGACGCCGGCCTTTTCGGCCGGCCAGCTACTTTTTTCAAGAACGCCACCGAAACACGCGGTGGAGCCCGCGACCGCTCCTGCCGACCTCGAGCCACCCAAGGGTTGGGGTTAGGATTCGGGTTAGGGTTACGGTTGGGGTCGGCTTGGGTCTGGGCCGACGAGCAAGATTGGTGTTGTCCAGGTTGCGCTGCACGAATGCAGGTGCAACGCCGCGCTGCTTATAGGGGTTTCTGTGAAGTCCAGCCAACTCACAACTTCGCCCCTACCATTCGTATTGTACATATGATGGCTACAGATAGTGCAGCAGTCCTATGATATGTTGGGAGTACATGCGTGTGATATATATCATTTGTATTTGTATCATACCAGGTACCTGGTATCAGCTGCATAATACCTGGTTTTCATTTGGTGTGCGTTAGCAGTTACCAGGTCTGTACCTGGTAGCATTTACCAGGTACGAGCAGTTAGCAGTATGCGTGACCCCGCCACGATTGGCACCGAAATCGTTCTTCGGTTTTTCAACCGAAAACGAGATATTGGTATCCGAAACCGGACATTTCAAATCTGGTTCTTCGGTTATGGAAAAATAACCAGGACTGTTGACGGGTCATGCATGACCCGACCCGCGTGTCAGGTCGCGTACTTTCAAGGTCTCACGGATCGGGTCGGGTTGGGTCGGGTCAGGCGGTTTTTCAAATCTCACGGGTCGGGTCGGGTCGGATCGGGTCTGGAGATGTTCAAAACCTCATGGGTCGGGTCGAGTCATGACCCGCGAGATACGGGTTACGTCGCGGGTCGGGCCACTTTAACCCGCGAGTTGTTTTATGCTGACCCGCCGATCGGACCCGCGGATCCGGCCAGCGAACACGACACTTTGAAAACTTACTGCTTCCTGGCCGAGGGCCTCTCTGGTGCCGATGCAACTTTGGTATCATATTGAAGCGTTAAAACGCCGCATATTCTATATATTCATGTCCACATCCATCCATACCCAATACGGCCAGGCCGCACATCGCTGCGAGGTTCAAAATTATATTTTTAATTGTTTTTGAAGCGTCGACCCGCGGTCCGGATCGGCGGGTCGAACCCACGGGTCGGCAGATAAAATCTCACCGGTCAAGATGACCCGACCCGCGACATGACTCGCATCTCACGGGTCATACGGAATCTGGTGGGTCGGGTCGGGTCAGGAGGTGTTCAAAATCTCACGTTTCAGGTCGGGTTGGGTCAGAAGGTTTTCAAATCTCACGGGTCGGGTCGGGTCGGGTGAGGCGATTTCGAATTTCACGGGTCGGGTCGGGTCGGGTCGGGTCAGGAGGTTCTCAAAATCTCATGGGTGGGGTCGGGTCACGATCGGGTCGCGTCAGGTCAAGTAGGGTCAGGTGACCCGACCCGACCCCCCCCCCCCCCCCCCCCCCCCCCCCCCCCCGGTTTT
>JAYJMJ010000309.1:862842-876106 GCA_036873875.1 Laminaria ephemera
CCCTTCCAGACGAAGACATAGGCGCCTTGGGCGCAAAAGCCGTCATCCCCCCAGTGGAAAACGGAGACCGCGTCCCACCCCGCGCCCCGCCCCACGCCCCGCCACCACCACCACCACCGCCAGACATCGGCGGGGCAGCCGCCGCCGCCCAATTCATCCCTCCCGATGGGGGGCCCGCCCCACCAGTAGGGGGGGGGGCTCCCGGGGGCCCCGAGCCCGCGGTAGTGTGCCTTCTAGGAGCGCCAATCGTAACCTGGGGAGGCGCCATTAGCGCTGCCAGGGGATCGTTTGCGTCCAGCCCCGGGGTCGGTGGCGAGGCTCCTCCTGCTGTGGGACCCCCAGGTCCCCCCGCTTGGGAGTTCGATGGGCTGCCGAGTTGGGATGTTGTGGGCGGGGCTAAGGGGGTCGCCGCCGCGGCTTCCCCCGGGTTTTCTCCCGGGAATACCCAACGTTTGGCCTTTTCGTCGTAGTATGCTTCCATCTCGTTTCCTACGTCGGCGTGCTGTGAGTGGGGTTGGGGGAGGGAGGGCGTGTGTGGGGTTTAAAAGCGGTTACAGTGTTTCGCATTATTGGGGAAATAAAAAAAGGAGGCACCCTTCCCAGCAAGGAAATCTGAAACCGATCAGAGCTTAAATTAAGAATAGGTAAAAACTGAAGGAGTGGGAGAGACATGTGCAGTGCTAGAAGCGGTCAACAAGCCGAAGCTGTCAAGTGAACGGGCCGTCAAATGTGAATATTGCAGCAACTTCAAACTCATCACACCCTGTTAGCGCATGCGAGTTCTGCAGCAACCTCAAGCTCATGGCACACTACTGTTGTACGCCTGAACAAAACGATAGTATTGCTGCAGTAACCGCAAGCTCGTGGCAAGCCATCAACAAAAACTAAACGTTGCAGGTTGCAGCAAACCTCATGGGAAGCTACTGTAGTAACAAATCCAACGAACCTTAGCCTCCGGGTACAGCCACTTGGACATGATCTTCGCCAATCGCCCGGGCTTCGCTCCCGCCGCGGGCGCGCCAACGCTAGCCCTCCGCGCTGCCCCCTTCCCCTTGCTTCCCTTCCTAGGCTCGCTCTTCGGCGCCTGATCACCACCCCCACCCTTACCATTTCCCTTGTCCTCCCCCGCCGCCCCGTCCCCCCCCCCCTGCCCCGGCGGTCCAGCCCCCCCACCGCGACCCCCTCCCTGCGTGGACGCATCGTCCCACTTATCCGCGCGCAAGACGGGCGCGCTGTTAACGTGTGGGAACCCTAGCGGCGCTCCTGGGCTCCCCCCCCCCCTCGTCAAAATGCCCTTGGCTACCGCGGCTGCTCCGTCGCTCGTCGCGGCACCCCCCGCCGGTGGCCCCTCCGGTTCCCCTTGCAGGCCAGGGGCAGGGGGGGTAAGGGCGGGGGCAAGGGCGGGGGAACCGGGTGCCCCCCCCGAGTAACCGAGCGCCGCTTGGCCAAAGCTCTCTCCGAAAGCTGGGGACCCTGTGTTGTTGCGGGGAACCTCGGCAAACCTCCCCCCTCCCGCGGTTACCGGGCGCGCTCCGAAAGCTGGGGACCCTGTGTCTCCGCAAGCTGGGGACCCTGTGCCTCCGAAAGCTGGGGACCCTGTGTTGTTGGGGGGAACCTCGGCAAACCTCCCCCCTCCCGCGGTTGCCGGGCGTACTTGTCGCTGCTGCGGTGCCGCCACCGCCACCGCCGCCGCCGCCGCCGCCGCCGCCTCTGCGCCCCCACTCGCTGGGTAGGCCCCGGGCGACGGTAACGCGGAAGGTCTCTCGATCCCGACCCCCGGAGGCCGGGGTCCCGGGTTCGGATCAAACGTTTTTCGCGACCGCGCGCTGGCGGCTGATGACGCCTTCGCCGACCAAGCGGCGCCTCCGACGCCGGAGGGAAGAGGAAGAGGAGGGGGGGGAGTACAGGTCCCGGCGGGGGAAGGGGGGGACGGATGTGTGTTCCCCCCCCCCCGTCCTGCTCCCGCCTCCCTCGAAAAGGGCGACTGCTGCCGGAAAGCGGCGGTGTTTGAAGGCTGCTGTGGGGCCTGCCACTTTGCGGGTGGTTCAGGCGCGTCTTGGCCGGCGGGTTCCGCGGGTTGAGGTTTCGATGGCAATGCCTTGGCGTTTGTCGGGGCGGGTCCAGGGGTGGCCGATGTCTTCACCAGGCTTGTCACTCTGCGACGGGGAGGGATGAAGAGGGAGGGGAGGGGGGGTGTTTTGTGTTACGATAATAAGGTGGAAAGGGAACTGACTCTATGAGGACGGCACATGCACAAGAGAAAAATTCCCACGCGGAAGGGTTGAAAATTAAAGAAGGTACTCGTATTATTTTTTCTCCGCGAGACGTGCGAACGAAGGCCAGAGAGCTCCCAAAATCGGTGGAAAAACCGCACGAAAAGAAACACCATAACAAAAAAAAAAGAGCTGACCTGTTGAGCAGCCAGCCCCCCGCCTCCGCAGCCGCCGACCCCGCAGTCTTCTCCCCCTTACGCCCACCGCCTTCCAAGTTACAACCACCTCCACCATCATCGCTTGCCGCTTCCACCCCCAGAGAAGCGCGGGCGCGGTCTCCAAACTCGTGCAAGGCGGTAATGAACTGGGGGGAGTACGGGCTCCGTTGCTCCGACCCCCCTCGAGATCGGCCTCCCATCTTGGCCACCTGTTGGAGGGCATCGACACAGAGGAAGGTGGGGGGGGAGAGGGGGAGTTGTGACGCTCAAGCTGGTGTAATAAAATGCTATATCTTGAAATTCGTGTGGAATAAACCAATCCGAAGCAAGAATCCAGGCTGGGCCGGTATCCCTGTCTCTTACCATGATACTGAAAATACATGAATGTCTTGTATTACCGTATCGATCTATTAGCCCGTTCGGGACCCAGAGAATGCGACAAAAAATGAGAGCGAGGGTGATCGCCCATCAGTACGAGTACTTACCATGCTGCGTGCACCGTATACCTCCTTGCATTGTAGTGTGGACACAAAATTTATCATCCACCCTAACCCGGCAGCCCGAGCTTCTTCGTGTGGCCGTTGCTGCAAACACTATTACGGAGGATCATAGTAATCAGCACTACGATATACACAAATAACTTGTATATTCCACTGTTTTTACCAACCGTATTTGGTCCTGATTACTATGGTCCCCCACAATAGGGCTGTGAGCTGACTAGACTTCAAGGCTAGTCGGTAGTTGGGTGGCGGACTAAGCCAACTAACTGACTTAACCCGTATCACTGTTGATAAAACAAAACACACGTACGCCAGTCAGATACAAAGACGCAGAACTGAACAAACGAATTAATACCTCACGACGACAAACTGCAATATCTAGCCAACCAATTAACTACTCGGCAACTTATTGTCAGTAAGCCAGCTCACAGCCCTAAAAAATCACATTTTTTATTCGTTGCGTTCGCATTTTATTCCCCCGGAGGTGCCAAAAGCGTCAAGGTTAACCCTTTTACTGCAACTAAAAAAAATCCCACACTAATTCCAAGTGAACTGTCCCCAAAAACGGCAATTCGAAAGGGTTTTTAGCAACAACGAAATACGGGGTGAGAACTTTACCTCTGCCTGAGCGCTCTGAACATAGCAGTGCGCCTTCTCCACGAAGCCCAAATCCGCCAGTCTCATAGCCAGACGAAGCTTGTGTCCCTGCCCAGAAGGGGAAGGCAAGAGAGACGAAGCAAGGGAGTGAGACATGCGCTACGCTAGAGGTACTGTACCCCTTTTTGGCCAAAACCTTTTGTAAAGGGTTTCACATGCCCTTGTGGGCATGTGCGTATAGGGAAACAACGGGAGGATAAGAAATAATTGCCGCGCGCAAACCGCGATCAGAGTTTCCTATTCCGTGACCTGCGGATATAATACAAAACGAAGCTACTACTCGTAAGGACACACAAGTGAGCCGGCATCGTGGGACCTGCTTGGTAGAGAGATCTGCTCGTACAGCAGTAGGAGTTACCTGCACCAGGGTACCGAGTCACCTCAGAATTTCTGCCTGGCGGGGTTCCTCAACCGAGGGACTACGTACCGAAAATGGTTGTATCCGATGTGCGACGCGTGCTAGGAGAGAGGTAGAACTTTTTGTTTGAGTAATGTTTCTGAATGCTGAATGACGGGGCTCCTTAACCCAAAATCGTCGGAAAATGTCATTCTTGTTTTGCAAAATGATTTTGTTTGTATACCTAGGCCATGGGTTTGTTCACCGGGGTTGCACGTTCAGTTTACTCAAAAGCAGTTTTTGGGGGAGGGTTTAGAGCTCCTCAAAGTGAGGAGCCCGAGCAACAAGATAATGGTACTACACCTCTATCGTGCTATCGTAGCAAGTGCCAGCATTCTAGTTTTACATGTGGTCCGCTGTACACCTATTTACGGGGGTACATAGTAATTAGGACCAAATATAGTTACTAAAAATAGGGGAATATATAGGTTTTTTGTCTGTATCGTAGGTCCTGATTACTATGGTCTTCTGTAATCGGCCATGGGACTGCTGTTCACTGGGTTGGTCTTTCATTTTTTCCCAAAGTCAGTGCTTGAGTGAGGAATGAAGCTCCTTAAGTCCTTAAGTGAGGAGGCCAAGCAAACATAGGTGCACCCGTATCGTTGCATACGTCGTCACCACCACCGGCAGGAGGGGCATATTACTGTAGACGCAACTGCTGCTGGGTGAAACGCGCGGCGCAACTGCTGCTGACTTAACTGCGTGGCGGCAACGGTTGCTAAGGTAACTGCGCGGCAAGCGTTAGCGGTGAACGAGGTTCCAGCATTCGATTAACGTCAAGAAGGACAGGAGAACAGGAGAACGCGGCAAGGTGATCATTCTAGAGCACGAGAATACGATAACACGAGAACAAAAGAAAACGAGAAAGGGAGAACAGAAAACACGAGAGAAAAAGAGAGCAGACGCGCAATTGAAAGCATACCTGGTAGATCACACGCAGCTTGCAAAAGAAAAAATCGATGAAATTCTCGATCTCGCAGCTGAGGTGTCCTTTTGCCTGATATATATATCCTTCATGAGGACATACACAACCCGTAACACGTGCGATCGGAGTATCACACACAGCTTGCAAAGATGAGTTTCGACGAAATCCTAGATCTCACAACTATTGTTGTGTATTTTTTATTTTTTATAAAACAGGACAACAGAAGAACACGAGAAAAGGAGCCGGAGGGCAGGATCGATCGCGCTTTTCCTACCTGGACCGCGGTGTTTTGGTTCCCTCGACCGGCATCGCTGAAAGCAATCTCCAACACCTCCAGCACGTGAACGGCATCGGTGGCCTCTCGCGTGCGCAGAGCCCTGCAGCGTTCCGGGAAGCGAATAGGTGATTGGTATGGCTGAGAATTGACTGGACTTGACGGCTAGTTTTTAGCTGGGAGGCGTGCAACGATGAAGATAGCACTTTTCGGCTTTTTTATGTTTCTAAATGACGGGGCTCCTTAACCCTAAATCGTCGGAATGTCATTTCTTGTTTGGCAATATTACTGTTTTGAATAATACCCACCAGTAGGCCATGGGTCTGTTCATCGAATTGCACTTTCTGTTTACTCTAAAACCAGTTTTTGGTCGGAATGTCATTCTTGTTTGGCAATATTACTGTTTTGAATAATACCTACCAGTAGGCCATGGGTCTGTTCATCGAATTGCACTTTCTGTCTACTCTAAAACCAGTTTTTGGGTGAGAGGTATGGAGCTCTTCCAGTGAGGAAGGAGCCTCAGAAACAAAATGGTGCACCTCCCCGTAGGTGTTTGGGTGGTGAAGCAAGACAACTAACTGACATACCTGGTAGTATTTTACCACAAAAAAAAACACACGTCGATCCACAAACGCGCCATTCAGGTACAAAGCCGCAAAACTCAACAAATTCCCGCACGCAACTACCTGGTAGTCAGCGACTTACAGTCAGTCAACGCACAGCCCTACGTCAACCCCCTTAAGAACTGGGTCCACTTTTGTTGCGACAAATGGCGTGGAAGTAAGACTACGTATATATAAACAGCTGGTGCGTTCTACAGCCGTCAGGTTTTGTGTTCCATAGCCGTCAGATTTTGTCCCCATCTAAGAAGTTTATAGATTCCGTGCACAGCTGATTAAAAAGACCGACGTCTTCGTATCACACTGTTGACCCTGGTGCAAACTAGTACTAAGGGGAGTCGCCGACCTATAATCCTTCATGAGGACACACACATCCCGTAACACGCGCGATCGGAGTATCACACGCAGCTTGCAAAGATGAGTTTCGACGAAATCCTAGATCTCACAGCGGTAGTGTATTTTTGATTTTTTATATAAAGCAGGAGGTATGTGGGAGTGTTATTAATAGCTTTTTTCATTCACTGGGAGTAGGATATTTTGGTTGATTTGTTTGTCTTTGGTCATGTTGGTTACTGAGTTTACATACTGCTGTGCGCGTCCTTTTCACAAAGCAGGAGGAGACGAGTTGCAGCACGGACTTGATGAAAAAGCGATCATCGCCCACACAGGACTCAACTATCAATCACGTGATGATTAATCGATAGACGTACCGTAGCTGCATACTGATGCAGCATTTGATGATGGAATCAATAAAACACCAAAACTTTTTGAAGGGGCTTGCTATATTTGCGCATTCAACGTTTTGGTTGTCGTTCATTTACTTACGTGTTTATCGTATATAGTAGTAGTCTTCATTTTCTGTTTCTTACTTTTTTTTGTTGGAGACGCGTACCACGATAGAGATAGCACTTTTCGGCTTTTTTGTGCATGACGGCGCTCCTTAACCCAAAAATCGTCGGAATGTCGTTATTTCTTTTTCAATCTGAATTTTTTGGTATACCTAGGCCATGGGATTTGATTGTTCATCGGGTTGCACTCTTCATTCTTCTCAAAATCAGTTTTTTGGGTGATGGTTTAGAGCTCCTCAAGTGAGGAGCCCGAGAAACAAAATCGTGCACCCTTACCGTACTATTCGTAGCGTGTGTCGAAACAAAAAAATAATAATAATAATGGACGCCTGCCACGACAGAGGTAGCATTTTTTCGGCCAAAACGTTTCTGATACGATAGAGCGATAGAGGTAGCCCTTTGTGGCCGAAACGCTTTCTGAATGACGGGGGGTTCCTCAACCCAAAATCGTCAGAACTTCGATCTTTTTCTGCAAAAAAAAAAAAAAAATCGTCATGGGGTTGATCATTGGGTGCACCACTTTTGTTTTTTCGGAGAGGTATAGAGCTCCTCAAGTGAGGAGCCCCGGAGAAAAAAATGGCGAACCTCTATTGTTGTCGTAGCATGCGTCGGGGGCTCCTTAACCCAAAATCGTCGGAATTTCATTCTTCTTTTTGGGTAACAATTTTCGGTTTTATGCCTAAGGTCACTTGATTGTTCATCGGCTATTGTAGTACTTATAGTTTTCCCCAAAATTCGTTTTTTGGGAGAGGTACTATAGAGTTCCTCAAAAGTGAGGGGAGGAGCCTCAGAAAAAAAAAAAGGGCGCAGCTCCACGGTATTATGCGTCTAGGAAAAAAAATATTAAAAAAAAAAATCTTGTTTTCTGGGAATGGTTTGTGAGTTATCGACGCTGAAGCTCATGCTGCATATTATATTGTCGGGATGGCAAACATACTCTATTTTTAGGGTTATTGTTACGTTTGCGATCCGACAATGTGTGGCAAGAGAGCTAGCTTCAATGTCGATCACTCCATGTTGATAATAATTAGACACATGCTGACGATAGAGGTGCACCAGTTTTTCTCTGAGGCTCTCCTCTCACTTGAGGAGCTCTGTGAACCTCACCCACAAAAAATTGATTTTTTTAGTAAAACTGAAAGTGCAAACCCGATGAACAAACCTATGACCTACGTATACCCAAAAAAAAAGTCAGATTTGAAAAACAAGAACGGCATTCCGACGATTTTAGGGTTAAGGAGCCCCGTCATATTCATATCAGAAACAAAAAAAAAAAGAGAAAAAGTGCCACCTCTATCGCACTGTTAGCAGCACGCGTCAATAAAAAAAAGGCTGTCATGCTGCGCGCATGTCGTACATCTCCTTCCAACACTGGACAGTTAGTGGATTTTATAAGTTGAGAAAATGGTTTTCAGTTGAGAATTTTTAACATTAATTATAAGATTAATTATAAGAACAATTAATTTTAATATTAATTATAAGATTAATTGATTTTAATATTAATTATAAGATTAATTATAAGAACAATTAATAGATGCTTGGCCAGGCCATCCAATCGGGAGCGCTCACGGCATCGCGCAAACACGCAAACACGGCTGACTGTACAAGTATATACAAATGAGTATCGTAGCATGATGATGTAATTGTTTGGAGGTAATGTGCGCATGAAGGCGATGACGCCCTCACCGAAAAAAAATCTCAATTGAAAATTATTTTCTCAACTTATAAAATCCAGTGTTTTCCGCTGCTCTTCGGACACGCCCCCTACTCCAGCACTAAAAAAAAAGACACATGACACGATAGAGGTGCGCTATTTTATTTCTCGGGCTCCTCACTTGAGGAGCTCTAAACCTCAGCCAAAAAATGATTTTGAAAAGAATGAAAGTGCTACCCGATGAACAAACCTATGGCCTACGTATACCAAAATAAAATCATATTGCAAAACAAGAATGACATTCCGACGATTTTGGGTTAAGGAGCCCCCGTCATTCAGAACACAAAAAAGCCGAAAAGTGCAACCTCTCTCGGAGCACGCGTCCTGTTCGTGTGGCCGATCTGATCCTGTAACCGTCGCTTTTTTTCGACGCTTGACCAAGGCTAGTAGGGGGGATGTTACACCCCCATTTTCCACAACCGCGAGTTTAGACCGCTCGTGCGAGTGGCTCTGTGTCTCGCTCAAAAACGGAATTGAAATATATTAGTATTATTATGTTTGCCATCCGGCATGCTTCAACGTCGAGCACTCCTAAACATCAACATTCCCACAAAGTAGAACAAAACCAAGGGAAACCCATCAAACAGGAAACCGACGTACATACTGGTACCAGGTATGCACAAATTCCACCTCCTTTCCGTACCTACTTTTTTCAAAGTGGTGGCGCAAAGTACCAAACGATTCCATGGCCGTCCACACCACGAATAAAAAGAAACAGAGAGAGGGATAGCCACTCCCGCGAATGGCTCTGAGCAGCTGAAAAAATAGGCCCAAAAAGTGACCCCCCAGCGGTAGGTAGCCTTGGTGGCTTTTTCCCTCCCAACTCCAACGGTGTCGAGGGGACTAAATTTGTAGCAGCCCGATTCGCCTTCGAGCGTATTTTCGCGTAGAAAACGCGATAGCAAAGCCGCGGCGTTTTCAAAGACGGGATTTGCTTTTCGCTCCCGCCACGGCTTTTTTCCACAAAGGCTTGGCTCAAGCTCCAGCCTTAACCCTCTTACTCGTACTACTACTGTAAAAAATTGTCGCACACAAATTTCATGTAATTTTTGCCCCCAAGAAACGGGGGTGCAGTTCTGAAGAGGTTACCCCACGGCGGCGGGGAGACTACAGAGGCGATGTTTGGGACACCAACACACACAGTTTTAAGATAGATGTGGACCAACGAAATAACCAATATCATATGGACCAACAACACCAACATTTTTCATACTGCAGTAGTAGTAGCAGCCCCATTCGGCTTCAAGCACAATCGCTCTCCGACGTCGACCCCGTGGAGGAGGTGGTGCTCGAACCCGGACACTCTTCGCAAGTCCACATGCCCGTCTTGTCTGCGTAGAAACCCGACGCGCATGGCGTGCACTCCGGATCGCCGGCTAGACAGATATCAAACAAGGGGGTGGGCGGGCGGGGATTCGGCAAACATCAGTTATGAAGCGACCCGTTTAGAACTGCGTTGTACAAAAAACTTATAGTAAGTAATGTGACTAAGGGCCGTTCCTAAAGAACGCAAAAAAATCACGATTCTAGACAAAAAAAATCACGATTCCTGACATTTTGAAAATCTGGAATGTCACGTTTTAAAACACACACACACACACATACACACACGTTTTCATCCTGACATCATTTTTTTATGGAAATTTTCAAACTATTCAAAATCAGGATTCCTGACAAATAAATGTCATGATTCGTGAAAATGTGAAGTTTTTTTTGGCACGATTCTAGACATTTTCCGTGTTCGTCAGGAATGATCCTCACTCTAATTCTAAGCGATTTGGCCCCGAAACGGGGATGCAGTCCTTAAGGGATTAAGGGAAGGTAGGTAACGAGGGGCAGACTCTCTATTTACACTGTTGCCGGTACTACTTTCGTCGCGACGAGTAGCACGGGACGACAGAAGTGAGGGGACTTTGCGCCTACAAATCTGGCGGCGGTTGTTGTGGGTCGGGGCCATTAATGTGAAGAGGTGGTGAGCGTATAAACGAGCCTTGAAGTATTTTAAGCTCTCGCGTTGCAGCTTTGCAGTGCGTAGACAAAATAGGAGTTTTCAATACGTGCGGAAACCATCAACCAACAGATTTCGTACAGGACGAAGTATTGAAAACGCGAAGAAGGCAAAAAATCAGCGCAAGAGCAAGGGCACACAGTGTTGCAGTACTCGCAGCGTTGAAAAGATACATACTTCGAATTATGCAGCAAAGCAAATGGCGCGAGTTGTTTCGGTGACGTGTGTTCGGGTACATTACAGCATGATATTAATAGTAACGTTATTAATATTACGGGGGAACATAGTAATTAGGACCGCATATGGTTAGTAAAAACGGTGGAATATATAGGTCTTTGTGTACATCGTGAGTCCTGATTACTATGGCCCTCTGTAATAGCACCTTCCGCGAAGGTCCCCATGTCGCACGGTTCGCACGGGTACTGCCGCGCCTCGGAGACAAACCCCGGCGGACACAATGCGCACTCCCAGGCGCCAAAGTTTGACGTCCAGCCTGAAGCGCGGGGGAGGCCAAAAGTAAAAATAAAAGTGGTGGCGGGATCGAAATTAGTGAGGGACGAGTAAAAAAGCAAAAAACGTGGCGGGGGGGGCTCGAAATTAATGTGAAAATGATTCAATACAAGGGGTATTTCCTTGTTGGTCTTTTTGGTCAGGTTTGTTCAGGTCTGATTGGTAACGCCTTCCATGTCTGAAGTCATTGGATCCTGGGTTTCCTTTTATATGTCTTTTATATGTAGACGGTATAACTGGAAGAAGCGCTATACATTGTCAAATCGCAAATGGAGTATTAATTATGTGAAAAGAGGTTGAGGAAACGACGTGAGAGGGAGCAAGAGCGAGCGGCTGTCATCTTGGGCGGGCATTGATCAATGCACAGCCAGTCGTCGTCTTACTGTGAAGACTTTTGCGAGATAGGCGGCTTGTCTGTGCCGTTAAAAAGGGGTTGTCGCCTTTGTATGCTACGTATACAGCCACGAATGATGCGCCACCCACAAAAAAAAAAACACTCTTAACTACTGGCGGTTGTAATAAGCACCTCTGTATACATAAAAGCTGAACGATATTGCTGCTGATGATGCTGCTGCTGTTGTTGATGATTTTGTTGTTGCTGCTGTTGTTGTTGATGTTTGTGTTGAAGTCCTGAAAGTGCAAGCCAATACGGGCATAAACAATTCCCACTACCGCCCTACTCCGCATACCGCAGGGTTTTCGCACCACACAATTATCGCGCCAACCGCCCCCCCGGCCCCGCGTCGCCAACACCCACGGCCAATACGTTGGTGGTCGTGGTGTTGCAGCGAAAACACTGCAGCAGTAATAAAAAAAATCCCGCTAACATACTAATCTGAATACCGCGAAATGGCGCACAATAATATCGCGTCACCCGCCCCCCACCCCCGCCCCCGCCCCCGCCCCCCGCCCCGTCACACCCGCAGTCATTCTCTCTCCCTCTTACCCGCCGCGCAATCGTCACACTCCGACGCCCCCGAAGAATTCGCAAAGCTTCCCGGGGGACACGGCATACACATGTTGCTCGGACCACCCCCCGGCGAGAACATCCCACGCGAGCACTCCCCAACCAACCCCGCCCCCGGACACGCAGTCCCCTCCGGACAGCTGGTGCAGGCCCCCCCGTAGACCCCCGATGTGCTAGACGTCGACCCTTCCTCTTCCTGGACGTTTGTGGTAACGGTACTGAGGGATGTGCCGTAGCCGCAGGGTACGCCGAGGCCCTCGGAGCAGAGCCAGCCGATGGGGCACGGGAGGCACTCGGTGGAGCCGCCCATGGAGTATTCACCTGGGAGGCATGCCGCTAGGACCCCGCCCTGATTGTGTGGAAGAGAGGGGGAGGAGGGGGGGGGGGGGGTTGTGTGGTGTGGTGTGTTTTGTGTGGAACGTGAGTTTTGCTTGGAAATGAGAGGGGGGGGGGGATCACTGCGTGGTTTGGCGTTTAGAATGTCGGTGTGTCTTGCTTTTAGCGTGTCGGTTGTTTTCGTGAAAGTTGCTCACCTGAGGACACCTGTACCCGGCCGGGCAGTAGGTGCACCAGCCTTCGAAGTAGGTACATTCCGGCTGTGGTGTGCAAAGACGCGCCTGACAAAAGACACAAAGAAAGAAAGAAAGAAAGAAAGGCGACGTGCTGTTTGAGTGGCGGAAGCGGGAGGGATGCCGGGCTCATGAAAGCAATCGTATCACCTCGCTCGACGGTGGAAACTAGTTAATTATTTCACCTCTACTACCTATATACTTCGGAAAACGTGTGTGTGGTGGCATACAATACGCGACACCACTAGTACTCATTGCGGTTGGCATTGCATGGCCAAATCACCTTGCTGTATTTGCAATGTGTATTTATCACGGTATTTATTTCTGTCTTGTAGTTTGTGACCACCACATAGATAGATCGTCTCTCTAGGAGGCACCGGCACGGACACTGGTTGTGCTGGATGTAGATGGGTGAAAAGATCAGTTTTAATGTGAAGAGCACACACGACACTCACTAGTCATAAGAAAGGCTGATTTCTTTATTTTTAGGAAATTCTTGTTTATTGTTTTTAACATGCCACTGGCGGCAGGGGTGCAGGTGTTCTATAAACGCGTTCAATTGAAAAAAAAAAAAGAGTAATAGTAGCGAATTTGGTCGGTTTCGCGCAGACCAAACGTAACGGTTTATACTAGTCTATTGAGAGGGATAGAAAAATAGCTCCCCAGTGGTGTCGTACTGATAGTAGCAAATTCGATTATTTATTATCCGCCAAAAGGGACACGAAAATTCATTAGGGACGATGGCAAACAAGCCAAGGCGGGGGGGGGGGGGGGGGGGGTAATAATTTAATGCATAGCCGTAGTCATGTTACCATTTACCCTCGCATCCCAACAATTTCAGGAC
>JAYJMJ010000309.1:881765-899766 GCA_036873875.1 Laminaria ephemera
GGGACGTCCGCCAGGTTGAAGGGGGACGCGGCCAGGGGTCTGGTACTGCCACGGCCCTCGCTGACACCGCGGAGGCCCCTCCTGACGTGCCCGCCGCTGCCCGAGTCCAAGTCGAACCCGGAGAGAACGCTGCGACCGTTCAAGGAGCCGCCGCTGTCGTGTCGCGAGAACGGGGTCGGGCTTTCCCCGTCCGATTCCGGCGAGCTGGGTATCTGCGAGGAGTGGGAGTGGGGGCGACGGACCGTCAGGATGTAGGCGGTGTATGTGTGGGGGTGAGGGGCGGTGACTTCGGTATTTTTTCTGTGCAAACAAAAAAGGAAAGCATGCATGCTGTCATATGTGTGGGGTGGGGGGGTTGTTCGAATTCGGTGTATATTCAGCAAAAAATATATATGCACGCATGCACCAGGCATGGTATCATATCATGCAATGCTTTCGTGTCGACGAGATATACAAAATGCACGAGTCACGCGCCTGGTCTGTCGTAGAGCGCCATACAGAAGTGTCGCCACTTTTAAGCCCTTCAGAACTGCACCACGTCTTTGGGGACAAACTACTTGGAACTAGTGTGGAACGTTTTTTTGCAGTTCTAACAGGGAACAAGGCATGCCAATAGAGAAAAAACAAGAGTGCCACTTCTCTCACCGCGAAGAAGTCGCTCGCGGTAGTCTCCGCGACGCTGGCTTCGAGGCCGTTGCTGCTTTCGCTTTGATCCTCTCCCCCCTCCCCCCCTTCCTCCCCCCCCACTTCTTCCTCTTCCTTGACTCGGTCACGCCTATCTTCCGCCCCCGCCCCCGCCCCTTGCACAAGCTCGGCTCCATCACCCCGCTTCTCATTGCTACTTTCGCTGCTGAACAGGCTCGCCCCTACGTCGCGGCCATGCCCCTCGCCCGCCGCACCCTCTTCGCCAACAGCGCGTTCGTCTTCTTGCGCCGGGACAACGAATCCCCCTTCCTCGCCATCCGCGTCCTCCTTCTGTCCCTCTGCGTTGGATACACTACCCGCTTCCTCCGCGTCCTCCTTCTGTACATCGGCGCTGGATACACCACCCGCTTCCTCCGCGTCCTCCTTCTGTACGTCTGCGTTGGGTACACCACCCGCCCCCTTCCAGTCGCCACCGTCAAAGTCCAACTTTTTTTCAGATTGCGTCACTATAGGCGGTGCCGCCGCTGCCACCACCGCCACCTCCGCCACCGACGCTGCCGCTGATGTCTCCCACCGGGGACGTTCATCCTCCTTCCCCTCTATCCCCGACGCCTCCGAAAATTCCACTCCGTCTTCCTGTTGCCCAGCTTGCTCCCCGACGGCGGGAGCGCTTTCAATCGACGCAACAATCGGAGGAAAAACATTTTTCACTTTCGACAAACCAGACGAACTCAACGGTTCCCCGGCTGGCATCTTTTTCCCCGCCGACGAAGGTTTTTCCGATGGAGCCCCCCCAAAAACATGGCCAATTTCAGCGGATGGAAACCCTTCTTCGTCGCCGGCGCGCGTCCCGGAGCCCACACTCCAAGTCCCGAAAGGCGTGCTCAGAGAAGATTCTACGGCGAACTTGTCCCCACTTTCTTGTGCTGGGTCGGACTCGCCCTTGCTGCCACCTACGCCACCGCTCTGCGCTGCTCCGGTACCCGGTAACGCCTGCGTCTGGTCGACACCCCCATCGTGGAGTCCCGCTGGACCTGTCATACTTGACGCTCCCGAAACGGCGCCAAGCGACGACTGAACTTCTTTTGACGGCTGGTCATCTTGCGACGGCCGACCACGTAGTGGCGAGTGGCCACCTCGTGCTGAATGATCACCTGGTGGGGGCTGTTCACCGTGTGTAGGGGAAGTCGATTCGCCCCCTCCATCGTCCTGAAGCTGGGCATCGTTGTCTACAAAAAGGCCGCCAGTACCCAGACCTTGGGCGCCGACTGGTGGCGACTCCGGTATCGCCGACATCGCACTGTCTACCTCCCGAGCGACCCCAGCCGCCACCGCAGCCTCCTCCTCCTTCTTCTCCTCCTCCTCCTGCTTGCCTCCTTTCCGCCCCGTTCCCCCCTCCGATAGGACGGGCGCCTCGGTTGGAAAACCAGCAGCATCCACGAGCCTCTCGTCCGCCGAACTCGCGAATATATCCTGGTAGTCGGAGTTTTCATCCGTGGACATCCCGCCTTCAGCCCAAGACGACGAGCGCGCCGCGAACAGCCGCGGGGGCGAGCTAGGCGCGGTCTCGATGGTCACCCCAGCAAAAGACATAACTTCGTCGGATGTTTTGTTCGCTAGAAACGACGATCTCACACTCGGTTTCACCGCTGGCACGACTAGAGTTGGAGGCGTTTTGCGCGCGTTAGGGGGGGGCACGGGGGCGGTGGGAGCCACCTCCGCCTCGCTTCGGCCCAGTTCAGCGGTTTTGTCCTGATCCGCTGGGCACATGCCCCACCCGTCGTAACCTCCTGAATCTTTCGTGAAATCGCCTCCTGCGGCTTCTCCGAATAGCCCCCCCCCCGCGACGACAGCCTCCTCCTCGCCGGGGGGTGGCGCGCCAAACACGCCCAGGTCGAGCGGCGGCGATGGCTGCTTCTCCCATCCTGGAGACACCGACTGCTCTACCCGTGCATCTGCTCGCACGGCGTCGGGCCAAGCAGGGGCCACTCCCGAGCTCGCCGGGCCCACTCCAACAGCGGCCGCCTCGCGGCCATCACCGAAGCTAACCTCGACACCCCCTGGCGGTGGCTGCGGATGCGATGCAAACGTGGCATCCGGCGCGGCGAAATCATCCTCCATTGTCGTAAACTCCTGCGGTGGCGACTGGGGCCTTAGCGACCGCGCAGGCGGCACCTGTCGCTGCGACAGGGTTGCCTCGGATTCCACGCCGCGGGTATTACCAGCTGGAGGTCCGAACACATCGGACGGCGGCGCTGCTAGCTCTTGCGACGGCCCATCCGAAAGTGGCGGGCTCGCGTTGGCATTGCTCTCAGCCGCGGCGGCGATGAGCGTTAGCGGGCTTCGCGAGGGTGCTTGTTCGCGACCACCGAGCGCTCTCACCAAAGTCACCGACCCACTCAGATCGGCAGACATCGAAATGTCATCGCGGGAAATCTCCGATGGCTCGACCTGCATGCTCGACTGATCATCGTTGACGGCGTCCGTCTGCCACCAGGGGGACGAACCGTCATCAGTTCCCCCGCCAGTTCCGAACGCCCCCCCCACCACCGGTACCCCTAGCGACGCTCCGCTTCCAGACGGACCGTGCTGCTGCTCCTCCGGCCACGCTCCCCCGGCCGCAACGGCAACAGTCGCACCCATACCGCTCCCGGGGGGGCTCCCCCTTGTCCCCCAGGGGGGTCCCGCACTCCCCAACGGCACTACTGCGGGCCCACCCCTCTTTCCGCCGAAAACGTCTCCCTCCGTCCTGGGCGATCCGAAAATGTCCGCCGCACTCCTAGAAGCCTCGTTTCCGCCCCCCTCAAAAGCACCTCCCCCCCCTCTCCAGGCACCGTCACCTCTGCCGTAGGTGGTTCCAAACGGCGCTAAAGGAGGAGAGCCGCAGCTGCGTGGGCTTACGGCTGGCGGCGCCGGCGCCGGCGCCGCCGGCGGCGGTGCTCCGAAATCTCCGGGCGGTGCTCCGAAATCTCCGGACGGTGCTCCGAAATCTCCGGGAGGGGCGTCACCGAACGTTGACGCGGGAGGAGACCCTAGCTCAGCCGCTACCGTCGAAGGCTGTTGCGGCGAAGGCGCCGCCGGGGGTGCTCCGAAATCTCCTCTAGGGGCGTCACCGAACATTGACGTGGGGGGAGACCCCAGGTCAGCTGCTACCGTCAAAGGCCGTTGCGGCGCCGGCGCCGCCGGCGGTGCCGGGAGAGACAGCGCTCCCGAAGAAGCCCAAGCCCTCGAACCGCTCGCCGCAGATGACTCGCGAGAGAGTGACCCGCTCTCTTTCCTGGCGGGCCGGATATCCGGGGAACGAGCGGGCCGGAACTCTGGGGAACGGGCCGCGGCAGAATCGCTGTGCTGCGAGCCCCAGGAGGAGGAGCCGTAGCGGCTCCTGGTAGTGTCGGGTTGCTGCGGTTGCGCTTGGTGTGTCCACTCGCCGCCTGATTGTTTTGGAGGCATGCCAAACGGCTGCGTAGGGGGGAGGGGGGGGGGAGGGCCGAAGCCGCGAGCCGCCGGCGGATCGGGATGAAACGGGCTGGTGGCGTCCAAGGGCGGCGATGAAGGAGGTAGTGACCGCGGCGGCGGTGGCGGCGGCGCTCCGAACACGTTTGCGGGGGGGCCGCCTAAGGTATCATCCGGCGATCGCTGTCCTCCGAAGGCGCCGCCGGGTGGAGGCGAGGTACGCCGACCTTTCGCCGGCAGCGGCGCTCCGAACATGTCGGCCGGGGGAGCACCAAAACTTTGGGTCGGCCGCGGCGCTGCAAACATATCTGGCTCAGGCGATTGGCGCCCTCTCCTCGAAGTAGGGGGGGTAGCGGGCCGACTCCGTGGCATATACGGCCCGGAAGAAGGGGGGGGGGGGGTAGCGGATCGAGTTGGAGGCAAATACTGCCTGGCAGAAGGAGGAGGAGTAGAGGACCTACTCGGAGGCAAATACTGCCCAGTAGAAGGAAGAGGAGTACCCGACCGACTAGGAGGCAAATGCGGCCCAGCAGTAGGAGGAGTAGCGGATCGACTCGCTGGCACATACGGCCCGGCAGGGGCAGGAGGAGTAGCGGTCCGACTCGGTGGCAAATACGGCGCGGCCGTGTTTATCCCACCATCTCGCCGCTGCCCCCGTGCCTCCACCGCAACGTCCGGCCGAGAGCGAGCGCCAGCTCCAGAACGGGGGGGTCCACCAAAAGGCGCGCTTCCCCCATCCCCGCCTGCGTTGCCCGAAAACATATCTCCACCCCCCCCTTGGGAAAACCCGAACGCGGCAGCTCCCGGTGGGGGTCCCGCGAAGGTTCCCGGCGGGGGTCCCCCGAAGAGCTCACTGGGCGGCGCGCCGAAAGCGTCGTTGTCGGGAGGCCCGCAGGTCGGGAACGCGTTCGAGGGTCCTCGATCGAAGCCATCATTGCGGTCGGAAGCACCGAAGCCATCATTACGGTTGGAAGCGGGGGGGGCGCCGAACAAGTCGTCGCCGCCGTTGCCGAACCCCGCCCCCACCGCCCCGCCTCCCTGCCTTCCTGCAGCGCGGTCGTCGCCCCTGCCCCCCCCCGCGCCGAACCCAGAAGATTCGCTCGCCCCGCCAAAGTTGAAGGCTGCAGGTCCGTCGTTATTCTGGCCGCCCCCACCGAACATTCCTTCCGGCACAGGAGCGTTATCTCGGGGCGGGGGCGGCGGGCCGCCGATGCCCGTGCCATTGGCAGCGTCAGGGGGCGGGGACGGCATACCGAACCCCTGCACGCCTCCTCCACCGGAGCTCCCACCAAACAGGTCGTCCGGCATGTCTTGAACTTGCGGTGCTGCTCCGCGTTGCATCTGCGCACCGCTGTTGTGGAAGGGCGTACCGCTTGGCGTGGTGGTCGTTTCTTCCTCTACCTCTCCGCCGAATAAGCAAGCGGCTGAGCATGGGGGTTCGTCGGCGCGAGGACCCGTCGGTAGCGGCGGGTTGGCGTTGACATCGGAAGGCCCGCCGCCGAATAGGCTGCTGGCGTCCATTTATCAGACTGCTGTTGTACGTGTGATTCAGAATTTGTAACGGCAGTGGGCGGAAGTGGGGCGTTAGAATATAGATACGGCGATTAGACATGATGTGAGTTGCAAAAGAGGCGGAGGCAGGGAGGGGGTGGGGGGGAGACAGCGGTATGATTTCACACAGAGCTGCAGATGTGACGCAATAGAGGTACCGAACAGTGAACCGCAAGCAGCATGGTTAACCCTGGGATGAATAGCATGGTTAACCCTGGGATGGAATACCGGTATATGATACCACTTGTTGTACAAATTGGTGCTACTGCTGTTACAGACTACCAGATGTACCAGGTACCACGTATGTTATACCGCTGCTGTATATATACCGTATTCGTAGGAGGCGTTGCCCGCGGTTGGGACCTGACAAACCCACAGCCCGGCAGTGCACGCCGACAGCCACCTCTGCTATTGCTCTGTTTCGAAGCATGGGCCCCAAAGTACACATTCATATATACGAGTACTTACAGCAGTCAGTATCTGAATCGCTGTACTGGTAGAAGCTCAACCAGGGGTGCACCGGTCGTGCGCGGCTACCTTCTGGCAACGCCTTCATATACAGCGGTATACCTACCTGCTAAAAGAAATATGATCATAAAAATACAGCTCGTGATAATACGCCATGCCACGAGGTGCAAAATACGCGGTACTGGTATATGATATTATACAAAGTAGAGGAGTCCAGCGAGTGCAATAACGTGCAGTCGCGGTCGTCCAAGCCAATCGCCGATTGTCGACGAATGGCTATCGCATTAGGTACAGCAGCAATTGATGGGAAGGCAAGGTATGCCTCTCATGGAAGGTAATCGGGTACTCTGTATCGGCGAAGTGACCTACAGCCAGTACAATCATATTCACATCATACCAGGAGCTGCATTGACCGAATCTTCACTTGCACGCAACATTCGAACATTGCCATTGCGTCGCCACCACAGCAGTATAACATAGCACAAGTCTCGGGACAACGACCCCAAAAAGCCAACGCAGACGCAAACACGCAGACTGCCGTACGTTCGTAGCACGACACCCACGTCTACCTGTGGGTACCTAGACTTGGGTTAGCTCTTGCGCTCTCGAAGTATACCAGCTGTAGTATCCGAGTACACGAGTAGAAAAATGGATGATATAATTGTTTCCGCAATATAATAAGCGGGCCAAGACCGAAAGCTCGAGTGCTACTGGCAGCCTCACACCGCCGACAGGACACCCAGCAAGACCTGACACATCACCCACTACGACGACAGCTCCTACTCGCAGACAGCTTGTACCTGTCGTAGTGCGCACGAGTAAAAAGCATACACAGGGTACCAGCAGGTACCTGGTATAAGCAGTATCAAGTGCTTACGACTTATGACAGCTCAATCACACCGATTGTGTGCCACACATGGAGTAAGTACCATTTTGGACTAAAATATAATAACCGTTTTTATATTAACATTAATATAAAACGATGCTTATATTTACGTATGTAGTACAGTACCAGGTAGTAACTGCTGACTAGCTACTGCTGACCCACCTTCGGAGAAACGTCGAGCTCTCCTCAGCTCTCCCGCCTGAGCAGTCAGAGGAACTCGGCCCTGCAAGGTCAAGCACTGGCCACCACGCCTCTGGCTGCACCGAGCCTGGCAATCAGCGAGAGGGGATGCACATGGCAGTCTAGTCCCTTTTCCCTAGTCCGCTATACTATGTAGACATCGCAGTCCAATTCCCAATTCCCGGGCCCCCGAATTCCACCGCCGCTTTTTATGTTGGAGACTTGTGTGACATTTTGATTGGCTGACAAAAAACAAAAAAAGGACCCCCCAATCCGGATCCCGGGGGCCGGGGGGGTTCATTGTTGTGTGTGTGTTTTTCATCCCATTTATTCTGTGCGCCAATCAGATGTTTGACGCACCAGCCGGGGTCACACAGACAGGAGGAAGGTAAACACAGAAGATTTTCTCTCCACCTTTCCTCCTGCGGTGGGGGGTTCATTATCACTAACCATTAGCCGTTTTCCTGGTCCAGTAAGTGCGTCTATCTCCCGACAGAAGGTGCAGCAGAAGTACAAGTATCGTCATGCTATGCTCGTACCCTGTATCTCCTTCCGTTGCAGTTCGGATAATATGCATCCATCTCCTTCGTATATACCTGGTACCCCATCATCAGCCTGCCGAGTTGCTTCGTGTGGCCGATGCTGTAAACATTAAATATAGTCGTCGTTTACAAGTCAGTATTATTTGTTTTCGACACTTACTTGTTATTCCCTCTGTGATTCCAAAGGCCACGCCGACACGTGCTACGGTGTGCTACGATGTGGCTACAGTAGAGGTAGCACGGTATTTTTCCGAGGTTCCTCACATGAGGAGCTCAATACCCCACCCGCAAAACTGTGACTAAATATTATGAGAAAAATGAAGCTGCAACCCGATGAACAATCCCCCCATGGACGAGGTATTATATACAACGAATAACACTATTTACGGAGGACCATAGTAATCAGGACCCACGACATACACAAAAACCTATATATTCCACGTTTTTACTAACCATATTTGGTCCTGATTACTACAGTACGTTCCTCCGTAATACTGTAAACCACAAATAAATGGTATATTCCGACAATATTGGGTATTAATAGCTACCAGGTACCCGTTAATCAGAAATATTTTAGCCAAAAAATGCTACGTCTATCGTAGCACACGTCCCACGCCGAGGTTGCTGAACATCGGAGGCATTCGGTGATTGACTCGCCTTCTTGCCTTTTGTTCGTCTTGCCGACGACCGGCTGTGTTGCTCCCCTCCCACGCACAGCATAGTACAGTAGCACACAGCATAACATGTTATGTACAGAAGCAAACAAGATCCAGCACTAATTTCAAGTAGCGTGTCCCATTGCACTAATTATTTCTGTACGTACTGACAAGCTGTACTGCTGTACTGGTGTCTAGGAGCTTACGTAAGGGGCACAGGGGTGTCGGTCTTGGAAAGGGCGCGCTTCTTCGTGGAAAAGTTCTTCTTGTTGCATATGTTCAGGGATGCTCGTGCTAGCGGGAGGAGAGAACCCGGGTGGTCACTCTGTGGGCTGCATTCCTGCAAAACCCGCCTGGTCCCTTACATCATACCAGTAGTGAGTATTATATCAAACGTATGACGGTTGCAGGTTGGAATAAAACACAACTACACGCGGGAGTAAAACAACACCACGGTTCGGCGACCTTCGCAAAAAGAGGCAAACGAAACCGGCGGTGGTAGGTTGAAGTAAAACAAAACCCACCAAAAATCAAGTCGACAGGGGGGCGCCGTGACGGTAAGTAAAAACAAGCCCAATGATCAGAGCTACCTACGCACGGCTACTGAAGACTAGTCGTGGGGGGTAGTGGGAGCACCGCGGGACGTGTCTGAATTCTGCAATACCCCGCGAGCTAGGGTCCTAGTTCTAACACGGCGATCCGTACTTAGCGACGCTGGAGGTATTGTAGCTCGCTGGCGGGAGGTCGATTTTGATAGGGCAAGGGTCGCCGAGAAACCGCTTGATGTAAGCGTTGTCCGAACAAGAATCCGGCGAAGCGCGATGGTTATCTTACCCAGCCACCAAAGACTGTTGCGAGCCTTGTGCCAATGTTGTGCCCCTGGGGGGACAGCAGGTGAGTTGAAGCTGCGGAGCCAAAGGTCGCAGAGGACGAGGGCACAGCCAGGGGGGGGGAGGGTTGGCTACATGATCGCGATAGTTCTCGTTGCGCAGTGCCGATGCGCAAAAATGTCGGTAGAGGTAGCTTGTCTGTCGGTGTTGTGTTGGGGTGCCGGACTAATAGAGGAGGACGTGGCGCCTGGAGTATTGAAGGTTTAGCCCCCGCGTCCAGGAAGGGCTGAGAAGTCCGGCCCAATGGGTCTCGTACATGACCGCGATAACACCGCCACAACCGCGAACGGGTGTTGGTGACCCGTGGTCTGTTCGACCTCGAGATGTTCTGGCGGTGGTAAGATGTCGGCGAGGGTTGGCGTGGTTGGGGGGGGGAGGGGGTAATAATATCATGCATAGGTTTAGTCCCTAGGGTCGGGGGGACTTGGTAGAGACGGAGTTGAGCACGTATGGTGTGAGGTCGGATGGTAGGTATTTGGACATATCGTTGGTGTCGGCGGAATTCTGGCAAGGCTTACATCGAACGACGGAGACGCGGTGGTTGGAATCCCATCCCGGTAGGTCGGAAGGCAGGTCGAGAAACAGGAGTTTGCTGTGAAGAGGTCGGTTGTCGGGGATGTTGGAGGACGGCGCCGGGTCCACGGCGAGAATTTTGAACATTCCGATCCAGCTGAGGGAGCGATTTCCCCTTAGCACGGCTGCGTCGGTGCATTTCTTGGCACCTTTGCGGGTGGTGGCGGTGGAGTTGCAGATCCATGCCCAGCTGCCCACGGTGAAAAGGGAGGAAAGGGCGATTGGGGTCCCTGATAGGGGTATTCCGGCGATGCAAACCCGAAGTGGTGACGTCGTGGTGTCCGCGAACGAGGCGGTAGGCGTGGTGTTGGCGGTCGGTGGCGAGGTTGCAGTAGGCCAGGTGGTCGCATTCCAAGCTCTGATGACCTCCAGTGTTGGGGCGCTTGAGGACTGAGAGTGTAAAACGTGGAAGGCGGGTCGTGTGTGTTTCATTGGGGGAAAGCCCTGTAGCAGCGTTGACAGGGTTATTGTAGGCCGTCTCGACGTGCGGAGGCTACACTTCCCAATCGGTTTGCTGTTCGTCGACTACCATCGCGAGCATCTGCGCCATCGTGTAGTTGACGCGCTCGACGCCGCCGTTGGTGCAGGGGTGGTACAAGCTGGTGTTGATCTTGTTCGTGCCAAGGCGTTCGTAGACAGCGCGAGAAAGTTTGGTGCAAAACTGCAGCCCCTTGTGGGAGAAGACCGTGACCGGCCACCCCCAAAGAGGAATGTACTGGTCTGTGAGAGTGTCGGCGATGCTGGTGGTGGTGAACTGAGCTCCTGTCGCGGCGTATGTATCGGCGCGGCAGCTGTGGAGAGGAGGATGTAGGCGTTGCCGCGTGGGTTAAGGGACAGTGGGTCAAAGTAGTCGATGCTAACGGCGATGCCGGGGCTGTTAGGTAAGGGCAGGGGAAGGATGGGGCAGTGGATCGTTTGGCGCGAAGTCTTACAATCCCGGCATTTGAGGCAGCGGCAGATCTACCAGCGGGCGAAGATGTCCATGCCGATCCACCAAAACAATCACTCGAGCAAGCTGGCCGTTGGCGAAGCTCCTAAGTGGCAGGAGGTGGTTGCGTGACATGTGTGCAGCATCCGAGGGTACATCAGTATGGGAACTTAGACGAGCGGGGGTGGGGTGGTGGAAGGTTGGTTGGTTGTTCTTGGTGTGTGGGTCGTTGAACCAGGAGGACAGTGTCGTTGTCGGGTCGGTAGAGTTGGTCTTTAGCGGCGACGGCAAGAACGTCGGAAGCCATGGGCGCTGAGACGAGGGAATTAATTCCTAAAGGTCGGCCGGCAGGGGGGGAGGGGAGTTCAGCGGAAGGAAGCGGGAGGCGGCGGAGCAGAGGGCTCGGCGCATTGTTCGCGCCCCCAATTCTTATGAGTGGAATGCTCAACGCAGGGGGTAGTATGGGGGTCGTCATCACGTTTGACGACGGGATCCAGGAAGTGAGGCGGAGACGACGGTGGAGGTCGTGTAGAAGGCGGTGCTGATGTCGGTCTTGAAAGGTCGTCGTCGGGCTCAACGACGGGCTCCGGAGGATGGAGCGCAAGCGGTGAAGACATCCGTAAAGATAAAGAAGATGCCATCGACGTCGATCTTGAGTGACTGGGTGCCTGGGGCGCCGCCTGTGGGGGGGGGGCGGCCTGAGGCGCGGTCGATTGCAAAGGCCTTGGAGGGGCCCTGGCTAGGAGCGTGGGCGCGCGGAGGCGGGGCGATGATGATCTTGTAGGCACGGCCACCGGTGCTCGGCGGCCGAAACCAGAGTCGGCTGTGGTCTGAGGGCATCCAGTGGCGGCGGCGGCGCGACGATGGATCCGAGAAGAGATCATATCTGAAGGGAATTGGACCGTGACGCCAATGGTGCATGGTGGGGAGTCAACGGGCAGCCTGAAAGCCAAGCCAGGAGGAGCGCCGGCGTCCACGACGCCTCTCCCGAAGATGTAGGACCACCCGGCGGAGGATTTTTGTGTCGAAATAGGCCCGACAAAGGTTGTGGGGGCGGGGAAGAGGCCGATGGAATCTATCTGTGGTCCGAGACGGCGGAAGTCGCCGAGGTCATCGTCGGTGGAGGGGGGGGTTGGATGGCTGGGATGGGGCAGGAAGGAGGGGGGACGAGCCCACCCAAGGCGATACCCGGCACGGAAGGCTCGCAAAGCGTAAAGCTGCAGGGACGGATGAGATAGATGGCCACGATGTCGGGGCTGGTGAGATGGTTGGGTCCGGTGCGGTCAATGTCGGTGCCTGACTGCGGGAGGCGGGAAAGGAAATCTGCGTTACCGTTGGCCGAGTCTTTACGGTATTCCAGCGTGTGCATATACGCGGAAAGGAATTTCAGCTAGGGGCGTTGTGCTCGCAACCTTGGCTATATTCTCGAGCGTCTTGTGGTCGGACTTGATGCGGAATTTGGTCGACCAAAGGTGACCGCGTAGCCGTTTGATGGCCCAAACGATGTAACCGGCTTCAAGGTCGAAGGGTGTCCAGGAACGTTCGGCGCCAAGGGTGGCGCAGCTGATAAACAGGATGGGGCGGGCTGAGTGGTCTAGTTGTTCTTGCTCGAGGGTGGCGCTGCAGCCGTCGCGGCTAGCGTCGAAGTACGAGGGAAAAGAGCGGGAGTTGTCACCCAATCGAGGAAGGCTAAGATCTGTGGAGTTGCGAGGTCGCGGGGAAAGTGTCAGACAATGGCCTTCGAGAATTTACGGTAGTAGATAACGCACCAAGGAGTGCGCAGACTCGCTTCACATTCGTCGGCATGCACATGTCGGTGAGAGCAGCGCCCTTGTCGGCATTAGGGCCAAGTCGGCGGGAGATATAGTGCCCCAGAAAATCAGCTTTGGTGTCGCTAGCTGTGGCCTTGGCGAGGAAAACTTTTAGGTTGTGCTCTCGAAGGCGCTCGCAAAGGGCTTGGATGTTGGAAGTGTGGGCGGTGGGGTCAGGATCGAAGACAATGATGTCGTCAAGTTAAGCGGCGACGCGTTGGACGCCTTTGACTACCTTGTTGATTATCGTGACGAACCAGCCGGGCGCGGCGCCGCCACCCTCACGAGCCACTCGAAAGTCGGTCAGGTGTGCAGAACGCGGCTAGGGGCATGCTCTCCTTGTCTATGATAATCTGGTGGAAGGAGGAGACGAGATCGAGTAGGGAAAGCATCACTGCGCGTTGCCCCCTCACGATAGACCTTGGTCCAGCTTCGACAAAAAAGTTCAAACTTACTTGACTATAGACCCTACCCCTCCCTAACCCTAACCTCGAACCGCCTGGGAAAATGACTGGAATGAAGATGTAATGAGGAGTGAGTGTGGACTATCAACCATTGTTTCGAAGCTGGGTCAAAATGAATGCAGTACTGCTGTACTTCGTGGTGGGTTTCTTAGACGTTTATGGGCGTTTTCGACGGAAAGGCAAGACGCAACAAATGGATGTGACTGCTGCGTGTTGCGTGAGGAGACCGGTTCCGGTGCAGTTATGGTGGGAATAAACGAGAACATTGAAAATGCAACTGGCCCGTCGAAGGGGCCGTCTTCTCGAGGCTGCATCACCGACTGCCGATCGATCAAGAAAACATACCAGAAAAAATACGAGAAAAAACAGGAGACGACTGAACCACATCGCCGGCCTCTCTGGTAATGATTTAACACCGCGGTTATCACGCTATTTCAGCCTCACCAGCCAAGCAGAGCGCTTGAAGCAAAACAACCCGCGTTAAAAACAGGAAAAACTTTTAGGCGAAAACGAGGCCCGCCATCACTCCTGCTACGTACTGTGACATCGCTTCTAGGCAGCTATCCTTAGCGTAACCCACAAGAGAGCTGCCGCCGTGCTCTATTATTCTATTCCAGGTAACGTATCGTGTGCCGACCGGGCGGCGCTAAGCATCACAGACAGCAGTGACAAACCCGCGTCGCTGATCGTGATAAAGGCCTAGCGGCAAGTAAAGTTTAGCCTTAAAGCCTAGGCAAGAACGAGTCCACGAGAGCCCTGAAGACCTCCTCTTCCTTCTTCCACGCCTTTTCTGGGCACCCCATGGTGAGGTTCCACAGCTTGTTCTTGTTCACCGCCAGGGTTTTCAGCTCGCGGCGCCCCCCACCTTTGAACTCAAAGTCCTGCGATGAGTGCAGCGTGCAGCACGGGGTGTTAAGGACGGGGAGGGGTCGGAGTCGGGGGCAAATCCTTCGATTAAATATCACTTTGCGTGCTTTGCGCGTACAGGAGCAGTGAGATTCGCCTGTAACGTTATCGCGGCTTTCCCGTGACGATATCGCTACTTCCCTGAGACCATATCACACACATCGCTGAAACTGGAGTTACCACAGCGTTGCCACTGACGCCATGTCCCGGCGGTCCGTCATTGCGTGTGTTTGACCAAGGTTAGTCATGATCGTTAACCAACGTCTTTGAGCCTACAATTTCGTGCTCACATAGAGTCGGATGCCTTCCGTGATGCGCTCTCGTGACGATATAATCTCCATGTCCCTACCCTTGCTCAGCTTCTGCGCGACCACGCTCAGAGAACCCAGAGTAGACAACTGAACACACGCAGAATAACAAATACAGGGGGAGTTAACACAGGTAGAGAGTTAGAGAGCAATGGTCCGCGTTGGTTCAGACGTGAGCGATGCCATCCTATGCCTCGACTGCTGAAGATGGGAATGCCGCATCCAATGTCGTTACGGATGGTATGTTGGCCTATCGCCGTCGGACTTCATTTCAAGCCCATGAACCGCAACGACAAGCCGGTGTCTCAAACAACAGATAAAAACTGGACGGTCATTCGCGAGTCGTTCGGTATTGCGTCGGGAGTAAGTACAACCCGGGGTCACCCATGACCAGGAATATACGTAAAGGAGTCGACGCCCTCAGGCGCAGCAGGCAGAGTCACCCCGCCACGTTTGCTGTAGCAGACGTGACAAGAAGTGCACTGCCGTCAAGAAAGCTGCCTGGGATCCTTCATACGTTCTGGCGCGGGAAAAAATAACCTTTTGGTCTGGCATGCTAACTTTAGTTGGTGTGATGGGTGAAAGCCAAGAGTTTTTCACTCCGTAGGTAGTATTTCCCACCCTGCTTGAGCGAACCAAGCAATGCGATCCTCTGCTGTGGTTTCAGCAGCCGTTTTGATATCGACAAATCGGACGAAACGGCATAACACGTCCTTTGTGCTTGCTCCGCATTGTGTCCGCACCCCTGATACCAGGCACTGTGTTCTTTGCACAAATCTTTACACGGCAGATTGCCAAATGGCACCCGCGCCTTCTCACAGCAGAAACAGAGATATGGAGAATAACGTTATTGAGTAGATCCAACAACATAAAAGCGTCAGTTCCCCCACCCTGAGGGATAAATCTTCCCTCCAAAAGAGACTCGATGCCCACCTGCGTGTCCGACTTGACCGGCGAGTTGGTAAGCAAGATGACCGTGGTAGGGTCGACGAGATCAACCATCTTAACCGCGTATTCGCCGGAAGTCCCATCGTAGCGGTTCCACCCCAGCGGCTTCGCAAGTCGGTAGCCCTTTGATACGTCCGCGAAGGGTTCGAGCTGTCCGCCGAGCTTGGTGGTCACTAGCTTCACGTCTTCCACTGCGTTTTCTCCTTGTGTCTGGGGCACCGATTGGTGGCAATGGAGGAAGGGATGCGACAAGTGTTAACTCGTCATGCTATCAAAGGAACACGGCATCAGGCGACACATGAGAAGCCAGTAATACTAGCTCAAGGTTTTTCAGCCGTCAGCACGAAAAAAAGGGACTGTCAGATGCCGACATAGAAGGTAAACCCCAGGGAATTAATCTAGGGCCAACGGGAGAACGTAGGAAACGGTATCCAATTGCCCTCGTTGGAAGGCTAATGAAGGCAGGTGCTCGAACGCACAGGCTAAGTATCAGGTCGTTATACTCTATTCTAGTTTTCGATGTTTCGATGTTATAGATTTCGGCAAAAGTTGCTGAGACTCTGCCGCACCCAATCAACCGTTCCACCGTACCAGGCATACCGGTAGGTTCTGGCGCTACGTACTGGTCAACCTTCGTATCATACGCAGTGGGGATATCATACATGCTCAGTAGACAACATGACAGCATGCAACTCTCTCGTAGGCCGCTAACATGTACCTGGTACAAACTATAACAGCCTCCTCGTAAATAATGTGCAAGAAGACGTCTGAGAACTGCCACGAGCTGGGAGTGCTACTTTTGCGATGGCGGAGACCAGCTTTCCCGCCTGTCTGCTGCTCTGTTTCTTCTCCTCTAGCAGCTAGCAACCACAACCCAAAATAAATTGTTCATGTTCACCTCTCTATCCCGTTGTTTCTCATGGTCATTGCAATAGCCCAGGCTACTGCGAGATGTCTGCCTAGTTAGAGACATGATCCCGAACATGCAATCAAGTTTTCGAAACTGCTGTGCCGCAGCCCCATCACAGTTGTCGTCGCCTCTTTGGCAGTTACGGATAACGGGATCGCTATAGCTCTGTTCCGGATAACGGAATCGCTACAGCACTGTTCGATGGGACTGCCGGAGCTTCCGGAGTCGCCGCCACAACAACAGCAATGCCGGAGTCGCCGCAACAATAGCAACGTGGGGTCGCCGAATGTCCTTTCGGGATCGGGCCACAATATCATCTATCAACTAGGATTGCCGGAGAGAACGTCTTCTAGAATCGCCGCAAACCTTCCCCGTATCGAGGAAGGTTGAAGGTTGCCGTGGAGGATCCTTGCCTCCTCATCGTCTGCGAGAGCTACCATGGGGAGAGAAACCGACGACGTCGCCACCGTCGCAGAAGCAGCCAGGAACTGCGCCCTGTCTAACGGTGCCTCCGCTGACATTTGAATCGCTTGCCGCTGCAAGCAACGAAAACACGCCCATAACAAGGGAAAGGGTGCGCCGTTATACACAGGAAGAAAATATGCAGATCGTACTGACGATGCACCTGGTATGTGGCAGTTGTGGGCTATCGTTGTTATTACGTACCAGGTATTTTATGAAGATTAATAAGACACCTCAGCTGTAAGATCGAGAAATTGGACGAAACTCATATTTGCAAGCTGCGTGTGTACAGGGGATTTGTACTGCTCTTTACCTCTGGACATTGTACGTATGATAGCTGGTATGATTTATGACACTGGGAAGCTTGGCCTGCTGGAGGGGTGTTGCGTGCAAATTTCGTGCAGGATGAGGAGCGACGGGTGTATCAATACCAAATGAGAGGCACAGCCATGGGGCGTGTGTGCTCTACGTGCACTGCTGTTGTCTGTGTTGTATCCTTGCGAGTGCTTGAAATCAAGATTTAGGTTTATGCAACGTGCCAGACATGCCATGCTTTCACACCCCTGACAGATCCTGAACTAGCTCATCTGTCGTGTATAGCTCACGTCTTCAAAACATGTGCAGATGAGCTATCTCTTATATCTCAAGCCAGGGAAAACACGTGTAGCTCATGCAATTCCTTATAGCTCATCCCGGTGAAACATGTGCAGCTCATGTAGTTCCTATAGCTCACCCTGGGCAAATGGGCGCATACCGGTATGAGCTATCTTCTATAGCCCAAGCTTCGAAAACATGTGCAGATGAGCTACGTCCTGTAGCTCAAGTCGGGAAAACACGTGCAGTTCATGTAGCTCATATAGCTCACCAGTGAGCTATCCTCGAAAAGAGTAGCCCGAGCTACGGTGAGCTGTTACGTCCGGGGTTCTGAGAATCCACAAGTCGTGTGAGGGTTGTTTGCCATTTGTCCAACCAAATAAATACACAACCGCACCACCTTCTGCCCCAGCAGATATTTTCAGCCCATGAGCTACCTCCTATCGCTCGTCCCGGTGAAACATGTGCAGCTGATGCAGCTGCTATAGCTCACGCTGGGCAAATATGTGTAGATGAGCTATCCTCTACCAGGTATAGCTCAAGCTTTGAAACATGTGCAGATGAGCTACGTCCTACCAGGTATCACTCAAGCCGGGAAAACATGCGCAGCTCATGTAGCTCGTATAGCTCACCGGTAAGCTACCGTTGAAAAGAGCTAGCTCGAGCTACGGTGAGCTGATTTGTCCGGGGTGTGTATGCTTTACAGCCGAGGCGAGCGCAAAAGGGATTATACGTTACAGGTGGTGGTTATTTTTATAAAAAAATTAAAAATACACTACAGCTGTGAGATCTAGGATTTCGTCGAAACTCATCTTTGCAAGCTGTG
>JAYJMJ010000309.1:936708-947596 GCA_036873875.1 Laminaria ephemera
TGGGTTAGGGTTAGGGTTAGGGTTAGGGTGGGTCAACCATGGCTACGCCAAAAAACACAATAATGTGCCACACCCGACATTCGGCGGTCCTTGCGTGTGTGAGGTGGACGGTTAGGGTAGGCGACATTTACCGACCATGTGATGAAGCGGTAGCGATGGTCGGTGGCGGAGTTGCGGTAGGCCAGAGAGACCAGCTACTATGGCCACGGCCCAACCTTTTTGACATCTTCAAGTCCTGCCGACGACGCTAAATATGGAGGTGCTCCTTCTTCTATTAATAGGAGATTTGTTAATAGTTACGAACGGACGCGGGATTGTCTACCCGCCGTTCTTAGTTCGTCAGCGGATAACCCACCTATTTATTTTCACTACGTTGTTAGCTATCACTTGCTTACCTATTCGCAGTGCGAGTATAGCTATTAATACTATGGTATCGCCCTCGGTTCCGTTGAGATTCCTCCTACCTGGTTCTATCTGCCGCTATTATTAATAGGGTAAAAAACGATGTGATTACTTACTAGGTACCAGTACTGTGTTAAGTGATTCCGTTTGTTTCTCCTGTTGTGCCGTAAATCAGCGCGCCGGTCATATTTTTTACGGTTTGCTTCGAAAAGATGCGAAGAAATGATTGAACAAAACAGCGGTGACTTTATACGAAGTATTTTCTTGGTTCTGCAGTAAACTGGGAGATGTAGATGATAACAATAGGACCAGGCCGCCCGGGGCCGCTGGTACGGCGTCCCCGCTACGTAGGTATACCATATGCGATGTAAAAGTAAAAAAGTATTTAGCATTTCGACAAACCTTGTCATGATAAGTACAACCATTTTTGCTCTAAGGTTACTCGAAAAATAACAATGAAGAACACTAACAGGTGGAAGTATTATGTATACTTGTGGTATAAACCTATACGAAGTATTCTTCATGAGGACATACACAACCCGTAACACGCGCGATCGGAGTATCACACACAGTTTGCAAAGAAGAATTTCGACGAAATCCTAGATCTCACAGCTGTAGTGTATTTTCATTTTTTTATAAAAATATGTCCGTACGACTACGGCGGTATGATAAGAGCACAACAAATAACAAACAGCAAGCTGTGCATTGTTTAGATTCCCGCTACTTGGTACCAGGTATAATAATAGTCTGTCTCGACTATCTGATCGATATTATCGATATTAATGACAGGGCAGGCCGAAAGGGGGGACGCGCGTATAAGTTTTTGCACCAAACAAGCACAATACTTCCGTGGTCACTTCTTCTGTGGAGGCGGCGCCCTTTTTTATAGGCTAAAAACTTTGGACTTCCGATTGCGAGGAGAGTCGATTGTGGGACGAAATACATATAATATCGGGTACCGGTATACAGTATGCAGGAGAAATTCGTCGGGTAAAATCGAGGGACTTTCGAGAAGGAGGAGGAGGGGGGGGGGTTACCGAATGGCGGCGTCTCAGCCTGATTCGGTGCGTTGTTCCCGCGGCCAATCGGCGTATGGGTAACGCCTGACGGATTCGGGGAAATCGAGTTGCGCTGAAGGAGACACCTCAGGGAAGCCGGTCGAGGGGGCGGCGTCCAAAGAAAACTCACTAATAACTGGCGTCGGAAGCAAAATATAGCGTAAACTTGACTCGGTTGTGGCGAGGGTGGGCCGAGGACCGTCGACACAGCGGTCGAGACAAGCAATAGACAAACGCGGAGGAAGAGACAAACAAACGCGGAGGAAGTCTTGTGTTGAAGCTCTCGTGTTTATTCTGCCGATAAGTTATCGACTTGAACGAACTGAGCCGCTATGCGCCACTGCAGTACACTACAGTACACCACAGTACACTGCAGTACACTACAGTACACTACAGTACATATATATGGACGCGTTCTACGATAGGGATATTTCTAGCGCTTTTTGGCCTAAAACGGTTCTGACTGACAGGACTCCAACCGAGGAGTAACAAACTACCCGTTCTTCTCGTGTCGTTATCTGGTCCTGCGAGCGCTTGCGACGTCCGTATCGAGGGGGTCAGGCTTGCTAGTGAAAAGGCGCAGAGACTTGTCTGCATCACCTCGTCGCAGTGCGATGGGTCAGGAGGTCGAGATCGACTGCAGGGTTGGCATGAGGGGCGTTCATCACGACGAGATTGAACTCAGTCGTGGGGACCTTTTTGTGAGGCGACGGGGTGGCCGCTCAACCGGCAGGAGAATGCAAAGAGAGAGGCCCGCGAACGACTTCATCGAGGTTGCCAAAGGCGTCGGCAACGTTTTCTCCTACTTTGATGACGTCCTCGTCTTCGACCCTGACCCCGCCGTCTACCCTCTAGTCTTCGAATCCTAAACCGTACCCAAGCTCCATCCCCACGCCATGGGTGTGGGTCTGTGATCCCTCCCTCTACCCTTCCCTGCCCCTTCTAGACCCTTGGCGGTCACGTGGTTGGAATTTGAAGCACGACGACACCCTCCGCGAGATGATGACCTGAAGGGATACCGAGAAGATACGCAACAGGCGGTCCTTCACTTATACTCGTTTCCACGCCGTGGATCCTGCATCCCTACCTCCCACGACGCTCGCTGCCAGCTGGTCGACGAAAGTGCTGCCCACCACTCCGAGACGCCCAAAGCTTAAAATTTCCACCGCGGGGGTGGCTAGTTTGTGGTTTCACTCGTCAAAGGACACTTGTTCCGGTTGGGCATAGTGTTAGCGCTTGCGCGCAGCGGAAGTAGCGTCAGCTGATCCATCATGATCAGCGCTGCCTACACCCAGGTGTACCCGTGCTTGCGGGTCGGCGTGGGTGATGTCGAGTAGGAACGACTAGTCGTGGGACTCCCGGGATGGGGTGTCCCGAAGACCATCCCTCTCCGGATAACTATGCTCATTCTTAGGTTTATATCCGCGGTGAAAGGCTCCCCACTTTCCACTTGACAAGGAACTCCAAGCCGCTTCAGAGTGCGGGAATAAGCGTGAAGCCGCAGCTGGTACTGGTTTACAAGCGCTTCAGCTCGGGGGTATATGATTACTTGTCGTGTGTCTATGTCCACCGCGCCATAGCAGGGGCATGTTGGCGCCGCATACTCTTATTCGGCCCACGCCCACGAACTCCGGTGCAGAAATGTCTGAATGGGACTTGGCCACGCCCGAACGTAGGTGGTAGCTACCGTCCCTAAGAGGCTCTTGTGACGGGTCTTGGCCTAGGCTCTTGTCTGTTGCCCTCCCAGCGGGTTGTCCGGTCCAGGCAGGTTTACCGTCTCCGGCAGCTGGTCCAGGACAAGAGTGGCATGCGCAGCGTTTTGGACACGGTTCACCTGCTTTCTTAGCCGTCTTTGGGGTTTGTGGATATTTGTGGTGCGTCCTGAACATACCAGTTTCCGGAGGTTTTGGGTTGTGTCCTCCTCTGTGTTAAGGTTTCACTCCGGCCAAGGTTCAGGCACGATGCCGGCCTCTCTTTTCTTGGGATTCCCATGTGTCGCGGGTCTCCCGTAGGTTCCTACGGAGCCGGGTGAGGATTCCCGGTTTAGTAGTTCCGTCTTCACTCGGTCCCCCACAGGGCTGGTGGGGTCCGCCAGGACCCCCCGTAAGATCCCAGCTTTGTTCTCAACTTCGTTTTATGTTTATTTGTCATTTTGCGATTGACACTCGCGCTGCACGTTGTCAGATGGCAAGAATAGAAATAATGGAAGAGGACATCCTCCTCGCTTCTGCCGACAGCAACCCCAACCCTTCTTCCCTTGTCGACTGCTGCACCTACTGGTGAGGCCTGGGGTCTTCAGCGGACATCCTGGTTCCATCCCCGGGTTTCCTAGCGGATGTGGATTATTGTATAACATACCTGGTAGGTCCCAACGTCAGCCGACCGCCTGGACATTCCTCCTCGAAGAACGATTGTGCCTCGACGGCTCCCGGTAGGGTTCGGAGATGTGCCCGTAAGCCCACTACGCCTCGTCGTCGGCCCTGCTGCATGCTTCGAGGGACGTATCCGTGCCCGTGACGCGCTCCAGGTAGCTGGTTTTGTGCCCAAGGGATTCGGTGGCAATGAGAGCGGCCGCTTGCTTGTCTGGCATGCCTACCGGGCAACGCACCAGGCAATCCACACCTTCGTCCCTTACTGTCCCCACCGGGGTGCTCTACCACATACTCTTCGGTACTGATTGGGACGCCCACCACCGTCACCTCCCCCTCTTCCGCCGTCGGAACGTCCCCTTTCGGAGGTAACGCCACTGTTTCGAGGGGTTGATAACAATGCCGATTTCGAAATTTGCTTGGCGTTCCATCGATCTTCGGGATGTCTCTGATGGGAGTTGTGGTGCCGGCGGATTCCAGTTTTCACCTTCACAAGCTCGAGGCTCTTGTTGTCACGTTTCCAGATCTTCGTGGTTTCTACAGTAGTCACGACTGAAGATCTTCTTCTGATGCTGGTCAGGACGGCGTGCGTTGTATCGTAGACCAATATTTCCTCTTCTTGTCTTGCGCAGTGCGTAAATCGAGGCTCATAACCTGCTGTAATTTAGCTGAGAGTGGTAGAACTTTACGGCAGTCGAGAGGTGTTTCCCTTTTAGCGCGCGTGTCGAGCTTGCGTCCCGTGCTCTTGTTGTGGTGTGGTGTGTATTTCCGGTAGATAGTGTATCGCGCTGACTGCTAGGGTATGGTTCTGATCGTGCTTGCCGTGACCCCCATGAGGCCGACGGCGAGATCGTCCATGTAGGCGAAGGCTTCTACTCCTTCCCCCTTGAACTCCGCACGGAACTGCTTCAGCTCTGGTCGCGACGACAAACAGAACATCGCCGGTTCCATGTAGTCCCCTTGCTGCACCCCTCTGGAACTACTAGAAATCGTCCGGTGCTCCCCCGAGTCCATTCGAAATTACACATCAATCAGCTGGTCGTGAACAGCGTGAGAACCCACACGCAGGTGGCCGCTTCCGCAAGCACAGCTGTCCTGTTGTTAGCCGTGTTGAACGCGTTGGAGCAATCCGTGAGAAAAATTGTCCGTCTCGTGTAGCGCGCGTCCCCTTAACCCAACATGATCGACTCCCTCGGACACAGCGACCCCAACTTACCGCACCTCGCGGTTGACCTCCCCCAACAGCGGTCGCCACTATCGCATTGCCTCCGCGAAATGAGCCGCCCCCACTCCCGGTGTAAACCGGTCGACGCCCCCACCCAGCGGAGTGAGGCTATGCTGCAATCAGAGCTTCCAAAATTCCGGGTGGAAGTTGTGAGGATTGTCGACGATTCTCCGTCATAAGACTGCCACGCCCTTGCCAATACTCCTCGCGTCCAATGTTGGTGTGGATGATGGGCTGGAGGTGCGCGAAACGTTGACAGTCATTTCTGGGGGGCGATAGAGAGCTGCGGGAGTTGATAATGTTGAAGGGCACCTGCGAGGCGTTTTTGTCGTCCGGGCGCCACGGGGGAGCACTTCCTTCTCCTAGTTCGGTGGCATTGGTCAGCTCCGCCGCCGCCGCCGCCGCCGCCGCCGCCGCCACCGCGGAGGTGACGGCTTGTTTTTCGGGCGGGAATTTGGCCACCAGGGGGTGGGTCCACGACTCCTCTTTGCCGGCCGAGCGCGACTCCACCAGGAGGGTGCGTGCTGCGACTTTACCCCCCCCCCCGTGTAGCGACACACTGACGACGCGCGATCGTGCTTGTCCGCCAGGGGGGTGCGTGCTGCGACTGTACCCCCCCTCGCGCGTAGGGGTATACTGACGACGCGCGATCGTGCGTATAGCCTCCTACGAAGTCCCTTGGGCGGCATTCCTCGGCTTTGTGTCTCCCCGCTTGGTGTAGTGCAGGCAACCATTCACTGCAGGGAGAAGGATGGCTACGTCGCCGTTCTCGCCTAACTCGAACCTCTGTTGCCTCTTCTTGATGCGGTCATCCAGCGAGCGTAATAGGGCCGGCAGGATATTCCACATACGTCTTGATGATCCGCAGGAGGAGCGAGCTCGGCGTCACCAAGTAGTCCCGGTTCGGCCGGTGCTCTCCTAAGGCATGGCTGAAGATGCCCAGCACGTGAATGCTCAGAAATACACCAGCCAGCTGCGGCTGTACTTTCTTCCCGGTTGCGAAACGCTGCTGGAGTTCTTCCAGGGAAATGGCAATGATGAGTGGTGCCCCCACCCCGGCAGGTTGCTCTATTGATAGTCACATCCGTAGCAACAAACGCCCCCGTCTGCGCAGGGCTGTGCCCCCCCCCCTCCCATCCGCGCGGCCCGAATTCGAAGACCCGGTGCCGCTTGAACCGCCGCTTCCAATGCGTCACCCCCCTCGTGTGCCGGACTATGCAACGGGCGGCCGGGCAGTGTAGCGGTGTCGTTGCCGCTCCCCTCGCGATGGCCTGCTCTCATTCATACAGCGCGCATTTCGCGCGTGGGGCGGTCGTTTTCACGTGGCAAACGTACCAACCGATCGATGCCCTCGATGACGCATCATCACCAGACAAACCCCGCATGCCACGTCCGCGCCTCGGATCCCGCCGAGTAGGGTGCCCCCGTGTGCCTGACTATGCAACCGGCTGTCGGGCCACTCCGCTCCCCTCGCGATGGCCTACTCTCATTCATACAGCGCGCATTTAGCACACGACGTTGGTTTCGACGTGGCAAACGTACCACCTATCGATGCCATCGATGAAGCGTCACCAGACAAACCTTGCATGCCACGTCCGCGCCTCGTGGGTCTCCGAGGGAGGAGCCCGGTTGCATCACAAGAACGAGGAGGCACGAGGAAATCACCCAACCGACCCAACCGACGAAAATCAACAAAAAACAACAAAAAACAACAACAAAAAACAATCTCGTATCAACAAACCAACATAATAATCATTTTCGATTTTCAATGGTCATTTTGATGACCGTTTCATCAGGGTCCAGGCCCACATGGATGTATATCATACCATCCGACCACAGGCACTTCTTACAGACCGCAACAAACGTGTGTGTGTGTATGTGTGGTCTATCTATATATTATTATTATTATTCTATCTACTATATATACACTTCGAAGCATTACGTATGATGTTCAGCTGACTGATGATGATGCTGTTTTTGTGTTGTTGCTGGTTGTTGCCGTATTTGGTTGTTGTGTTGTTGTGTTTCGTTGCTATACCAGGTATACGCGTAGCGGTATTAATAGTATTAAATAGTATTAATAGTAGTAGTGTGTTCTGGTGTTCTGTGTTCTGTTGTGTTGTTGTTTGTTGTGATGTTGTGATTCGTCGTTGTTGTTTTTTTGTGCGGTTGTTATCAAAAGTAGAGTTTTTTTTTATATCGCAAAAAAATATCACAACGAACGAAACACGAAATACGAAAATATCGCCATATTTTAATTTCACGACGAGATCTGAGTGAGATCTCAAATCATTTGGATACCTAACCAGCTAGGATCTCAATATAATCGGTTGATCGGTATTTTTATTCGGTAGTTCTGTCTACATTTTAACTTGCGGTTCTGCCGGCCGAATTTGCCCGAACTTTTTAGTTGTTGTTGGTCTTTTACATTTGCCACCACATATCACATCATACTCACTCGTACCTCCTCTCTCTCCCTCTCTCCCTCCGAGGAGCACAGAGCAGAGCGGCACCACACGGAATAAATAGCACCCCCTTGAGCATTATCACCACTACCGTCGCCGTGCTACCAGAGGTCACAAAAGCCACAAGCTTTTCCCTCCGCTCCAAAAGTCGAAAGGCTGGTGGTGTTGTGGTCTGCGCAGTCTTCAGCAAGCAGTGAGCTCTTCTTGTACTACAACAACTGGGCTTGTGTATCCAGAAAGCCGCACGTAGTTCCCGTCCCGGCCTGACCGGTGCACTGGTACGCCGCCACGCCAGACTACGCAGGGGGGGGAAGCTGTTCCTAATCTCGAATTTCAAAGGAACCAAAGCGTTGGTTAATTAGCCTCACCGTCTCACAGCAGCTTCCGGGGATTATCGAGGAGCATCCAGCGCCGCACTCGGAAAACAGGGCAGCTTTCGAGGGATTGCTGGGCAAAGTTTAAGTTGAGTTTCAGCGCTCTTCAACATTATGGTGTCTTCCCGAGTGCCCATGCTCGTCCTCCTGGCGTCCGCCTTGCTGTCGGCAATAATGGTGGTGCCCGTTGCGGGTCAGGAAGCAGAAGAAGATGAGGCAACGCCGATTACGAGCATGGACACCGGGTCCTTCCACACGGTCGTCATCATCAGGGACGGTGGGGTCAACGTCGTGAAAGACTGGGGCGCGAACGGGAAGGGCCAGGTGAGAGAGACGTATCCGATTCGGTTGATCTTTGTGGACAATGGATGCTGCTTCCTGTTTCCTGCAAGCTCTTCAAATTTTACGTGATATTTTATCTAAAAAAATATCACATAACGAACTTTTTTCTTCCAGGTGTTCTTTTCGGCTTGGCTGTTGTTCTTAGAGCTCTCGCCCCGGGTCCCTGCCCTGATACGCTCGCTCGTCGCTGGTCAACAGCCGAGGGCTGGTGGGTCGGTGCTCGCTTGCTGTGCGCGTCATCATAGTGTCCTCGAAGAGCTGAGAGCTTGACCGAAATCACTCCCCAGACGGATGACGCATGAAACTATTATTTATATGTTCCATCTCCCACCATCTCCAGCAGCCTTCTACGACGACGACGCTGCGAGAAGAGGAGTTTTTTTATGTTTATATTCCTACGGGCATGTGTTTCAGAGACGAGAGACGAGAGGACAAAAAAACAAGCAAGAAGAGGAGAACAAAACATCCATGCCTCTCAGCTCTCAGCTGCTGCTGCTGCTTCTGTTTCTTATGTTTTCGTGTGAAGGCGGCCGGCTGTCGCGTGCGTGCCTTAGCCTCGAGAGGACAGATGACACGGGGCCTGTGCATGTCCCGCCTTGAGTTGAGTTGGGTCTTGTCGTCGTGTCTTCTCGTGACAGAATACGGTACCTTTTTTTTGTCACTTTTTCTGACACCTGAAGTCGTGGCAGAGAAGGTTCCCGGAATGTTGTCGTGGCCATTTTTTCGGCCGAAAATCATTTTTTTCCAGATACCTGGTAGGTTTTATCGTACGAGCGCTTTTAGTTTTGGTTTGCGGTTGTGGTGCAGGAGGCAATGTGATGGATGACCGTTGTCGTGAGCATCTCTTGTGGGCAGTGCAGTAACCAACCCTCAGTTGTTGTTGTTGTTAGGAGCCACCAGCTCAGGGCGGAGACTGCGTACGAGTACGCGTAGTGTGTCACGTTTTCGGCTCGCTTGCGTTCAGTCGGTCATCACGCGTCTGCGCCCAAAATCCATTTCATTTTTTGAGTAAATTGTGCCGTGCTGCTGAATCATGCCAGGTACATACTAAATATAGTGTGTACCTGGTACCTGGTGCCAAGTACAATTTTTGTTCGATTATTTCCTGGGTATAATAGGTACTGCTGTACGAGTACCTGGCATCATATACCTGGTACCGACGGTGCCATTTACCTGTCTGTTTTCTGTAGTCATGAATTATCAGCAGCAGTCAGTAAAATCGAAACGAAAAACTTACGTGGCAGACGAAAAGCTGAGCGATGATAAGACGTACCGGTACCAGGTACCAGGTAAAGTCTACCAGGTACGCAGTAAAAGAAGCTCTGGGTCTTAGCTTCAAAGGGCCAAATGCTGATCCGACTAACTACTAAGTAAACTGTCTGGTTGCTGTGTTGCTGTCATATATTTTGAATCTCGACACATCTCGTACTGGTACGGCATGTATGTGTAGAGTGTCGGGTAATGTGTGGTTCACGGGTGGGTGTGGTGCCCGATCCTATTAATAATCCTGACTGATGGTGTGGGTCTGGATGGTCTGGATGGTTTTGGTCTTTATATGATGCAAGAAACAGAAAATAATCTGTGCTTTGCTGCTGCTGTTCTTTCTCTATACGTAAGAGTGTATGTCATGTGTCATACCTGGTACAGCCCAGGAGGTATTCCCAAGTCGATGTAGATTGTGTGGTATCTACTCGCCGTTGACTACTGGCAGGTGCTTTGATACCTGTATACCGTCCGTATACCTGGTACCATGGTAACAGTAACCAGTACCTGGTACCTGGCAGTTATGATGACATGATGACTAGACCCCGTCACAACGCAGTTCAGACGAGCGCTGGCCAGCGCGGCGCGAGACGGCGCGTTTCCCAGAGTGTGGGCCCAACCCCAACCCCCCAGACCCACCACCTCGAAATCCGAGGCCGAAATTCCTCAGGACAGCAATTCCGCGACGCCCACACTATAATCAAAACCGACTTACGACGACGACGACAACAACTTTTTTTGTTTTATAAATGCAGCGAGTAGGTATTCCCAAACCCTAGGTTTGGTATCGCAAAGGCCATTGCCTACACGAGGACAGCATATTATTCATACGTACTAATAGTGGGCGGTACTCTTTCGTACCAGTACAGTACGTACATATCATAAGAGCAGGCGTTTTTCTTTCTCATATGGATGATATCAGCGAACAAACGCAGTAGACGTCAACGTGTTTTCAACCCTCAAAACATACCAGATAAAGTACGCAAAATATTTCCAACAGGCACGATTTTTGAGTTGGTCGGGTTGGTCCGCACGTTTTTTTCAGGAAATCCAAAACAAGCCGCGCTTGGGGCGTAGCGCGTAGGCTTAGCCTGGTAGGGTTATAGGGTTGGGTCGGGTCGACGCCCTCTCGCGATTTTTATAAAAAATGAAAAATACACTTCAGCTGTGAGATCGAAAAATTTTAATCGAAACTCATCTCGCGATTTGTATTATTATTAATACTCGTAGCATTTTACCAGGTATACAACAAAAGCACCCAAAAGCGAACCCCTAAAATATTGTACGCGTAATATTTTTGGTACTCTACTGTTTTTTTTTTGTTTTTTTTTTTATCCTCCGGCGGATGGGGAAAAATAAAGCTTAAGCTCACCACACTTCCACGTATTTT
>JAYJMJ010000309.1:987975-999367 GCA_036873875.1 Laminaria ephemera
CTTCCCCTTCGCCCCCCCCCCCCCCCATCCTCCTCCCCCTCAACCTCCATCTCCTTCTCTTCCTCCGCTTTCTTCTCCCACATCGCCGCCCTCTCTTTTTTTCCCGCCGCCCCCCCCCTGCCCCTGATCCCCCGGCGCCTGGTAGACGGCGTCGGCAACTCCTCAGAAGACTCCTCTTCCGCTTCGGTAGCCTTCCTCTTCTTTTGGTTCCTCCGCGTGTTCGCCCTCTTGGACGACCCACCATCACGACCTCCCGCCGCTGCCGCCCCCGCCGCCGCCGCCTCGGCTGCTAAACCTGCCGCCTCCGCCACCACCGCCTTCATCTCCGCTTCTGCAGCCTTCTTCGCTGCTGCCCCCGTCCTCGGCCTGCCCCCCCTCTTCCCTACCGCCGCAACCCCCCCCACCTTGTCGCCAACCGCCTCCTCATCGTCGCCAACCGCTGGCGTTGTCGTTGCCGCTTCTATTGAAAGGGCGTTACCATCGGCTGCGCCATCGCCGCCACTTTCATGGTCCCCCCCGTCCCCGTCCTCGTCACCGCCTCCGTCCTCCGTGACCCCCATCAGGGAGTACGAGTCGAGGGGGCTTGTCAGGCCCGCCTTGCCCCCCCCGCGAGGTTCAGGGTCTTCGTCCTCGCCATTTCTTGTCCGTTTCCCCTTGTTGCGTCTGCGATGGAGAGTCCAGAGGGGGGGGTGAGGATGGGGGAGGGGGGGAGGGAGGGGGAGGAGGTGGCGGCGGAGGGAGGGGGGGAAAGGGGGGATGGGGGGGGGTTGGTGTCGTACAGTTCTTCGATTGTTTCGCCGTTCGGGTGTATTGCCTTCGCCGTGGCTTCGCTTGCACAATCAACGGAAAACTAATCCTAAATTTAACACTCAACGTCAAAGGTTAAGGTTCAGCGTTGATTTTGTCCGCTTCTCGGCCTTGCTTCCTCTTGTTTCTGTTGTTTTTCTTGCTCTGCCGACACCGCCATTAACGTTGGAGATGTCGGCATGTCGACATATTCCTACGAGTGTCAAGTATGTACGTCGTCCCATCGGTACGTAGCGCATCGCTCACCAGAAACCTATACCTGGTATAAGAATACGTCTCGTCAGGTGAGAGGTGATACCGATGTGAGAGGTAATACTGATCTTTTTTGAAGGTGCTCAATTTGAGCCTTCACGTCAATAAATTATTAACTCAGATTAAGTATGGAATTCGGGGGATTTATGTATCATTAGACTGACCAGTCTACGTAATAATTACCAGAGTATGAGTGTTAATACCTGGTACCTGGTATGGCAGATCAAACAAAACAAAAAAAAACTGCCTCGCTTCCAGAGGAAATCAAAAAGCAAAGCGATTTCGTCTTTCGTCTAACAGAGAACAGACAACAGACAGCCAGCTGCAGACAGCGTATGATACAACAAGCAGTAACGTCTGTAGCACTATTTTTTCGTATCACACGTACGTACTCGTACACGGTGTTCGAGCAAACGCAGGATTCCGATCTCGTGCAAAACACCGCACCGACCGCAAATCAAGCCCGTCAGTCGTGTTACTGTTGTTGTCGCCGGCAGGAACACTGCGACGACAACCGGGCGTAGCTCGGGGCAATGCAATGCAACGCTCTCAACACTCATCCCTGCACATCTTTATAAAAAAATTAAAAATACACAACAGCTGTGAGATCTAGGATTTCGTCGAAACTCATCTTTGCAAGCTGTGTGTGATACTCCGATCGCGCGTGTTACGGGTTGTGTATGTCATCTTCTGTCTAACCTCAAGTCAGTGCTCAATAACAACGAGGACGAGCAGAGAGGAAGGGTGATACCTGGTACCGCCGTCCAACACGCAAGATAACACACCTCCTGGTGAGAATTTCAGAGCCGATTGTCTCCAAAACCAGGGAAGCACACACAACGAAAATGGCGGCTTTGGAATGATTTCGTCGAGATCTGTCCACAGCCGCATCGCTCGGCGTTTGCATTCTCCCCGTTGTCGAGAAAATCAGCTCTGAAATTCGGCCGAGGGGGTGTGTTATCTTTGCGGGTTTACGGTAAAAGCGACTCGAGCATACACCACTAAAACCACTACTGGTATTAACATTAATATCAAGATAAATACCAGGGTTAATAGTGCGGTGTGTGATGTGATGTGCAATAAGTAAACAACTAGTACATTGGGTTGAAACCCCACGCCGACAGCGTGCACCCTGGCCTCCCGAGGCCAACCGCCGCCGACTTGCGGGGGGGGACAAATTTCAGGGCGTGTCGGTGGTGTTGACATCGCCGAGATCAACGAGCGCTCTCGGCGAGATAGGAGGCCAAGCAACGTCGGCCGGGGCATACCCCCCCCTGTGCTGCTGCCGCTATCAAAGGCTCGGCGACACCCAACACGATCTCTTGATTTTACGCGAAAATCAGGACCACCATATACGTTGCTCCCTTACCTCGACGACGTTCTAGTTTTCCCCCCGGCACCTGGCGAATCGGTCAGCATCGACCCTTCGGACCCTATGCCATCCCTGGTCTCACTGTAGCTCAAGCGACTCATGGGGTCGGTGTATATCGAGCTGGTCGAGGGGTTGCTGGTTGCGGATTGCGCAGAAAATGTATTGAATGGGTTTCATTATATGCGGGAGGCGTTCTTATTGATTCCATCGACGCTTTCCATCCCCTGCTCCGCTATACAATACCAGCACCAGGCATTCATTTTGCTTGGTTGGTACTTCAACCTGCTCTCTCCCACCGAGAACTCACACAGGACTAGACGCAATGGCGGCTGTGAGAGGAGTCAAGTCGCTGACTGGGCGCTCGCTTATGTCTATCGCGGATCTTAGGTACGAGCGCGCGCCGAGCAAAAACATGCGGCGGGTCTTCGCCGGACCACAGGAACGAAGTTCCGTTGTTGTTCGCGCACAGCCGCCGCGTTTAGCATGCATGGCGGGCACTGTGGGTGGTCGCGCTTGGTAGTGGCTGTCATCACCTAGGTCCGGTACTGGTAGTAAGCACCCACTCACGACAGCCGTGAGTTGCCGCTTGACAGAGTATGCATGCGTTCGAAAGATTTTGAGCTTGCAGAGAAGTTGGGACTTTTGGGCGTGTATGATGCCCACGGTTGTTGCGTCATGTTCCTAAGATGAGCTCTCTCTGCTTTGCTTAGCTTTGCTCTCCTGCTGTGCTCTGCTGCTGCTGCTGAAACTGCTGTTCTGCTGTGCTCTGCTGCTGGTGATCTCTGCTGCCGTGTTGTGCTCTGCTGCTGTACTCTGCTGTGTTCTGCTGTCGTGCTCTGCTGACATGCTCCGGTGCTGTGCTCTGCTGTGTTCTGCTGTCGTGCTCTGCTGATGTGCTCCCGGTGCTGTGCTCTGCTGCTGCTGTGCTCTGCTGGTGCTGCTGCTGTGCTCTGCTGCTGCTGTGTTCTGCTGCTGCTGCTGTGCTCTACTGTGTTCTTCTGTCGTGCTCTGCTGCCGTGCTCTGCTGCCGTGCTCTGCTGATGTTTTCTGCTGTCGTGCTCGTACTGCTGCTGTGCTCTGCTGTCTCGGCGTTGATTTCTTCTGGTTGCGCTACCCCCTACGCCTGTTTTTGCGCTCCCGCAGCAAGCCGGAGCTTGTCGGACTTCTGAACTGCTCCATCGCCCTGAAGAAGGCGTTCAAAGATCCCACCAGCGGCATGGAGGTGAGAGCAGTAGAACTTACCACTTGTTCGACAAAGCCCATTCATTGGTCAACTATTAATATTATACTGACATTTAATTTTTTTCCTGGGGTATTCGTCCACTCCAGAGCGACTGGAGCCTGTCCTGTGACCACGGACTTGATTATGAGAGTTAATGTGAGAACAACAACAACAACATCCTCCGTGAGGACATACACAGCCCGTAACACGCGCAATCGGAATATCACACACATCTTGCAAAGATGAGTTTCGACGAAATCCTAGATCTCACAGCTGTAGTGTATATTTATTTTTTTATAGAAATATCCCTGACCTGCTGCAGTGCGTCGCCGACGGACGTTCGTATTATTTTTTCGTGTTTCAAGAAACGTAACATTAGTACTGTACCGAGTATCTTGCCCTCTTTCTTTCTATTTTTGTTTTCCTGTTTGTTTTGTTTTTTCTTCTTTCTTCTTCATTTATTTCTTCCTTGCAAGTAGACTGGTGTGCTGGCTTGCATATATGTCCCCTCGTATTCATTGCGTTTGGCGTTGCATGGCCAAATCACCTTGCTGTTTTTGCAATGTGTATCTATCTCTGTCTTGTAGTTTGTGACCACGGAGCTCGCCTCTCTAAGAGGAGGCATCGGCACGGACACTGGTTGTGCTGGATGTATATGGGTGGAAATATCAGTTTAATGTGAAGAACACACACACACCAGTGGTACCGTCTCTACCATACCGAGTATGTACGAGCACCCCGTATCGAAGCAACTCGAACTCGTATTTTTACGTACGGGTACATATCATACCATATTGCATTGTATTCATGCTATACATGCTCTTAATAGTCGGCCGGATATGTATGTGGGTGCAGAGGTAGTGTGCATGCACTCTTCCGAGAAGAGAGTTTAGCCAGGATGCCACGTAGCTCGTAGCTAGCAGCGAGACTTTTCCGAGTTTTTTCGTCTTGTTCTTCATCCATACCAGGTTGGAACCCACCCGATTCACAAATCTAGCACCGTAGTCCCCCCCCCCCCCCCTCACGCTATCTTGATCATGCGGTGGGGGTACCACATAAGTGCGGTACTTTTAAGTGCGGGGCCCCACTTGAGTGCGGTGAAAATAGCTTGTCACAACTTCAGCACTAAAGCGGGATTAATGCGGGGGGTCCCACTTGAGTGCGGATATCGTCGTTTGGCGACCCATCGCACTTAATTGGGACTCCCACTGTAATGCAATCAAAGTTAATTTTTGCGGGTGGTTCTTCTCGTACGAGGTATACCGGTATGAAATTGCTGCAAAACACAATCGTTGCCAACACCCATGGAGACAGACAGCTTTAGGATTTAGGATTGGATCAAACCTCAAATTGTGAATCACATTGTTGTTCTGTTCTGTTTCACGCGTGGGGTGGTAAATGCATCAAAAAAAGTTTCGTGTAAAGCACTTCTGTATAGCATGCGCTGGAGGAAAGGAAAGGAAGCTGGGTCACACCTTGCAGCGCAGCGTAGTTACGAAAGCTCACCTACAGTACCTGCATGCAGTAATGGCTCAAACTTTTTGTGTACCAGGAATACCAGTTGCTTGACTCGAAGAAGTGCGTACTCGTTCATCGTTCCTCATATTTATGCTCGTACTCGTTCTCGTTCCTTTGCTGTGACCGTCGCTCTGCGTTCAACTCCCGTTGCGCCATTTCTTCGTTCAATGCCTGCCCACAGACGCGTTTGTACGAAGCAACGACGACCTCGTTCAGTACATGCTGTCACGAGGTGAGACTTTTATATGTCTAGCCAACCTGTTTTCATATCTTGATAACGGGAAGAAAAGTGTTGTTGCTAATTGTTGCTATGATTGTTGCCATGATCTTTGCTTGTATTCAGAGGACGGATGGAAGAGACCAGACCGGCTTTCAGAGTGTTTTCAGCTATCAACATGTTTCTGTGCGTTTCTTCACCTTCACCACATCGACTGCATTTTCTCTACTACGTTTCTTTCAACTGTCTTTCGACTATATATCAGAATATAAAGTAGGGTTTAGACCCGCCCCACCGAGGCCGCCTGGCCTCGTGGATCTACCGGTAATACTAAACTAAGGCCATCCGCCTAGACGAGGAGACACTTCAACGCCGCACATACCGTGGAATGGCACTCGCTTTACCGCGACTGAATGAAGCCAGGACACCCTTTATTCGCTTGGGCTAATAAAACTATAGTCAAATGTGTGTCATGAACACCACACGGCGGCTTACGTGATACTTCCACCTCCTAGTATAGTAACTATGTAGCCTTCCGCTACTCGAAACCTTTTGTCCTCCTACTGCCCCTAACAGCTACGCCTACGTGGTGCCTCCACCTCCTAGTATATACAATATAGTAAGCAGCCCTCCGCTACTTGAACGCGTTCTCCTCCTTTGCCCCCAACCAACACCTACGTGCTGAAATGAAACTAAGCCCACTACTAAAGACCGGGCCGTGTACTACATGTACTATAATCGCATCTAGCGTGTTGCGATTTTACACTTTCGAAAATATCTACTGGTAGCATTTGCTGCTGTAGGCAACGTGCAGCCGGAAAACATACAGGGTATATATACATCGAAGTAAACGTACACATGCACATGGCAGATAGGTAGGCCTGGGGGAATGCGGTCGAAATTGAGGTCTCAGTTAGCTTCGTGCGACAGCCGTAGGTGATGTTCATCCGCCTTGATTATGTCGCGTCGCGCTGACGGGGGTGGTGGCTTGTGAACACGAAACGAAGACAACGTGCATGCGCGGGCGACGCTCTCTTTTTTCGACGGTAGTCCGATAGACAAACCCAGCCAGCTATCATACCGTTGCGCCAGACAGAGCCCTGCCGCAGAAATATAACACTATATAGCACGTGCTGCCTCCTCTCAAGAAAGTAGTGAGACCGTGTTTTGTTGTCTTACTACTGCTCCTGTTTCCTTGCATCACGAGTGAGGAGTGTCCAATCCAGTATGGCGTGTTGTTCACACAAAGAGCAACGGCTTCTGTACACCTTAGCGCATCGAAGCACGCCGCAACGTCCTCCTCCTCCTCCTCCTCTGTCCACCTCTTAATTTTGCCTTCGTATGCCACCGATATATGTTATTTTTCTGTTGCAGGTGCAAGCCTTTTCCGCATGGACTACGACCAGGCCCTGCGCATCGCTTGCTTCTACGGCATGGTGGTAGAGGTAGAATCGTTGCTCTTCATGGAAGCCGAACCGAGCAGCGTCGCCTTCAACCACCGCGACCGCGGCTCCGCCTTCCACACTTCCGTCAACTCTGCCGTACGAGACGGCGTCAACGCCCTCCTTAATGAGGCTAGTAGCAGCGCTGACGGCAACGGTACGGACAGGGAGGCATCGACGAGAACGTCGGTGGCATTGGCGAAAGAAGCCGCGGCGGCGTGGGGAGCCGCGGCAGGGTGCGCATCCCCTACCGGGACCCTTCGGTCTTCTACGTCCACCGGTACAGGGTGGACAAGCGGGGGAGAGTCCTCCTCGAGGGGGGGGGATGGTGGTGGATACCAGAGCAGCAGCGTGGAGAGTGACAGAGGAGGAGACCAGCAGCAGCAATCCGCCAGGGATTTCCACGAAAGCTGCGGTGTACGTGTTCGTCAGGCGCTCGGGTTTGCCCGGGACGGGGAGAATGTAGAAGGGGAGGGGTCTGGCAGTGAAGATAATGACACGGAGAGCTTTATCCTGCCGTCGCTGGTGTCGCTTGAGAACGACCTGATCCGAGAGGGGGATGTTGGCATCTTCGGAGTGGAAACGTCTGTGTCTACTCGAGCTGCGGCGGCTGTGAGGAGGTGGAGCCAGAGGGTGACAGGGGGGGGAGGGGGAGGGGGGGGCAGAGCGTGGGATAGGAAAGAGAGCGCACAGAGGGTGACGGAGGGGGGAGGAGTGGGCAGACCTTGGGCCAGGAAGGAGAGCGCGGCGGCGATGAACAAGGGGGCGGGGTTGGGGGTCGTGAAAGACCGCGCGAAGGCGACGTTTGCCGGTGTGGTCAAGTGGGCGATCAGCCCGAAAGGACGCAGGACGGAGGGGTTTGCCGGCTGATGGCAGACGGTATCTGTTACATTGGTGTTCGAAAGTTCGAAAAAACTCGAGGCAGAAGGGGCGGGCTTTCTTTTGTTTTTGACACATTCGTTGCGTTCTGGAATGGCTGATGTACCTGGTTTGGGTTTCCGGTCGGAGGAGGGGGGGGGGGTGGTATTTTGCTTTCATGGGAGCTCTCGTTTCGAAAGCGCGTGTTTTTTTGTTGCGCCTTTTTTATCAATGCGATATCAGGTGACCCGACCTCGAAGCGCTACAAATAGAAAAAGGAATTGAGAAAAAGCGGCATTGTTCTTCTGTATTGATTTGGATGTTGAGCAACATTTGCAGTATGGGTTCAGTTGCTTGATTGATGGCGGTATATATATATAGAGTGCTCAGTACGTTTTTTTTTCATCATAGACGCCGTACGCTATGTTACGGTGCCGGGGGGTGGTCGATTGATCGGCCTCGAACGCTCGTGTTAGTGCGGTAAAAACGTTTCGTGTCTTCTTTCTGCAAGATGACGGGTTAGTTTGTCGAGGTTAAAAAAACAGCACAGAGAACCAACCCCTGTAACCCTTCTTCGCAACGGCGTCGATCACTGCAAAGAAGAGGACGTTCTGTGCGTCGTGTCCTTTCCCTTTTGGGAATTGTGTTTTGGTCACCGGCTTCGATTAACTTTGACAGAAGGAGGCTTCGTGTTTTTTGTTTCCAATGCCCCTGGTATATATTATGTGTCTGCTTTCATCGTCCGAATGGATCCTGGCTTGTTCGCACTGGGCTAGCTCAGATTCGTTTGTGAACGGATGAACGCACTCATGGGTGAAGGGTTTCATTCGTGGTTGCGTGCAGTTGAATACTTTTTGGGCATGCTTTTCATTCATGGGTGAAGGATTTCATTCATGGGTCAAGGATGGATTCATGGGTTGCGTGTGGTAGAATGATTTGTGGGCATGTTTTTCGAAGAGGCAACTTCGTACGTTGCCTTCCTGCTTCTGCTTGCCATGGGTTCGATTTGTCGCGTCTCGTCTCGCGTCCGTGGTCCGACCCGAGTTTTATTGTCGTATGTATGGAGCTCGGTCTCCTCTGTTTCCAAAACGTCCCTTCACTGCAGCATCGAACGAACGGCCAGTGTACTAGTGGAAGTATCGTTTTGTTGTGATTGGCTATGTCTCTGATACGGGGGGGGTGTCGAGAATGTACATATCATACATACCTGGCATTAGGTAAAATTTTGTTTGGTGGTTTTTTTTTGTCTTCTTCTGTGACGATTCCAGAATTGTTCTTCTGAGTATTTGTATGTATGTATGCGTCTGCTTGGATCACGGTCGGTAAGGCTTGCTTCGACTATGGTCGGTTAATAAATATGGCCTGCTTGCATCACATGGGTCGGTAAAGCTCTTGGGACACGGGCCTGTGTGTTTTTATGGATCGCGTTGTGTTTTTATCGATCGCATGGGCGGGGGGGGTAGGGGGGTAGGGAACACGAGAGAGAGTGAATCTGTTCAGGCATTCCGGGGGGTGGGGGTGGGGTAGGGAAAGCGAGAGGGATTGGTTTTCGTTCCGGAATTTGCGCAACGAACCTATATGTCAAGCGATGCACTATCGGCGAAATAGATAGCCGAGGGAGGGGTTAATGAATAATGAACGTTTTTCCATCTGATTTTTTTCAACATGACTCACACACCACTCGTATACTCGCGCACCATACAGACATACAGACAGGTTATAATGAACATGTTTCCATCTGATCTTTTCAACATGACCCAACACACTACCATAATAACTCGAGTACCATACAGACAAAAGCGATCTTCGCTCGCGTTCATTCGGCGATGTCTGAGGAAAGCAGCTTTGCTCGGTTTGCAGGCGTTTCCTCTGCCAGTACGGTAGTGATCCCTCTACAATGTCGGTATGTGCCAGCCGGAAACACCGGCACTATAGCGGCAACCGGCACTACTCCGCATACTGTTACTACTGCTTGTTCCCATATGTGCCAAGCGATTTCACAAGCACTCGCATACTGTTACTACTGCTTGTCCCCATATGTGCCAAGCGATTTCACAAGCACTATCGCGGGCAGCCGGTACTACTCAACCGGCACTATGGAAGGACCTCTACTGTAGTTCGATTCGCGCGATCAACGATTTACCTCCTGCACCTTTAACAGCTCTACTAGTTTTCACGAAGATACTGCATTTTCTGAATCGCGGCCTGGCCTGGGGAGTCGGGGGAGGTCGGGGGTCGAGTTGGAGCTACCAGGTATTGTTCCGTGTATTTTACGAGTAACGGTAGCAGTGTAGCTGCCACGAGGTACACCAGGTATCAAATACCACCACCACATCTTTCAGTTACAGTCGTGGTTCCTCATTTGTGCGGTGCCTTGCCAGACGAAGGTACCCGCACTAAAGTGGGACCCCGCACTAACCCGGGATGGCGCAGTACAGTAGAACTCTGTAGGACGAGCAAGGTCGTGACAAGCGATTATCGCCGCACTAAACTGGGGCACCGCACTAAAGGGTACCGCACTAACGCGGGACCACGACTGTACCGGGTAAATGTAACGTGTGCGTGCGTTCCTGACCGGTAGGGATATCGTCATGCTCTCCGTGTCTAGGTCAAAACCCAGCACTTCCTGCGGGAGGGCCCAATCCGCCATCTTCTTGTGCAACAGCAGAGGCTCCCCCCCCGCCGCCCTCTCTCCCATGGCCTGGTGATGATTCGATGCCAGCGTCAGCGACAAGGCTAGGCACCTCCATCCGGCTGCCTCCCACTGTACCTCCACCGATACCGCGTCACCAATGAGGAAAACCACGCACGCGGGGTCCTCCGCCCCCCCCCCCTCTTCCCCTTGACTATGCAGCCCCGCGGCAGCGGCTCCACCGCTACTCCCGTGTGCGCTGCTATGCGGACATGCGCTGTGGCCGCCCTACCCGCGGCCAGGATCGTCGCCGATGTCTTTGCCATCTGCGCCTGTGCCTGTTGAATCGCACTGGCGATCAACCCCCACCACCCCGGGTTCCTCCTCCATCCGAACTGCAGCCGCATGACGATAACAAGTAACCCCCCAGCACGTACCCGAATTTCGCTGCCCCTGCCGGGTCCACTCCCACCTGGCGAAAGGCGCTCTTCACGTCCATCTTCTGTATCATCAGGACCCTCCTTCCCCTCCCAAAATGGTCTTTCAGCCCCTGCACCCTCCTGACAATCTGGCGCATCACATCCGCCAGGTGGCATTCCGGGATCTGGTCCCAGTACGTCGTCTCGTTACCCCCCCCCTCCCCTCCGGTTCACCGCTGTACGTCGAATCGTGGATTATCCTCTTCTTCCCTTTCTCTTCCACCACTCCCACCGGAGTAATTCGCAAACCTCGCATCATCCGCGCCAATCTCACCAGCATCACGATCGCCCTCCCCGTCTTGACGTCATCCACCTCTTCCTCCCACACCTCGGCTGCGGGCTTCCTGGCGCTGCAATGGTTCCCGTATACCAGCTCACGCTCGAGGTTACCTTCGGGGCCTACATCCACGGGCACGCCAACCGTCGCTATATGTTCCAGCAGTAGTGCGAACTGGTCGATATTGTGCTGTTCTCCGAAAAATTCCGTCACCCGCCCTACGCCAATATGTGGTGCGAGCAACTCCCCTCCCAACTCCCACACCACCTTCCCCACATCCCCTCCTATGCCGTGTAACATCTCCCCCACACTTCTG